>CM060831.1:24332500-24655000 GCA_030762175.1 Metallyticus violacea | reverse complement strand
AAAATTTTATTTTCTGAGGGTATAAAAAGTGGAAATTCGTTGGGTTAAATGTTGTTTTACGAGGTGACTATGTTGGGAAAGTTTTTTTTATCTTAAATCTTGTGATTTTTAGGTCAGGCCGAAAACTTAAAACACCTTATATAATTATCACTTACACAATAGAAAACACAATGCCTTAAGTTTTGAGCGTGAAAAATGTATATGATAACATTATAGAGATATTTCTATGTTATAATTAGCATAAATTAGATTTTTCATTAATTTTACATCCCATGTCTCCTTTAAAAAGCCATGCTTCGCCTATGCTTTTACACAGCTATACTGGGTTTCTACAAAAGAACACCGGAGTTTTAAAAATTCATAACTGAAGAAATAAGCCATATGGAAGCATCCTATTTTTTACACGTGTTCAGAAACACAAAGGTTTGGTGTGGTAGGAATGCACACCTGGAGGAGACAAAGTGTGCAGGCATTTGTTTTTACATTGTACATTTTACATCATTAGTCAGAATGGCAACGCCACATCAGAAGGAGCAGACTGTACTTTGAATGATTGAAACAGGTCAAGTGTAACAGTTCAACGGAATTTTCGTTGCTTATACGGTGATAATGCGCCAACTCATAAGAATATTCATAGTGGTTAAAACGTTTCAAATTAACAGGGACTGTTTGCAAATGGAAATCACAGTATCAAAAGAAGCTCTTGACAGGATTCGTGCTTCTTGTGCTAGGAAGAAGAAAACATTATTATTATTATTATTATTATTATTATTATTATTATTATTATTATTATTATTATCATTATTATTATTATTATTATTATTATTATTATGACTATAGTTTAGAACTGATCTTTCCTCTAAGTATCGTGTTTAAAGTGATACGTAAAAGGCTTCGATTACAAACATACAAGATTAAATTTTTTTAAGAATTCAGACATTGATAGAGGTAAGAGAGCAGAGTTTACACAGGTGATTTATTTCTCGAAAGATGTAATTTTTATTGATGAGGCAACTTTCCACATTAATGGTACACTTAATCATCACAATTGTCAAATCATGAGGATGAGCCACCACATGAGATCACTGAAAAAGCGAATGGTTGACGTTGTGTTGATGCACAGCCGTGTTATCGGATTTTTTTTTTTTTTTCATGAATCCATTACTGGAGTTATTAATTGTTGGATGCTAGTTTGTGTTTTGACAGTTGGACGACATTGAGGCTCACACTAGATTTTAATTTTTATCAACAAGACGGGGCTCCACCCCACTACAGTCAGTTTGCTGGTATAGCTTTAAACACGCGGTTTCCTAACAGATGGATCGGAAGAAGAGGACCGAACCCACGGTCACCACGAAGTCCAGACATTACACCCATAGAATTTCTTTATGTGGGGATATGTCAAGAACTTTGTGTATTCTGAAAAGACTCGTGACCTTCATCTACGTAAAAGGATAATTGCAGGCATAGCAAACATTAACTCCCTTTATCTTGTCGTGCTAGTGGGAACGTCATTTGAATGTATTCAAAGCTATGAACGTGACGAATATTGACAATTTAATTTCAAACAAAATTTCTGTATGCATGCTTTCATGTCATCTATATATGTAAGTTGATAGTATAGCAAAGCAAACATTAACTCCCGCCCGTTCTTTGGTAGAAACCCTGTATACTCAGATTTTTTCTAGGCAACTAATTTATTAAGTTTCTTGGAGTCCGATTTTATGTAAAATCCAAAATATATAACAGAAACTAATTCGAAAATTATGGAAAGCAACGCGAACAGAAGCAAGTCCGGGATTTTGTCAATAGATTTAAATAAAAATAACAAGTTTGACTTCCTTCGGAAGGGAAGTAAAGCCCTGCGTCCCGTGTCGTAGATTTACGGCACGAAATAGAATCTCAAGCCTGAAAGAGGAGACTTCAGAGCAAAATTTATCGGTTGTTTCACGCCCTGAACTGAATGGGACGCTGAAGACCTGAGATGTTAAAGAGCATCCATAAATAAACAAAAGCAACAATAGATTTAAAAGGACTTGCACTGCCCCAATATTTCATTTGTACTGTATGAAACAGCGAAACGTACTTGAGAAAGCAACGAGATAAGTTCTGAAGCATCAAGTCATGCTTTAATAAACCAACTAGACGTGTCAATATGAATGTTTTGAAAGTTATGAAGCTCATGAACTAGCGGAGGCTGTAAACAGTGATGTCTCATATCCTGTTTGCGGTGCCACTTACCGCGTTTGCGGTACTATAAAAACCGTAACTATCGCATTGCTGTAACGAGCACCCCGCATTGATTCACAAAGACCAAACTTTATGATCATTTCATTTTCCACAAGCTACACTTTCAGATAACACCTATCTCGATGTGCTGCAACTACAGCACTCCTCCTTTTTGCAACATTATTAGACATTTCATGAAACAAGTGTTTCCGAACAAGTGAATAGGCAGACATCACCTTTAGATTTCTTTGCTTGGATCTTAATGAACGCAAGAGTCTACTAAACTAAAGTAGGAGATGTCTAGGGCTTAAAAAATCATGTTAAAGGAGCAACTATGCAAACTTTTGGATCACAGTTGAAAGTGGAGCGGTTCCTCGAAACGACGAATACAATTCTGAATTGCAATAATGTTGAACAGTATGTGCTAATGAAAAATTAATGAATTATTGAAAAATATTTGGATACAAATCCTTATCCTTTGAAGGCATTTTAATGAAAATAAAACATTTTTACGATAACCATTATGTAAGCTTTTCCGTCCTAGACAAATTTTTAAATGGCGGCTCAGTCTTCTATTTTTTTAAAAAAAAAAAATTATTTCTGTCCCATTTTTATTATTCTCCCTAAGTTATCAAGTCGGAATTTTCTGTACGTGTAACAGCCACGCGTGGCTGAGGTCTTTAAGGTCTTGAGCGGGAAGTCTGGGGTCCCATGCCCTCAACACTGTCTTCCCTGACTGAGGTTTTTTTTCCAGGTTTTCCTCAGTCCTCATAGTAGTAAATGCTGGGGAAGTACCCTTAACTTAGGCCTAGAATGGTTCCTTTCTTTAAAAAACATCCTTTCCGAATTTATCATTTCATCTCGCATACGAGGGCAACTGCATAAGTTTCCGGTCTAACCATTTTCTATGTATGATAAAGACAAAAACTATATTCCAATTTTCAATATAGTTACCTTTATTGCAATACACTTCTCACCTCACATCTTTCAATTAACATTTCAATCTCCTCCCCCCCCCCCCAATAATCAGAAGCCTTGCCTGCGAAATGAGCATAAACAACATCCATCACTTCTTCGTCATACTTAAATTTCCTTTCTCGAAAGTCCTTCTTGAGTTTTGAGAAGAGGAAATAGTCACTAGGAGCTAGATCTAGGCTATAGGGTGGATAGTCGATCTCCTTGAAGCCACATTTCTTCACAGCTTCTTTTGTAACAATAGCTGTGTGCAGAGGGACGTTGTCGTGAAGAAGGCGCACACCACCACCCATCTTCTCATTTTCTCTTCGATGGAATCATGTAGTGTGTGCAGTAGGCCAGCATAGTACTCCTCAATTACTGTGGTGTTCCTCTTATTGAAATCAATGAAGAGTGTTCCTTCATAGTGCCAAAAAGATTTTGGCAACGATCTTCTTGGTTGACTGAGTGACCTTGGCCTTTAGAGGCGGTGCTTCGCCAGATTTACGCCACTCCATTTATTCTCTTTTGGACATGGAATCATAGTAGAGGACCCTAGTTTCATCTTTTGTAACAATGGTTTGCAGAATTTCTCTCTCGTTGCCACGGCAGAGCTCCAAAAATACCTAACAACAGATGACTCGTTGCTGCTTTTGTACTGAGGAAAGAAGTCTAGACACCATCTTGCACTAACCTTATTCGTGTTTAAATGTTCATGAATAATTTAAAGGATTATTGTTTTAGAAATGCCCAACCTTGCTGCTATTTCTGTAACTTTGAGCCACCGGTCTTTCATAATTTCTCCTTCCACAAGAGCGATGTTTTCAGGAGTGGAGCACCTTCAAGGGTCGACATGTACGCTCTTCGTCTTCAATGCTTTCTCGATCCGTATTTGACTCATTCTTTTACAGTAGAATATGAGGGGAATGCTTTCCCATATACACTGTCCAACCGCTGTTTAATTTCATTTGGAGTAAGTCCTTCTTTTGTGAAGAACTTAATAACAGCTGGATACTCCATTTTGAACATGTCACAATCTTCTACACATAGCCTTCTTTATGCAACTATTCTGAACAGCTGAAACAGCGGAGTGGAAGTTACAGCTGCAATTATTTACTTAACAGGCAAGGTATGACGCCAGATAGGGATTTTGTGAAGCCGATAGTCCTTATCGGCGAGGCCGAAAGCTTATGGATGTACTGTCGTATCATCAATTTCCATCACCTTTGATGCCTCAGTAGTTAAAAGGGCGTTAAGCGCTTTCAAAAACCAAACAAATAAACAAAAATCGGCATGTGTCTAATCTATTAGAATTTACAGTCGAATTAACATTACTAAGGACTTTTGACAGCTCGCTAGACGCGTGGTTTACGGGTTTGTTGTCATGGCAAGCAAGCTAAACTTTGGAAGTAGGCAGTTACAACTACTCATTTCGCCCAAGTTTGCGGGTTATGTTGCCGCACTATTGAACAAATCGCACCTGTCGATACTTAGCGTTTTTGTTTTAAGTAGGATAGGCTTTATATATACCAAAATTCTTAAATGTGCCAAAACAAATCTAAACATCAAAAATCCGATTTGTTCATGAAACCATGAAATTTAATAGTTATTGAACAATCCATTCTTCTTAATGCATTTTCTATTTCAATATTTTTTCTTTCATTTTTTAAACAAAAACAAGAATTTTTTCCACTGTTTACAAATATGAGTAACAGTTTCTTAAGAGTTTCAATGATTATAGTTTGTCTGCAATTATCAAGGTAAGCTATCCAAAATTTCTGGGCATAAAATGTTCTCCACTTTCACCACAGGGTTTTGATAGCACATGTTTAAGTTTATCTGTACAGCTTCACTAGTGGACCCTTGTGCTTGCGAAATGTATGCTGTTACAGATTATTCAGTTTACTGATTCACACATTGCCATTCATTTTCATTTAGTTCTAGACTTAATGAAGTCAGAAAGTTTCTTAAAATTCGTTTTAAGGAGCTTAAATTTTCCCGCGGAAATTCAAACTATATACAATAAAATGCGTTTCAAAATATTTTTTTTTTCTAAATGCAAATGAACAGAAGCATGGCTTTTGAATAGAGTAAGGCAGTGTGTCGGGATAGACAGCTCCACAGTGTGTGTCGCGAAATTTTGAAATTGAAAACTATGGCATTCAGAAGGTCTCTTTAGGGTGCATATTTTTCACAAAGAAGTCTTTCATATGGTACACTTTATTTTGAAATAGACTTTACAATGAAACGTTAACACGTGCAACAATGCTCAGTACCTGGCGGTAATTCGAATGAAAGTGAACACCTTCAACAATGTTTCGTAATTCGTTTACTCTTAGTAATAAATTGAGTTTAGAATCGTCAGAACACATTATTGGTCACTTTCAGCATATACACATGAGCACGTGATATTGCAACTATTTTATCAAAATTGCTTTATTTAGATTTTATCATGGACAAATTTTTAATTCGAAAAGGACAATCTAAATCAAGTTCTGGGTTGGATGACAGCAGTGACAATTCAAATAATATCAGCAAAATTCCCTTCAAGGTTCAAAAAAACTTACTGTGTAAATATAATGGTGAATACTGGCAATATAATTTTACATGGCGTGGAGATAAATAAAAAAAATCCTGAATGTCTCATATGCGAAAATGTATGCCAAATCAGTCGATGGTGCCGAATAAACTAAAAAGATATTTAAAAATAATCATTCCCATGTAGCTTCAAAACTATGAGAATATTTGGAACATATTTTGAAGTCACAGGAAAAATCCCCTACTGCGTTAATAAAATGCATGGCTGTTTCTGACAAAGCGCTGCACACTTCATATGTAGTTTCTGAATTAATATCTTAACAGAAAAATGCTCATAATATTGACGAGGAACTAATATTACCAGCTTCCAAGAAGAAGAAGAAGAAGAAGAATAAGTAAAAATTATGTTATGCTTTGAATTGATTGCGCATCCTCTTTGTTCCCTGAAATTATCCCCCAATGACTTCTTTCTCTTCCCAAACCAGTTTACAGAATTTGACACAACCTAGGATAAGTTCCTCGCCTGACTAAGGGAGCCTATATTAAGAATGAAATGTTTTCTAAAAACTGTGTTTAACTTTTCTTACTACACTTTTCCAACGAGGGTATATCAACGGAATGTTTCTTTTATTTGAGATAATATGTTTGTAATTGATTTAATATGCAAGTTTGACGAATTAGCCGTTTGTAAAGTTTTCGTTTTCTTAGTTTATTTTCACTAAAACTGTGTTAAAAGAAGGTTGGAGAGCAAAGTTTGCAAGAAGAAAGCTTTCAGGCAACCTGCAGCCTGAATGGGTGGAACGTAATAACCTTTAAACTCTTCTTGAGTTCTTTTTTACTGTTTTTCAGAATTGTGACTGTTAGCGAACTGAATAAAGGGCGCTTTTTTTTACGAAAGATTCCTTTACTCTAGGTATTCTTTTCTGCTCACACATTATAGAATATTACACTATCACTCATTGTTTTCAATATACCTCATTTACATAAAATGGGTATTCAAATCAATTTATGTTAATTATTATGCAGATGATTATTAATTACGAAATGAATAGCCCTTAATTTTAAAATTTATCCTACACTTTGTTGTTTTTATAAAACAGTGATGTTTTACTTGATATGAACAAAATATAGAAACTTGAAACTGTAGGCTTAATTGACTGGGTCAAATGTACATAGCAGCTATGTAACTTAGGCATAAGTGCTGCTCCCTGTACACTTAGTGTGCATTAAAGTCGTATTCATATTTAAACTGCTGTATGTTGGTGATACTTGCTGTCCTATTTCATG
This sequence comes from Metallyticus violacea, assembly GCA_030762175.1. Lineage (NCBI taxonomy): Eukaryota > Metazoa > Arthropoda > Insecta > Mantodea > Metallyticidae > Metallyticus > Metallyticus violacea. The sequence continues at coordinate 24,647,992 of CM060831.1, read as the reverse complement.
TGTCAAACCGCGCGACCGGGAACTGTTTGTTACTTGTAAGAGTCATTCCTTTTATAGTAAGCACTTCTTGAACTCTAATGAAGTAACAAATCAAACAGAACAACAATTTCTCACCAAAGGCCAAACATTTGCTCCACTATATTGTGACATATGCCTATTTGAATTGCTGTGATGTGTTCGTATATTACTGGGGAAAGAATGTCCGTTGGTGGCGGTAGGCTGTCAGAAACTTACAGAAGCAAATCTTGTATTTTAATCCGATTGGTGTTTGGGAGATTCCTCACCTATTTAAAAGGTCTTGGGGAACGCTAGGAAAGAGGTGGTTGGGAACAGACTATCAAATGGGTAGGACGTGTTGTGTGTCACATGATTAGCGTACACAGCTAAAACTCTGCTCACTAATGTAGAAATTGTTAATACTCATTTATTAATAACCTGGAAGAATATAATAATTTTTATAATCAATATAATACATGAAACACAAGAGTTTGTATTTAAAAAAATCTGTAAACGTTTCCAAGCTATTTATAATTGTTATATTAAGTTAAACTAACATTAAAAGATAGCCTACTGTGTCCCTTAAAGGGCAAAGGCCTTCTAACAAGTAAAGGGAGCTCGTTTTTCCTAAAATGGTGAGCGATTTCCCGTTAGTTGACCGTATGCTGTTTAAGATACTCTGATTTGTTCGTTCTTTGGTTACGCTATATCTCACTGCATTGTTTATTCACTGGACAAGTTGCTTCTCGAGAGATTTCCATTTTTCTCTTCCTCTTGCTACTCTTAACCTGCATGTTCCTTGAACAGGTCTGTCCATTATCTTCTGGGTTTGCTTTGTGTTCTTTTTCCTATCCGGGGGTCCCATATGGAGATCTTGTTTTGCATTCGCCCCATTGCCATTTTGAATATGGTGGCTAGTCGTGTGATGTCCGTTGTCTGGTACAGCTGGTTTGTTTCTGCCATAGTATTTTGTACTTCAAAGTTATTGACCTTCAAAGTTAGTGACCATGTCTAGAATAATACAGAATATGCGCAGTTTCGAGCGTCTAGAATCTGATTTTCTTAGTTAGTGTTTGGTCTAACAATATAAATATAAGGGCTCAAAATGTTTTGCAGGTTAATGAGATTCTTCTTTGTCTTTCTTTTATCTTGGAAGGAAATCCGTTGTCGTACGTATATGTATTCGCTCACATATGTGAGGACTGTTCCATCTATTGCTATTGGGGTTTCAAGACTGTTTGACATTAATTATGTTTTCAGTTTGTTCAGTGAATAAAGTTTCGTAACATCTTATTAGTGAGGGTCGTGGGTAGTAGTGGAGCATGACAATTTTTTGTTTATATTGTCATATCTATTTCTCTGTATTGTTTTTTTTTCATCCTCTTCCTCTTCTTCTGAAATGTCTATATCTTATTCTTTATAAAAATGAAAACTATTTTTGTGGCATTTATAAACCAGGCTTCTCTACAATATAAAGACTATATACCCGTATTGTTATCATATTGTTACCGATTTGTGTACCTTCTGAAGGACCAGTGTTCCTGTATGAGATTTGTAAATATACATTGCAACGACATCAAACAAAATATAAAGTTTGTAAATTTTCACCCCAATGTAGATAAAAAATTAAAAATTAAAAATTAGATTTGGCTTTAAAATATATAAAAGAAAACCATACAAACAGTTTAAGAATAGCGAATTTTAATAAAACTCTGGCACCGCAATGCATTTCCCCGATGAGCTGGGCGCTATACCAAAGAGTTGGTTATATTTTAGTGACCGATACTCTAGCTTTAAGATACTCTGTCCCTCTGATGATCTTAAGTAGTTATTCAATCTTTTAAGACTCGAGAATGATCTTTCAGCAAGTTGACAAGTTGATACCGAAACAGTTGAAACAAAAGGTACTCCGGCATCACTTTTCAGAAACTGTACAACTGAGAAAATGTTATCTAGGGAGTTTTCATCAACCTTTAATTCTAAAGCAATCTCAATTGTTAGAATCAATACAGTATCTTAAAATATTGCCAATATCTGTATCAACACTTCTATGTGTGATGAAATGTTTAATTTTAACCAACTTAAGAGAAACAATATTTTCAATTCTAAAAAGAAGACATTGAACTGAGGGTCTAACGGATCATGATTTTATGATACACTTGGTATGTTTGATTTAGCACAAGATATTCACATTAAGATATAAACATATATTCAACAATAATACACAAAAAATAAAAAGTGAATAAACTAAGACATTCCAGAAGAAGACTTTTTAAAAATGTTGAAACTAAGTATAAAATATAAATATATCCCATTATGGATGACACACAGCTGGATTTGTTTTCCCCCAACCCATTTCCAGTTATCAGCCTTTTCAAAACTGAGCTGTCTCACTTTCATAAACATTTATCTAATCTCTCCTATTCTTCCATACCTGCCCCCAAAGCCCAGCATGACCATCTCTCTTCCATGTCCTTTCACATTCAGCAAGAATATGTGTCGTTCCCCCTCCTCACAGATGGGACAAATTCTCCGCTCATATCCTTCAGCGATCTTAATCATATGCCATGCCCCTAGTATGAGTCATGCGAGTTCTTGTCTAGTGAGTTTAGTCCTTGTTTTGATGTGATGCTCCACCCCCCCCCCCATTCCGATTTTAGCCCCGATCTCTAGTATTACTCATTGTCGCTGTGGTGGCTTTTCTTTCATTCTTTGAATTTGAACTTCTCCAAGTAAAATTACACACACACACACACACTCACACACACACACACACACATACGGAGAGGGCCAAAAATATATACACACTTCAAGCAAAGAAAAAACTGTGTTAACATAACAAAAACTGAATTCACACAAACAGAAAATGATGAACGCTAATCATCTTAGACTTTCATACTTACAACAGTTGCTCAAAATGCCCACCATCGATGTCGACACACTTCTGAGTACGTTGGAGCACATGCCGTTTCAAGTTCTTCCCGAAGTGCTGCCAGTGTAGCTGGTTTTCTACGGTATATAAGGTCCTCAAGAGTTCCCCATAGGTAGAAGTCCAACGGAGTTAGATCCCGAGAACGTGGTGGAAACTCAATCGGATCTCTTCGTCCTATCCAATGCCTTGGAAGATTGCCATCAAGGTACGCACGTACATTTTGGTGGTAATGTGGTGATGCACCATCCTGTTGGAAGTAAAATTCCTCATTTCTATAGAATGTTATGAATGGTGGGTAAGACGGACGTGCGAATCATGTTCAGGTACACTGAGCCAGTTACTGTTACTTAAAAAAAATGGTCCAATTAGACCCTAGATGACACCAAACATTAATTCCAGGTAAATTAACAACCTTTTCCGAAATAACATGCGGGTTGTTTGTATACCAGTAGACACAGTTATGCCGATTAACAGCTCCGTTCAACTTAAATTGTGTTTCATCGGACCAAACAACTTTCCCTACGAAGGCCTCATCCTCTTGCACCATTTTCCGAAACCACTCACAGCACCTCATTCTCCGATCAGGGCCATCTTTATTTAATGCATGCAAAAGTCTTGGGATGAAAACTTTGCTATTTTAATAATATGACATAGCTGGTTCAGCTAATGGCAGTCTCACGTGCACTTTGCTTTGTAGATTTCTGCGGTAAATGCTCAAAACGTTCCAAAACCATAGCCGAGGACGCGAGGCTTGTTGCTGTGTGAGGTCTCCCAGATCTGCCCTTGTGAACATCGCATACGGCACCATGAGTCTCAAATTAGTCTGAATGGGTGCAATTGTTAGTCGCTTTGGCGGTTCTGTTCTATACACACGTCTCCATTGCCTTTGAACTTACAACATTCTCGGTTTTCCAATACCACTTGAAAATTGCTTTGCGCTCCATTTTATTGTAGCAACGCTAGCATAACGTAATGTGGGTCACATCTGTTTACAAAACATCATACTGCGCATTTATAATGTTTTTAGGTTCAACTTTGAAATATATTAAATAGATATTTACTGTTAAAGTGCGTATACATTTTTGGTACCTTCGGTATATATATTTCTATCGCCTTTTGGAAATGTTAAGAGCCTCAGTCCCCTCTGCGGAAGCTACAAGGTGGCCCAGGCCCCTCCAGTCCCCAGCAGTCTGTGCCTATGATTGTTACACGCAAAGCATAAATCTGACAGCACCAGCGGAGTGTGAGAGAGAGAGAGAGAGAGAGAGAGAGAGCGAGAGAGAGAGGAGGCGTAGATCAAGTGAGTGTACGTACTTGTGTAGTTAAGATATTCTCCTGACAGACGATGCTCCGCCCTCTGTTGACAGAATGACCATTGTCATTATATTCGACGAAGGATTCCATATTGTCCCTCCCGTTGCCATTATCGGCGCTCCAGCCCACATGTCATTGCAGAAACTCTTGTTACTACTTGTCGATATCACACGTAACGACCTAGTCAGGATTTCACGTCAACGGATTCTCGCCACCAGTGCTGGCCATTAACCACAGTGACGTAAGCGTAGGGTGGCCTGGCGATTTTTTGTTATCGAGTTCAATATAAAAGAGGTATATTTCCCAAGAGCCAGATTTTTCAAGCATAGCAAATGACACTGCAACACGGGACATCGTTAAGTTCCTCCCTGAAGGAGAGATCGTTATGCAGTACAACTTAGAACAGCGCGTTGTTTGTAAGTGCCGGTCCAGGACTAAGCACTACCATGTATTATGTAGGCATACACATTAAAAAAAAAAAAAAACCTAAAACGTTCTCCCACCGTCTGCCGTCACCATCTACTCCGCCGTCCTTTGTGGCAACATTTCTACTAAACTCAGCATCAGCACCTAAAAGCATTCATACATTTTCATATTTATTACTATACTTCATAAATAAAATATGTATGAAGCCGTTTCAAAAACTTACAGCAAATTCAATATTTTGAGAAATATTCTGTTAGAGATATAACTGAATTGGCCTTGGTAGTCTAGGGGTAGCTCTTCTCTGGATCCAAGATTCGTGGGCTCAAACCCGACTGAGACCCACATATTTTTCCGTACTACGTAAACATCTCTTGCTGTCCGGGAGAGACACTAAGCTGTGGATCCAGTGTCGTAGATTTAAAGAACTCAACTTCACACCTGGACGAAATTATTGGCCGTTTCAGCTTCAAGTTAATACCTTAACTCCCTACCAAATTGTGATGAAGACGATGAACTGACAACAGTAACAATGGGGACAGCTTACTTCGGTGTCTCTGATAGTTCTATCTCCGCAAACATGTGTGTTTAACAAACAGTTGTTCATTAATTTAAAGATAAACCATAACGATAATTCACTTTTCCTTTCCTGAAAAAACATGAAATTACAGAAATAAAAAACAGCTCATTAATTAAGGGGAACAAATCGCGTTCTTTTACTCTGGATTTTGGGTTTCGTTTATTAGGGGTTTCTGAATGACATCCAAATATTTTGGAGCATTATTATTAATTTATTTCTTTAAATTCGTACGTTCAATATAGGAGAAAAAATGTCGTTAAGAAACGCGTGTGGTATTATCGATTATTATTGTATGAAATAAACCCATTATCCAAAAAATTGGTGAGCTGAACGTTATTGAAAGGGATTAAAAGTCACAAAAAATACTCCCAGAAACTGTGAAAATATGGGAGTTCGAAAATTAAAAGCGGTTATTTGACCGCTATTGGATGTTCTATTGTTAAGTTGAATTCCCTAAGCAACTCTGAATTTTACTTTGTAAGTAAATTTAAACAGAGCGCAATAAGAAAGACAGCAGCAGTTTTCTCATTGTTCAGCAGAGACGCGCTGTCGTAACTACGAAATATTGCTGTCTAGTAGCTGTAAGTAAGATAAGCCGAAAATAATGAACATGGGTGGGCAACCCACGCTCTGCGTGAAGAAGATTGAGTGCAAGAAAGACGTCAGAACTACTAGACGCAAACGTCTAGTTGACACATGACGGTCACATGAAGGCATGACACATGAAGGTCAGCCAATCATTGCACGTTGTGGCTTTGCCAATAAAAAGGCTTTATGCGAACGGGAACTCTGTACACCAGAATAAGCCTTTATTACACATCCTTGAGATTTTGAGAAACTGACATTTGTTCTATTCTCGAAACAAGTACATATTTTTCTGCATTTTTTTAGTAGTGTTTAACGCCCATTTTTACTATTGAGGCACCACAGGCAATGATGACACCGATGGTACATGAAACGAAAAGGAATGATATATTAGGAAAGAATTTTTTTAAGGAAGGAAATATCTCTGTACCTATACTGAACAGGGTGACCGAAGCGGAAATGCTTGGGACTCGCATTTGGGAGGTTACGGGTTCAAATCTCCTATGGCCCGCATCCTACTCTTAGTATTTTTTGTGGTTTCTCATGGTCGCTTAGGCAAATGCTGGGATGAATCTTTCTTTCCATAACTTTTCCGCTCTTCTATCATTTCATTTTGTTCTGTTACTTGAGTCGACAGTACTAGGGCGAGATGAGTGTGGCGGGAGCTTGCGCCTTAGAAATTTGGTATAGAAGCAGCCCTTCTAAGGTGCTCGAACTACTTGAATGGTAACGGGTTGTTCTATCTGGAATCAGTGTTATGGACTCCACCTCAACTCTCGTGAATCCGGCCGCGCTGTGTCGACCATTGCAACCGTTCCTTCCAGAGGGGCTTAGGCACAAGCAAGACTAAGTACCCCCCTTCGACCCTGACAATCCCATCCAATTTAATTCATTTTAGCACTACGATCTTTTGGAGTTCCAGGACGAGGTATGTCTTGAAAGCTTGTTGTACCATGCTTGAACTCATTTACCCAAATTTGAACGGTCAAATAGGAAGGGCATGCGTCATCCAATGTAGGAAAACTTTTCATGAATTTCATTTGCGTCTTCTCTCCCAGTTTAAAAAAAAAATCTTAAAAAGTAAAAAAGAACATAGGGACAAAAATGTTAAAGCATTAGATTGGCAATCTCTAGTGGAGAGACATAAAAAGCGGAGATAACGTCATTATACAAAGCGTGTACAGAACAAAATGCATGGAGGCATATCACAACTAGGTTAAAAAAGTACCAAAATGCTATGGTAGGAACAACCATAGTTTTAAAATCAATTGTAGACAGCAGAGAAGGCTGTAGGTAAATTTTCTTTCGCAAATAAAACCATATATGACTGAAATGAAGATTTAAAAGTAACTTAAAATTGTATGTGTAGAAATATAAAATTTATATAAGTAGATGTGAATGTAGTTAGTATTCATATTTAAGTTTTTCCCGGACTACTTGAAATATTATTTAACATTTTATTGTTTTAATTGACCGGTTTCCCTTAACTTGTTTATAATATTATTCAAGCTGATAAGTGTCTAGACCCAAATATGCTGAATTATATTTGATAAAGCTAATATTTTCATGAATTATTTAATTAAATAATGTGTTTAAAATTAATGTGACGTATTTAATCAGGATGGTGTATTTAACTAGATTGAATGTTTTCAGTTAGGTGAAATGTATTCAATTAACTTAATTTGGATAGAATTAATGCATTTAATTTAATTAGTTTGACGTATTTCTAGGTTGATGTGTATCTAACAAGAATAACGCTTTTATAATTAAGTGAAATGTATTTAATTTAGTTAGCTGGCATGTACATAAGTGTAAAATTAGTTCGACATGTATTTAAATTAGATTATTGATTTAATTCTAGATTAGCAATTATTTAATTAAGTTGACGGGTTTCTTTTTTAAGTATACTGTAAATAATCATTGTATTTTTATTATTTTACTGCCACCGGGTGTGAATGAATCGGAGTTGATTATACTTTAGTGTAATCATTATCATAATCTTTACGGTTTGGAAATTCTAATTCATGCCAATCGTGCATGTAGTTGCTTGTTCTCTCCATTTTTTAGGACCTCCTACCTCTTCATATTGGCCAGTATGAAGATAGGTTATAAATGGATTTGGAACTTAAACAAATAAAGAGTTCTAATTTGAAAAATACATTATTTCCCAACATAATTTACCTTAAACTACACCACGCATTCCAGTCTTTCACTTTTCACTGTCACTGCAAACACTGTGTTTAAACTAATGCCGAACTATGAATTAACATCATAATGACTTGTGGCCATATATCGTTGATACATAGAAAACAAGCTTTGCGTAGGGCATTCAGATAGTTCTGCAACCAGCCTTGTTGCATTGTTGGATAATAATGGCTACAAAAATGTAACTAACGCAGCTGGCAACAATGAACCTTAGGCTGCCAAAATATGCATAAGTGCAATTTTGATACCATTGTAAAGCGGATTTGATCATTTGTAGAAGGGCGAGAGACTTTGAAAGATAACTAAAAATAACTGATAGATAACTGGCCTGCCTCGTGAGGTTATGAACGAGGGTACTGTTCAAAGAGCGAGGAACTGGAAAATGGGCATATTATATTGAACGCTAAGTATGGAAGCGGGTATCATCATTGGCAACGTTGACAGTATATTCCATGAACAATTAAAGCAGCGAAAAGTCTGTGCAAAATGAGTTCCATATTCACTATCCAATGAACAAATATATGTATGCACTGTAGATGAAATTTGATTTTATTGCTATACCACCGCAAATAAAAATCAGAACTGCGTGTGGGTAAATGAGAACGACCCAAGATGCTTTTCGTTCTCGGAAGCGAATGTTGGCTGTCTTCTTCAGCTATAAAGGGATCATTAGTGGTTGACTCTGCCAGAAGGAATGACAATGAATGGAGAATACTATGACTTTTATATTTTGGATTCTTTATTTGAAGAGCTCAGACCAAAGACAGGAACTTCAGAGCCGTTGCTTTTGCACGACAATGCGTCTCATCACAGAACAGTTGCAAATTTGAGGAAACTGGAAGTCGCCAAGTCCAGTTGCTAAACCTTCCATTCTATAGCCCTGAGCTTGCACCTTGCGACTTCTGATTGTTTCCTCGAGTGAAATCTTGCATTGGTGTAAAAACCTTTTAAACGAGTGCAGGACCTTGCTCAAGCTATAAACTCATCTCTGTTGACATATCAGACCGAGTAGCGTAGTGCTTATGACAAGTGGTTGCACCATCTACAACGTGTGTGGAGAGAGAGGAATAGTACTTTGAAGAATTGTGAGGGTAAATTTTTGAATTCAGTCCTTACCTTGCACTTTAAGGTGATGCTTTACAAACTTTTTTAATGTCCCTCATGTGTACAGATATTGTTTTTGCTTTCTATTAGTATGCAAGCCAGGTAACTCATCAAATCTTCCTAGTAGTATCAGATTTACATACTTCTAAATAGACATATTTGTCACCCAAATATTTACCTATTTTTATTAAGTTTCCGGATAACATACCTAAGCTAAAAACCGCCACGGGTGGCCGAGGTCGTTAAGTCTCGGACTCGTGAGCGGGAGGTCTGGGTTCGAATACCGCCAGGACCGTCCTTCCTGAGGTTTTTTCCAGGTTTTCCTCAGTCCTCACAAATGGCAAATGCCGGGGAGGTACCCTAAACTTAGGCCTGGAACGATTCCTTCCATAAAAATTCTTTCCCAATATATCATTTCATCTCATGTATCATCAGTGTCCATCATCGCCTGTGGTGCTTCTGTAGCAAAAACGGGCGTTAAACTCTATTCATTCATTCCTAAGCTAAAAGGAATAAATAAACACTTTTTATACAAGAACGAATTATTTCACTTTATGTTTAAATTCCTTGAAAATGAGAATGTATGGAAGAGCTTAAAACATTCGTAATAATTGACAAAATATACAACATCCTCATTTTCTGTCCAGTAGAATTATTGCAAGTTGTTAACATGCACTACTTGTCTTTGCCAGGAGCCGGATCTACACAGTCGCCAGAGAATCAGCAGCCTGTGAACTCCTATATCCAACTGCTTCAGCAGAGGGAAGAGGAGAACAGGGCGGAAGTGGAGCGTCTCACAACAGAGATAAGATCTCTCAAACTTCAGCTGCTCCAGGTAGCAGGTGAGTTGTCTACAGTTGCATCCAAAAACATTCTATTGCTCAGTAAACATTTCAGAACGCATATTGTGGAAAGCATGCGTTTCGCCCTCAGTTCATTGTATGCGTAGGTACATTGTGGCAGATTCATTTTCTACAGTGTGTGCCACCTCGGTTCCCATTTCTGAGTAAACAAACAGTTTCCCTCAACAGTTCTATTGTTCCCATGTCGACATTAACACCAACTCACTTGTCTGAGCGACGTTATGTTATTTACTGTGCAGATAGTTGCCGGAAACCTTCCCGGACGTCGCTTTGTTTGCCCAAAAATCTATACCTGACCTCTGGTAACAAACCCGGGACGTCACAGTCAAGTACCGCTCTATTGTGAACTTGCGCGTTTTGACATACTGTAACGATATCAGAGTTAAAACAATAACTAGCAAATGACGGGAGGTACGCTTAACTTAGGCTTTAAACTCTTTCTCAAGAAAAATCTTCTTTGCTAACTTACCATTTCATTTATATCAGCAGTAAAAATTATGTATGGTTTATTTCGGAAAGGAAGTGCAGCCATGGGTGAAATCAGAAAACTTTTTGAAAAATCCTGTGCGTCGTGTCTAAAATGTTCATGGTATAAAGGGAATATATCGTAGGAATTAGGGGAATACAAAGTCAAAATTAAATGTCATAAGTAATATATATATATATATATATATATATATATATATATATATATATATATTAAATCATACCACCGAGCAAAAATATAAAGGAAGAAGAGCAACATTAACATTTGCAATCAACCGATATTTTTGTTTTTGGAGTTTTACGAGGAAAAGTTAGTCAAAATAAATTAATTGAATGTGACACTGTTGAAATGTAACATTAAAATTAAAATGTAGCATGAAAATATGTATAGAATGTATTTAATCAGCTATAATAAAATATTAACGCAAAATAACAAAATACTGAACTTAAAAATATGCACTTCACGTGGAAATAACGAATAATACAATTGCTAGCGAGTCGTCTAACCAAAGTAGTAGAAAAAGACGTATATGATGTCTTGAGACAATTCCCTGCAGCTTATCGGCAACTTCCAGCGGCGTCTCAAAATAATTCCACTTTTGTCTCTTTTAGCAAAGTTCCCTCTCGATGCATGCTTACGTTATATTCTCCAGGCTTCCGCTGTTTTTCTGGTTGCTAGGCACGTGCTGCCTTGTGCAGTCCATCCTCGTCATGTCTCCCACTTGTTTGTTTAGACGGTTTTTTTGAGGATTTAATTAATGTGATGAAGTATTGGGAAGCAGCAGCACATGTACATAAAAATTGACTAAACTATCTATAACATCAGGAAAGCGCATCAACCCCCTTCCAAATTAAATAGGTTGAGTTTTTACTTTCTTTCTTTCTTCTCACCGTGTGTTTAAATGTAGCTTAGCAAAGTTTATTAGAAGCACGCACTTGCACACAAACACACATTCACACGTTCTCTCTCTCCCCCTCTCTCATACTCTGGCTCTCTCTAATGACCTACCCTTTTTAGATTTTTTCCCAGTAAATTGTACAAGGCTGTAGATTCTGAGATTTTGAAAATTGCTTTCTATCTAGGTGGGATATATTTAAGAGTCAGAAGTGAATATGTTCCCGTAGTCTGTATGGCCAGTTTTTATTTTGCAATTTTGGCTTCTGTTGCCTATTTTAAGGTTTAATATCCCCCCCTCCCTGTTTTGGATCTTTGTGGATTTTTACTGCGATTATTTTCGCATTTTAAAAACACATACGTACAGTCTCAATGTATCGAAGTGAAAAACTTTATAAAAATTAAATGACACATTCACTTCACAAAAATATGAGAATCTTGTTATGCGTTTATTTCTTTTCATGCAGTCAAAAAACTTTCTTCTCAACCCATTCACTTAAGCTCTTTAAATAAGCATACAAAATCTTCATTAGTGAAAGGAGCGCACGGTTACCTCGGACATACAATAAAAGGAAATAGAGAGGATGAGGGAAGCACTGTAGTTTTGAATAGTTCTAGAATGACCTTGTATCGATCTGAGGAGACAATTCTAGGAAATGTGTTGTGGGGGTAACTTATCAGCTGCATAAATATAGCAAACAATTGCAAACGAGAAAAATGAGAGGGTACAGCTCTGCAATAAACCTCCCTACAATGTGTTCAGTACGGAAGTAAGAGAGATATTAAACTGATTCCCTTATAAACGATTAACAGAAAATTAATTCGACCAGAAACCACTGCGCATCTTTTTTTCATTTGCCAGGACTATTCAAAACTACTTTATCTGGATCAACTTTTTCATGATGTTTTGAAAGGTGAATGTTCTGTTGTGACTGGTATGAGTCATTCCAAAATACTTTGTTTTAAATATGCTCCAATCACTTCAGTAGAAGTACAACATTATTTTTCCATGATGAAAACTCTTCTCTCTGCTGACTATGACAGTTGATACCTTGAAAAAACATCTTGTTGTTGCTTGTAACCATGAAAAGCAAGCTTAAGTAATTTTATTATGTGATAAAAATTATTAGATATCTTAAATACATTTTTTCATTAATAATGAGGGATGCTACTTTCAATAAATGCCAATTTTAATTATATTACTCCCAACTTTCAGTGTTTTGAGTGATTTTGGCTGCCTATTTTAAACAAATAGATGACTGAACTTCCGGGCTCTGGACTTATAAGCAAAATTTTCTAATATTGAAAAAAAAATGTGCTAGCCACGGGGATGAACGGCCGATAACTTCTTGAAGGGCAGAAACTAACTGCATATGTGTGTGACATGCTGGGAGTCACGTAGACATTATTTGCCAATTAGGAAAAATAATGACTAGAGGAAAATATTATCCAATAGTAACGCGAAGTTGAGAGATGATATTCTGGATTTTTTCTTAAATAATATTTTAAAAGAATAAAAGGAGCGTCAGACAGATTGACCGGACCCACATTTATTTATGCTTACTATTTTGGGGCTCAGGTAGTAATATCGTCGGGAAAGGAACATAATTATCCCTGAGAATCAATCAATTAAATTAATTCACTTTCCATAAAGCATCCCCTCACACACACACACACACACACACACACACACACACCTCGTTAATACCGCTGCAATCTGGAGAAAGCATTCGATCGAAGTGAGCTGCAGTTATTGTGGTATAGATTATTAAGAGGGATTAAAACGCCCTATCCCTGCCAATGTCATTTGAAATTTAAAGTGGAGGTTACAAAGAATGGAGTGAAACCTAAAAGGTATTCAACTCTATTTTTTAATTTCCTTCCTTTGATTAACGTGGTTTTTGCTTAAATAAAATTAATGTTAAATAGGTAGGTACTTATTCGGAAGGAAGGGGGAGGGGTATGTCGCATTACTATACTTAATGGAATTGGTCTCTATTTAAATTTATGATAGCTTTCTTCTCAAAGAAAATGGCACGGCGAGCAACACCGATAAAGCAAGACAGTTTTCTTGCGGCTATCTGTATCGGGGTTTGGAAGCAGCACATTCGAACTGCTTCACAGTGAAACACTGACCAGCTGTTCCAAGCAGGGAAATTTATTTTGTTAAGGCTCTAGAGTGCAGAAGTTAGACCACACAGAGTTCTTGGATCTCACGCATGGATCTGGTAAACTTTGATATTCTCCACATAACGTAACACCTGCTTCATTAGGTGGGATCCTGTAAAATTCTTTACTACCTAATGCCAGCCCTTGGTGATTTCCCAAGCGTGCAGCCAAAGAGGACTCCAAGCGGAAATAACAGGGAATCACTGGAAGAGCTCTCTTGGAATGCACATACATGCAGCTTTCGGTCTGTTTTCATTCGCAGAAGTTACTGGGAGTTAAAACGGGTGTGTGCCGTTTCCGAAAGGACTAATGACCCTTCCATTATAGAAGTAAATGTTATGAATGGAACAGAATGACGGAAACGTCAGTTGGAAAATAAACAGTGAAATAAAAATGTGCCAAAATTATTCTTACGCTTAGCTAACGAATTTCTAAAAATAGATTGCAACATACCTCTTCAGTCAAGGTTGGTAAAATGAGTCTTGTTATATAAAAAGTTAACAATAAAAGTAAAAAAATAGTTAATCATTGAACTAAAAACACTGTGAAGTGTATATGACTGAAGATATATTTATAGCACTTGAATAATTTGAATTTCTAATTAATAGAGAGCTGATATTTGGGTGAAAAAGAGCAGGAAAAGGACATTTTGCTCACACAAAAACGTAATCACACTTTACAAGTAACTAAATAAATATATGAACAGGAATCTTTACCTTCTACAATGAAAATACATAGAAATAAACACAAATTAATATGGATATATGAACCTCCAGCATGTACAATTGCCCCCCCCCCCCAATTTTTGGGGCATAGATGATATATTTCTACAGTAGTGTGAACTAGAGGCTACAACATTCCAGACCTTGAACTTATGCTCTTAAGTCATTTTTTGTCTTTGGGTATATGCAGGGAACAAAACAAACACTGAAAGAAATATAATATTCACTATAATATATATGTTAAGGTTAAAGCTTGCTTGGGAAACAATATTACGAAACTAATTTGTCATAATATATTACAAAGGTTTGTTTAAAAATGGTTTCATGCCAAGGATCAAACCTGCGTTTTTAACCACGGCATCACTGCACACACTCTGCCACTCTGAGCTAATTGAACAGAAGTAAGTAATAGGAGTATATTTATTATAATACAATACAAAGCAACTTTAACAGATGTATGGGTCCAACGGACCATACGTACCTCCTCTCAGATGGGATGGAGGGACAAATTCTCCGCTTTTATTCGTCAGTGATCTTAATTATCCGCCATGTCCCTAGTATGAGCCACACGAGTCCCCGTAAGGGAACGCACATACTAGACAGTGTATTTAGTGCATGCTATATAACACATCTGCTGCAGTGGCTACTCAGAGCTACTAGTTATCTTGTGAACCGCGCGCTGCATCGTGTTGGTCTCAAGAATTTTGCGTTCAAGAGATCACTTTTTTTTTCACCAGGAGTACATAATTTAAAGGAAATTGTATATAAATGTTCGATGAAAGTAAAAAAAGCTACTAACTTACAGTTACACATGTTGAAACTGTACACAAAACAAAAGTAATTTCATACCTGAACAGTAACTGAGGACCACTCTGCTTATTGTTTGCTTCAATAAGTTAACCGTTATATACGTATACGTTCTGAAAAATACGTAACAATTTTACATTTTGTAAGGAATTGAGAAAACGCTATAGGGAATAAAAGTGAAAGAAAAATCCATCCTTTCCGTACCACTGTGCTTAATGACCCATATCAAAGTATAGAGATAAATGTCAATCATGCTCAAACAATTAGAGAAAACCGGTTAAGGAACAACATTTGATGTTATATTACTCCGCACTTGCTAATGATCCATTTAAAGCTGTAGAGATAAATGCTAATCAATGTCCAATATAATAAATCAATGAGGTGTCTAACTTTTATGGCCATGTGCACCATATTTGTTCAATGCGATTTTTCGATGCATCGACAATAAAAGGAGGTAGTTGATTATGGTCAACTTTGACCGCGGGTGCTGTACCGATAATTCCGTTAATTGTGGTCAAGTTACACAAAAAGGCTGCCCGTTTCGATTTTATTGAAGGTATTGACGACGAGATAATATACCTGAATTACTTAAATCTGAGATAAATAAACGTGTAAACATACATACCCGGAGAGGAAAATGTTTGAAACTTGTACCAATAATGGATAATGGAAATTTGAATGCTGGTTAGTTTATCTTTATATCTACAAATCAAAAATCAATAAATAACTAGTAGGTATTGCTCTTCAGCTCACTCTCATATTTACCGAAAAAAGAAGAATTTGAATGCATATAAGTATTTCCCAGTGACAGTCGACTGCAGTGTTTGACGTACACGTGTGGTTTGGAATCACAGCACACGTTCACTTTATGTGTGTAGGAAATATAGCTCTCCATAAACTGAAGTGAGGCTGGTTCTTCCCCCTTTTTCCTTGGAAAGGCCGCGGTGAATGTTTCATGCAGTGTTCGTTTCAATAGTTGAATAGACCTTAGCGTTATGGACTCAAAACTATTCCCTGCCGGGCCAGGAGGGGTGGGGGCGAATTGCTGTATAAATCATGCACACGGTCACCTTTACAGCGTACTCTGCCATGCCAAGTGGAAATAAGAGAGTAGGCGGGGCTTTTTAAGATGCCACTCTCTCAGAAAAAACAATCACGTAATGGAAACTGGGGTTGCACGCTGAAACAGGTGTTTTCAAAAGGCAACACACGCCACCAGGCAATTCTCTTGTGTCTTGAAAGTTGGGGTTCATCTCATTTCATATATGCGCCTCTCACACTTCTGCGAAGTGACAGAACGAGAGAGAGAGAAAAAACTTCGCGTCTCTGGAGCTGCAACACAAGAAAGAAGTGCTAGAATACAATCTCAAAGTAGTTGCTACTCTTTAAAAGTAGAAAATATATGTTTGCAAATGTATAATTGTAAACTTAACATCTGAAAGCTATTTTATTCCTCTCTTACCATTATAATCAGATCCCGGAAATTAGGCAAAATGCTAAAATATCTATTGAGAAATTTGTTATACATTTATTTCTTCTCAAACAGTCAAAAACTTTCTTCTCAACTCATTCACTTAAGCTCTTTAAAAGCAGAACCTTCATTAGTAAAAGGAATGTAATTACCTGGGGCATACTAGAGAAGAAAGGGAGTGCTGTAGTTTTGAATAGTCCTGGTGAATGACCTTGTATCGATTCGATAGGAGACAATTCTAGGAAATTTGTGGTGGGGGTAACTTCTCAGCTGCCTAACTGTAACAAACAACTCCAGGTGAGAAAGATGAGAGCGCTACAGCTGTGCAATAAACCGTACCTACAATGTGTTTTAGTATGGAAGTAAGAGAGATACTAACCTGATTTCCCTAATACCGCATACACAGAAAATGAATTCAAACAGAAACAACTGCGCTTCTTTTGCTCATTCGCCAGGACTATTTAAACTGCTTTACTTTATCTTGATCATGTCCATGATGTCCTAAAAGGTGAATGTTCTGTTGTAACTGGTAGGGGTCCTTCCGAAATAGTTTGTTTTAAATATGCTGCAATCATTTCATTGGAATAGAACGTTCTATTTCTATATGGTTTTTTTTCCTCTGACAAGTAGCTGACTATGACAGTTGATGCCTTAAAAAACACCCTGTTGCTTGTAACCAAGAAAAGTAAGTCTAAGTACTTTAATTGTGTGATAAAGACATTATTACTGTCTGTTTTCACTTTTAATAAACATTTTTTAATTGTACTGCCTACTTTCAGTATTTTAAGTGCCTTTTTGCCTGCCTAATTTAAAATACGTGAACTTCCAGGCTCTGCTTATAATTATTATTTTTGCATACATTTAAATGCCACACTCAATAATCAATGGCTCCTAAAATTACTACAGTAGGAGAAAACACTTTGATAACGGTTATAGCCAACTTACATTATAAGAAAGCATTTTGTATGGTATTAGAAATAAATTGTGGGGTAGCTATAATGTGTGAGAAAGAACATCCTGATTATCTGATAAAAGTAATACACAGTTTATTACCTGTTATTGTTGAAATTTCTACAGACTTAGGAACAAAAATCGGAGATAACAAAGAAGAAATAAATCAAGGGATCAAGCCAGGATGTCAGTTATCTTCAATTTCTTTTATACAGAATGCCCCATAAGACACTTATGCTTTTAATTTATTGATAAATATGACGGTGTCCAAAAGATAATAACAGAAGAGGAGAAGAAAATGAGGAGGTGGTGATAAATGTTGATGCCAACAAGGAAGAAGACAATTACAATGATGCTGACTAGGACAATGCAGGTAGTTTTCACGGCGACAGCCACTCTCCGAAGATTTCCAAGCAGTAAGAGTGTATGTGCAAACCTGGCTACCGGTTATTGATTGCCCTGCGCCGGCGTTCATTGGTGAATGATGCATTGATTCCGCCCATCGACTGCTATAGAACAAATACTGAGAGCAGTTTCCTTGCAGAAGTTCTCAGACACGTAGTATCTAGGAGCTCATCTGGCATGTAAGGGGATTACGAACAGCTTAAATCCAGCCGTTCGTCTTCAGTGTTTCGAAACTCTTGAGGTGATAAATGACGCGGGTAAATGCTATGTAAAGCATATTTTAATGCACTGTTTTCGCACATGCATCCGTGCCTAATAAGTGTGTAGCATATTTTACTAATAGAAATTTCTCTTACAGTATTACGAGTTGATCAAAAAGTTCCCGCACTTTTAATTTCTTAACTTTATCTTATTATAAATGTTCACTATATTTTTCCAGACCTTTTAGTGTCATTAGAATAAAATGTTTCCAGTTGTATCAGCGCAGCTCAATACACTAAAATGTTTTCTCAAGCCATTTGGACGTCGCTTTACGCAGAAAGCTGATCCTGAGCTCTCATCACATCGACTGTCCCCGCCCCCAACACACATTCTGATAAATAAGAGGCTTATTTATTTAGAGAAAATTAGTAACAATTTGATGAAAAACATTTAATTAATATTTGTAAATAATCAAAGCTCTTAAATTTAGTTTAAGCCCGTGAATGCCGTATCATATTCACAAATGCAATGAAAAGAGCTGTGTATACAGCAAGATGGAGCTCCAGCACACTTCGCTCTTACCGTTTGCGATTTGATAAACGATAAATTCCCTGAATTCCCTGAATTCCCTGGACGTGGGTTCCCAATGTCTCCTGCACCACTCCCATGGCCTCCACTTAGCCCTGACCTGACACCTGATAACTCGTTATGGGGTATTATCAAGATAAAGGTGTCCGCGCCTAGCTACGGAACAAGCAGTGTGTGATGCCTTCGGTACGATCGAACCTGCTTTGTAAAAATTGCCACAAAGAACTTGCGCATATGAGTATGTGTCCAACATGATGGAGCACATACGGATCCCTTGTATTTATTAAGTTCATTACTAAATTATGAAATGTATTCTTATTGACTTCATTAAATTAACCTATAGCATATAGAGGTACATACTGTATACATTAATCATCTGGCAGAAGCACAAAGAATAACTTTCATACATTAAAAATATATACGCAAGGAAATAAGTGATATGTTTGCGTTTCTTCTCTGGAAATTAATAATTATATATCGTTGCATACAGTTATCTTGAACATGTACATGATTTATTTTAGCTAGATAGCTTCTAGCATCTGTGCTCTTTCTGGTTTAGTGAGAGTACCGGCGTTCAGATATTGATTAGCTCATGCGTAAACGCTGCATGATGCACACTGCATTACGCGGCACTGTTTCAATCGACATAAATCAGAACATAATCAGCATGCAGGTTGAAAGATCTTCAACTAAGTTTGAAGATGAGGTGCAAAAGAAATAAGATTAAGTGTTGAGTAAGCGAGGAGCGATGCCATCACTTTCACTTGTTTACTTTTGTATCTTCTTTTCGTTTCCTCTTTTGCTAGTAGAAGCATTTGGTGGCGTTTTGCTCTTTTCCGGCCAATGTTTCTGAGGAATGTGATATGTTGACAAATATATTTCTCCCATACATCTCACTTAATGTCTTCTGTATTGTCCATTTATATTACATTACCGCAGATTTGTAGTTATCTTACTACATTACTTTCTATTCCTTCTCTTCAGCTTTTAAATCTAATGTTAAAAATAGCGGTTTTTTTATGAGCCGGGGTCTACATTTTTCAAAAACTAAGTCAATATTTCATGTTCAAAATATACTTAGTGTTCCAAAATTTACTGTTGTCTAATTTTGTTTAGAATTTTAGCTGCTCATACAGTAGAAAATAATTGCTTAAAATGCTATGTGTGAAAGCAAGGATCGAAACTAGATAGTTACTAAATAATTAAGTATGTATATATACAACATTTACAAGGATGGGTCTGTATTTGATTGTTAGATAATGAAGGGATTGCTTCAGTACTTCTACTATCCTCGAGAACTGGGCTTTTGTATCTATGTCCATAGTGAGGGAAGATTTGAGATGTTAGGGGCGGTGAGGCACAGACATAAACGTAAACTTGTTCACAGATTGAACACTCCAAAATGCCACGCTTTGTCTAGGTCTACTAAAGAATGATCACATAATTAGTTACAGGCATAGTTTCTCGTGCTAAAATGTAACTGAAAACATTTTGTTAGCTTAATACATAATGTACAGGTATGCAAAAATGAGACATGTTCAATTCCGCCCATAGCAAAAGGAAGACGACACTCGACGAACAATATGCTGCTCTGAAATTCTGCTTTCGTCCCAACAAATCTTCATCTGAGACCTCTGCAATGTTACAAGAGGCCTAGGCAGAGTTTGTTCTTTCCTATAGCACAGCTTAAAGATGGGTTAAAATGTTTAGAGAGAGTAGGCAAGTTTCACATCTCATTATTTCAAAGGAAGAGTCGCCGTGGCCCTCTAGTATTTATTATAACAGAAGAAAACATTTACACCTCTGCTGTCATTGTTAGACAAGATCGTCAAATAACGTTAACAACACTTTCAGGAATTCTAAAAAATTCACTGAGTGCCGCCCATACTTTGGTAACTGAAAAGTTGCACATGAGACGTGTTTGTGCCCGGTGGTTCCAATATTGCTGATTCCCGAACAAAAGGACGTTCGCGGTCAAGTGGAAGATGATGTTACATGAAGATGCGGAGTTTCTTCCAAAGGTAATCTCTGCTGATGAAACTTCGCTACATCATTTCGATTCTGAGGGAAAACAGCAAAGTTCTGTACGATCACCATCTCCCACCTACAAACACAAAATGATTCCATCTGATGGGAATGTTATGGTCATCAAATTTTTCGATATTCATGGAATGGTTTACCGGCACGTTATACCTCTCACACAACTGTAACAGGGCAATACTAAAATGTTCCTAAAATTCAGCAAGGCCATATCACAAGAACTATATTTCCATGCAACATGTTGGATGCTGCATCACGATAATGCATGGCCGCACATAGCAAATACTGTTGCTGAGTATCTCACACAAATCGATATGAAGTATGTCCCTCGCCTTTTCTATAGTCCAGATTTAGCCTCTTGTGGTTTTTTCTTTTCCCCAAATTGAAGGAACACCTTTATGAGTAGTAGTATTTTCTATCTTCAGAAACAGTGGTGAAGGCTTTGGAAGCTATTCTGAAGGATCTGTCAAAAATGGTTTCCAGCAGTCTTTGAAGACTGGCAGAAATACTTGCAAAAGTGCATTGCATTCAACGGGTCTACCTTGATCATCAAAATTATGAGAATAAATAAAGATTTATTGTCAACAAATTATTACCATTCCTTAATGAACAGTCCTGGTAATGCGAGAATTACAGAGTTGTGATATAAAAAATATGATTTTTATGCAAGATGTCACACTACACCTTATACACACAGTACCGCTAAAACACAATTTAGCAACACATTTGGTGATCGTGTAAATAGTAGGCATTTTCCTTGCAGGTGGTCTCCTAGGTCACCAGATATTAATCTGACTGGCTACTCGTTATAGATTTACCTCAAATAATGGATGTTTCTCCATGAGGAACTTGGGAATTTATTTATTAATGCCATTTAGTGCATAAAAGAATGACTATCTACTATGAACTTCACACGGTGGTTATATTTAATTTGCAATTGTTTTTATTTTATAATATTTTGGTGTAATATAATATAATTTAATTTATTTGCACACACATTTATGTATTTATTTTTGCAGAAGCTAAAATTTGCCATAGTTATGATCATTTGAAACAGGGAACTGACTTTAGAAAATTTGCACGCATTTATCGCCTTTTTCCTTCCTAGTGCTACGCATTTTAGTGCCTTAACATCCCATTTCTAGCCATCAATAAAACTAATAGGTTCTGTGAGAATAGTACCATACCAGATTTCCAGCCTCTGGCAATGGGTGTGCAAATTCAAACAAAACGGAGAGCGTGAGTTTACCTCTTTCCATTTGTTGCTGATCCATGATACATTCATCACCCTTCAAGCTTACAAACACGTCTGCTATGTTACGTGTAGGGTGACAAATTCTCTTGTATTTCCTGGCAATTCTGTTATTTCAACGAACATTTTTGATCGTTCACACTAGCCATATTGAATTTCTAGTGACCCCCTCCCCCTCACCGCAATTTTTATCATTCGCTTATATTTAAACATATATTGCTGCCAAATGCATGTAAATGAGCACAGTCATATTTATAAACATATTGTTGCCTGACAACGCTCGTGAGAAAGCGCGGTTACACAGCGACAAGCCTGCGCTTGGTTCTTTGTGCAATTACAAATAGGTAGATATACAATCATTGCGGACAATGAAGTAAATTACGAAATAAAAGTTATTGCTGGGACATTAACATGCGTTTCCATTAATACTGTTTACTATGGGCTAATAACGACAGTGACTGGAAATTTATGTAACTGGACAAAGAATTTACAGCAGTCTTGTTTACTGCAGATGAAATGAAAACTTTATCAAACATTATTTGGACATTGAGGCTAATGGTCAGTAGTAACAGGATAATGTTAAACATATCATGAATATAAGCACATCTTGATTTATAACGTACTTCTATGCACATAATAATAACAATAATAATAAATAGGGGAAGCCAGTAGTGATAGATTGCTTGCAAGAAGATCGAAAATTGTTACAGAAGATTTACTCCTAGAACGGGAGTGTGGCTATTAAAAAGACTTGCACGAACTATTTAAATGACTCCGCAGGGCATTTAAAAGTAGCCGTTCACTCAAAAAAGTATATGTTCGTGTGTGTTAATGATGGATTAATGTCTAATGCAAAAATTCCTTAAGCGGGACCATAATAACGAGCGCTCATTTATCTTTTGGTAAAAAAGTCTTCGTACTGAGAGCTTGCCAAGTTAATACGAGGTCATTACCATTGTTACTTGTATGTTTATTTTTTGTTAGT
This sequence comes from Metallyticus violacea, assembly GCA_030762175.1. Classification (NCBI taxonomy): domain Eukaryota; kingdom Metazoa; phylum Arthropoda; class Insecta; order Mantodea; family Metallyticidae; genus Metallyticus; species Metallyticus violacea. The sequence continues at coordinate 24,625,017 of CM060831.1, read as the reverse complement.
ATACCTTTGCGGTCCTTCAGGAGTCCTGTTTCTTAATGACCGAGTCCCAAATTTTGGGAAGCTGTGCTATTCCACTCAAATCACGGCTCGGGTAACAAGTGTGGAAAGCCTTTCCAGAAAAGGAAAACGACATCCACGCATTAATTTTTCCAACTTTGGTAATAAGTCCAAATCTGGTGAACTCGTGCTCTGACTATAGGGCGGATGAGGTAACACTTCCTATATCTGCGAAGTTTATTGGTGTCAACATTCCCGGTTTGCGGGCGAGCGTTGTCATAGAAAATAAATGGTGCAATCTTGATCAATTGAGGTTTTTGTGCATTTTTTTCATAAAGTCAGGACACTATGTTCTGACACTTGTTCCACACACGGGACCCTTATCTGTCATAATGGCACCTTGGTGATTTAAATTTATTTTATTTTATTTTTTTATTATTTATTCTTTTATATCTTCTGGCATTAGCGTCCCATTCAATTCAAGGCGTGAAACGGCCAACGACTTTTGCTCAGAGGTATCTTCTTTCAGGCTTGTGGCTCTTTTACGTGCCGTAAATATACGACATGGGATCCACTACTGCATTTTACTTCCAAAGGAAGCCACATTTAAGAATTTTACGCCCTGAAAAATCCATCTACCCCGGTCGGGTTTGAACTCACTACATTGGGTCTTCGGGGCAATTCCTTGGTGGTCAAAAGCGAAGATTATCGTTTTCTTGACCTTAGATTGCGCTCTTCGAAAAGTTTGGTCCTGGTGAAGATGAACCTGTCCATTCGCTGGACTGTGATTTGAACTCCGGCTCAAGGCATGCATTCCGTTCAACATAAGAATTCTTTAATTTCAATGTCCAATCTTTGTTTCAGTAAGTTTGCTATGCACTTGCGTTCTGCAGTCAAGAAATGAGGGACCAATCGCGCACCAACTTTTCTTTTCTGAAAATCATTTGTCAAAATACGAAATAACTTTGGTGAAATTCCTGTGTTTTCTGAAAGTTCCTCACATGCTACGACATGATCTCCCTGAAGACACTTCGTTCATCGCAGATGTCTTCGGCTTTCCTGATCTTGGATCATTGTCTATGCTGGCACGATCAACACGAAAATGATTAGCCGACGAGTAACTGTGTGAATGCACCACAAACTTCAATCAAAACCTCTGAATTTCTATGGAGTTTTTACCATAAAAAGTTTCGATCTTTATGTGAATATTTGATCTTTAAAAGTCAGAGGACCCGAATATCTGTGGTTCTTGTTATCTACACACGAGAGTACGGTATGGACAAAATGAACACATGTGCTTTTTTCTCAAGCTTTCAACTGCAGCTAACCCAATTTTCACTAGTGTTGCGTCATCCAATCCGCAGTACTGCCAACTGTTCATTATTTATGAAATTACTCTCTTAGAAGGTACGGTATGATAGAGAGGGAGTCACCAGAAACATTTTAGCCTGTATGAAACCAGCCTTGCAATTAAGAATGCCTGAGAGGATTTTTTTAGTTCGTTCATGAACCGACACCTTGTCACTAGCTTGCGATCAGTTTTGTTTTTCCCCAGAGTATTTTGCGTATGGGCGAGCTCGCCGCTCATTTAGCGGCCAGCCGGGTATCGGTAATTAGCGGGAGGTAAAAACTATAAAACAAACCAAACACACAATACACAGACCGATTTAAGACGCTCATTATTTACCAGTTTAACTTATGGGATGTTGAAACTGCCCCTCATTCTCCACACATTTTTTACATCTGTTCAGGAAATTATTCCTCGCTCACTGTAGTTCATTTTTAGAAATCCGGACATTTTCATGACGAATATTATCTTTGAGTTCTTGTATGGTGTGAGTGTTCGTCTTGTTCAAATTTTTTAATTTAACCCAGAGATAATAATGGCAGGCTGTTAAATCCAGGAACCGAGGAGGCCACAAATCCCTACTGATAACTCTGTCTTGTGAATTTGTGAATTACTCTCATGGAATTATTTGCAGTGTGAGCAGTGGCAGAGTCCTGTTGAAAAATGCATGACCACGCTCTCTGTCGGTTAATTCTCTGAAAAGGGGGTTAGTATGATATTCACATAAGTAAGAGAATTAAATGTATGTTAAAAACTTTGATCCAATGATTTTTTCACCACTGAGTTAACACATATAAATCGTACATAAAGACACCCTTTGCCGTTGTAAGCACACGAGACATAATAGAATTTTGTACTGTAGAATAAGAAATGGACAACACAACATACGAGTAAACTCAGGAACAGCTACTCTAAGACTGCGACTGTCAGCAAGGTCAACAAGTAAGCAAGCAGACTTGCTACCACTTCCACGGCGCGGCTTGCTCACAGGAGAAACCCTGCGCTGTGGTGGAAAGCATTACTAATCGCACGATATAACCAAAACAGATAAATATACATTGATATCAGTGATATGACCTTGAACGTAGTGCAGTCTACTTAAGCTAAGAGAAAATGCAACGGAATCTGGAGATAACATTATTGACAATTGTAGGAGGTTTCTTGTCCATTCTGTATGTGTCATACACGCACCTTTTAAGTAAAATGGCCTGTTAAACCTGACACTACTTGCAATGTTTCTTTAGAGTGTGCTTAAATCTGTGGTTCCATTTCTCCGCGATAGTAAGCACTGGAAAACACGCCACTGTTTTGCAAGAAGCACTTTAAACTTTCGATGCTGGGATATATGTTTTTGCGGACTAGTCCGAAGCACATACCACAGGGAGTAGAAATCGAAGCTGCTAGACGGTCATTCACTTTGAGAGGTGAGTGAGGTCTTCTACTTCTCCTGCACAGTCTAAGCCACTTTAGTCTGTTATGGTTCCAATCTCATGTTCTACCTGGATTTCATCTTCCTTAACCAACTTCAAGACTGCTTTAGGTTTTTTTAATGCGTCTAATGTATCCTGGTATTCTAAGAATTTCATTGTGGTGCTGTAGGCATCAACCACAAAGCTCCAAATGTGTTTGAAGATGGTGAAAGAATTCAAAATATAACAGGTTACCTTTTCTTTCTTTCTTTCTTTCTTTCTTTCTTTCTTTCTTTCTTTCTTTCTTTCTTTCTTTCTTTCTTTATTTATTTATTTATTTATTTATTTATTTATTTCGAATAGAGACCATTATTTCAGGGATTACATACCGTCATTAATTAATTGAAATTAACGTACATAATTGTTTTTGATTTCTCTCTAGAATTCGGCTTTTTCAGCTGCCGTTCGGTACTGAAGCCGTCTGTAAGGGCAAGTCCAATTATTCGTCCTTGCGCATGCGCAGGCTATTCCCCTCAGACTCTTTTACAAGACACCAACGAGTTTATTGCTTGGCGGAATACTCAGTTGTTAATGCTAACAATAACAGTCCCCCCGTGTGCCGCAACCTCCCCCTCCCCCCGGACCAACTTAATCGATGTCTTCGGCGATTATAAAAATTCTTCTTTCAGTTATACTCCCATTCCTAATTGTCCGATTTCACTGATTGTTAGCCACTATTTGTATTATTTTATTTAAATGTTATGTACAGGTTTGTTGCAAAAAATATATTTCTTTTTAAATTTTGGGTTTCAGGTAAGCCCCCATTAATAATGGTCTGATTTTGGGGATTTTCAGAAACTCTTTTTTTTTTTTTAATTTTATTTCAATGGCAAATATATGAAAAAACATACATTCCCGTTGCAAGAGGGATTTTTAAATTTTCGCTTTAAGTTGCCGCCCACTCCAATAGTGCAATTTTGCTGTTTGCTGAACTCACTGAATCGTTTGTTAATTGATTGTTATATGCCGAGTATCGTTGAGAAAAAACAAAAATTGCGGCCGTTAGAGTCATTTTTAAACTGTCGCTTTAAGTTTACCCCCCCCCCCCAATGGCAAGCTTTTACTGGTTTTTGAACTGCATGAAACGTTTGTTAGTTAATTGTTATATGCCGAGTATCGATAAGAAAAAAAATTGCAACCGCTGAAACGATTTTTAAATTTTCGCTTGAGGCTAACGCCCACCCCAATGGTGCAATTTTGCCGGTTTTTGAACCCGATGAACAGTTTCTTAATTGAATGTTACAGTATAGTTGAGAAAAACAAACATTGCAGTTGCTAGAACGTTAACAGACGCACATTAAATATATGAAATTTTTTCATCGTCAGTTTTGGTGCCTAGAATGTAGGATAGATGGAAATTTGAAGAACATTATCAAAAACGTTTCATGGGTACAATCGCAAGAGCGATTCCTACATAATTCCTACATAATTCGCTAAAAGAAAAGCAGTTGTTGAAATAACGTGACTATGCATGTTGTCAGTGGATATAGGGAGCGAAAATATAATTAAATTGCTAAAAAGTATTTAGAAAAATATTTTGTGTTTACACTTCTTACAATTATAGTAATTTTATTTAAATGTGTTACACTACCGTTTGTGCTTTTAATTAGTGAATGATTATAATTCCGCTACTTTGCTTTTTTAACCTTTCTTCCTTCCTTCGAATATGTCACTAGAAGCTGGAACAAGTAGAGGGGATAGTTTTAAAATAGGAAAACTGAAGTCATAGAAGAACAATTTAAAATGTGTATAGCATTTTGAAGATGTCAGCTGTTTATGGGTGTGCAAAAACAGATTTCTTAAAGACAGAAGAATCTACAGTGGTATTTGAAGAATTGAGAAATGTAAATGGCATATCACTTATTTCTATTTTCCTTAATAGAAGTGCAGTGAGGTTGAAACATTTTCCTAAAATCGTTGTCTGCTGTCTGCTTTAACAACAGCAAAACTGTTTTTATTTATAAGTGTAGGAGTAACAGTATTCTTAAAAACAGTCAGCTCTGTGAATGGAACATCGAAATCAACACCGAACACTCAAATTAATATAATGTTTTCTTGAAAATAGCCTCAAATTGCACAATTTTAAGTTCCTGGTATACCTCATCATCTGATACTGGACACAATTGGAAACAATCTAGCAAAGCAGTTATAGTCTTTCCTACTCTCCCAGCTAACTCAGCACTAAGAACTCCCAGCTGAAGATGGAACAGAACACTTATACACTTGTAAGTGTGGAGTAGTAAAGTACAAGCTTTTGTTCATTTGTTTTATTTACGGGCTCTCTTTAACATTCAGGTCATCTGTGTCCCATTCAATTCAGGGCGTGAAACGACCGACAAATTTTGCTCAGCGGTCTCTTATTTCAGGCTTGAGGTTCTATGTCGTAAATGTACGACACGGGGCCCACGGCTTTACTTCCATTCCGAAGGAAGCCATACTTAGGATTTTTACGCCCGAAAAAAATCTATCTCGATCCTGGCACCGCCACGGGTGGCCGAGGTCGTTAAGGCACGGACTCGTGAGCGGGAGGTCTGCGGTTCGAATCCCGCCAGGACCGTCCTCCCTGACTGGGGTTTTTTCCAGGTTTTCCTCAGTCTTCATAACTGGCAAATGCCGGGGAGGTACCTAAAACTTAGGCCTGGAACGCTTCCTTCCTTAAAAAAAAAAAAAAAAATCCTTTCCCAAATTATCATTTCATTTCATGTATCATCAGTGTCCACCGCCTGTGGTGCCTCAGTAGTAAAAACGGGCGTTAAACACTACTCGATCCTGGCCGGGATTGAGACCGCGATCTTGGGTTTAGAAGGCAAGAACGGTTACCACTACACCACCAGGATGGACAAAGTACAAGCATTGCAGAAACCTTTGTGAAACAAAATTTTACTAATAATCATACTGTAAATTGGTTATTAGCTGAGTCTCTTGTGAACTTTGAACTTTTTATGTGAAATATTTAAATTTTAAATAAATTATGCCGTTTTTTAATTTCAACCGGTGCTTATAACCGCGACCTATAATGCCGTGTGTCATGTATTTGTGTATAGTAAAATAGTTCGGCTAAGTGTAATTAAAGTTCGTGTTTCAAATGCATATTTCACTCCAGCATCTTAGTTTTTTTAAGGTTCTTGCTGCATGTCACGAAAATATTTTCTTTTCATTCTTCACTCTGCTATAAAATAAACTCTTTTGACACAATTTTCCCAATTTTTTTTGCTTATAATGAATGCGTGATTGCCAAGCAATATAAACAAATAAATAAATACAAATGATCACATGCACTAATAAAATGAATAACCGAGAGCAATCGGGAAGTGGAATTCTCCTGCAATCTCTCGATGACTGTAATTCAGGCTCCTAAATGTAACGGTCGTTGTCTCGTCGTGAATTATTACTCTTGAATATTGATAAATGCATAGTAAAGTATTTAAGTTATCGTTGTTTATGAGAAAAAGTGCAATATCTATTTAACAGGAATGACAATAATCCACTCTGTACATTAAAAACACGAATTAAATATTGTAAGGAGTGGACATCCTAATTGTATGGCACTTGTAACAAACAGCTGTTTCTCCATTATATGACTCACTTGTAATTTTTCTTTCTTGGAACAGATATTTACAAGAACTTGTAATAATACACTTGTAATTAATTAGGCCATACTTTTGTGGAATAGGGCCCAGATAGAGAAACTATTCCCAACTTGTTAAAAAGTTACAAGAGACACGATCTCTCAATGACAAGAAAAGCTTTCCGAATTGCCGTATTCTTAAGGAGGAAAAATTAGATGAAATACAGGAATTTCCTACGCAGATGCTGACAATATAATGTCAGTGAGAGGCATCCTTTTCAACAGAGCTTATAACAAAGGTTAGTATTCATTTCTATTGCTTTTAAATGTAGTGTCATTTTATGCTATCAGTAAAATATAAACAATAAAATAAAAATACTAACATTACGTGCGTGACCCTCCTTTTTTCTAGTTGCGTCGGCTGCACTTTCCCAGTAAGCAGCCATGCTCAGATGGAACGTAACTCAAGTAGCATTGCTGTACAAAGGGATGAAAAAGAATACAGTTCGTCCCGGAATAGACCGAAGGAGAGGGGTAGAGGGGTTCAAAATCACCCCAACACCAATGCTTTAAGTCCTTGGGAAACGATATAACTTTTTCACGAGAATATTAAAGAACGCTTCTGTATACTTTGTCAAAAAGTTTGCACTTGGAATTAGACAAAGCCTTTTGGTCGAACTGGAGGGGAAAAAATGTTTTAATTACAGATTTGCTTATATGTAACAACTCAGGCTTTATTAATGGCTATGAGCTAAACCCTGTGCGCGTTTCCAGCCATCGGAAAGCTTTAATATTTGTAGCACGTATCCGGTTTCCAGGTACGCTTCATTAGTTTTGTGCCATCGAGCAATAGCTGGGGGAAAAAGTGTATATAGCTGTTTGTTTAACGTTTAGGGGCGTGATACAGTCAATTTTCCGGCCCATTTACATTCAGTACTGGGAATTACCGCTTAAAAATGGTGACTTTATGGAATTCAAGTACTAGAGATACAAATGTCGTACATAAAATCTTAGTTTTACGACGTTTGCCACAGGGAATGGGAATATGACTTTATAAATATACCACATTGTTGTGCTTCCTAACTGTGCTTCAGATAAAATTCTATCTCTGTGCATAGAGAAATGATAAGGTTCAGTTTTAAATCGTTGTGTATTTCAGGTGTATAACGCCTACAAAGGATATTTCTTATATGCAGGTTGCTGGCTATTTCTAGAACCAAATTTCAGTTGTGTCTTATCTTAAGAAAATACATGTGGAAGAGAAGGACTTATGGCCTTAACTCTGCAAGGTAAAATCAACATCCTATTCTATTATATTTTGTAGTCATAGTACCTTCCAAAGGTCATTTATAAAGATCCAAATATGAGTATTTCCTTTAAACTGAACAATGCCATTTTATATTTCTATTATCTTTATTAGTTATTTGGAAAATTGAAGATTGTAGTAGCTGTGTTAAAAGTGCTTTAACACCATTAGACCTGCAGGAAAAATATTATATGAAATGAACTATATAGTCTATGACATCAATATTGGTGGTACAAACTTGTGACTTTATATATATATATATATATATATATATATATATATATATATATATATAATCTTTTTAGAAGTCGAGGTTTTGTAATGGAAACCAAAAAGAAAGTTTGGGATTTGTCCTATAAAATACTCCGATTCAGCATTCATTTCATTCAGCCCATTCATTCATTCTGTTTATTGTTATTTTTAGATCTGTCTCTAATTCTTTTATGTCTGTTTGATCTACAGAAGTGTTAACAATTTTTATATAATAACCTTCTGCATTATTTCCATCATGCCATAATTTTGTGCAATGTTGTATCCATTGGTTTTCATTTATCACATTAAAATTACAGTAATTAATTAAATATGGTGGAGCGGTATTATAATTCTGTTTTCTTCATTTTTTAAATATGTGTTCGAAGAACTGTTTAGTACTTATGAAATAGAATACAGTTAAAGTTATTTTCTTATTTAACAAAAAAGGTAATAAAAATTACGCAGAAAAAATAGAAATACGTTTATTAAGTGCAGGTTATAAGATTTATGGAAAGATTTTTAATCAAATATTACAAGCTGTTACTGACGTAAAACTATTATAAAACAATCGGGCTTTAGAAAAGGACGTTCATGTAGCGATAATATATTTATAAAGAGACAATTCAATGAAAAAAACTTCGTGAATTTCATCTGGAAATTCAAATAACGTTATTGATTATGGAAAAGTCTTTGATAAAGTAAAAAAAAAAAAAAAAAGCCCATTTTATGCAAAATATTAAAAACAAGAGGTTTTCCTGAATACCTTATTAGTGTCATTAAGATTTTGTATGTAAATTCATTAATAGTTTAGATCTTAAAATTACAAATGAAATTTTAAATAATCAATATGTTGGATAAGGGCGTAGTTCATCACCCTCTTTATTTAATATATATTGACCTCCTAGAAATGAAGTAGAAAGAATACGTCTAGGATTAAAATAACACCTGATACATTTTTAAAGATTTTATTTTGTGCTGATGATCAAATAGTTATCCAAGAAACAGAAAAAAAAAATTACAAAGAGCAGTGTATAGATTAAGTCAAAATGCAATCTATTACAATTTAATTATATCTACAAACAAAACAAAGATAATGCCCTTTAAAGTGAAGAATCCTGTTGACTCGAAGAAACTAATAAATAAAAATATTAGAACAGATATCCCAATTCACATATTTACGATGTGATATTAGTTTTAAATTTGACAAAGACATTGAGATGAAAGTTAAGAAATTTCAAACCGTTTGCTCAACAAGTAGAAGAACTTTAGGAAGAAAAACTAGAAGAGTGACAGATGAAGTTTTGTAATATTTTTTTAAATAATGTTTAACGCCCATTTTTACTACTGAGACACCACCACAGGCGATGAAATGATAAATTAAAGGATGTTTTTAAGGAGGGAAACGTTCCAGGCGTAAGTTTAAGGTACCTCTCCGGCATTTGCCATTTATAAGTACTGAGAAAAACCTGGAAAAAACCTCAGTCAGGAAGAACAGTCCTATATGGTTATGATTGCGCCTACTATTATATTTGGTTCCGAATCGTGGACAGTGACAAAAAGATAGAAATCACGTATACAGTCTGCAGAGATGAAATTTATGAGATATGTAAGAGGATGCACTAGATAAGAAAAGAAATAATAAAATCAGATTTGATTATTTTTCAATTAATGATAGAATAGATGATAATAAATTAAATTAAATTGAGCATGACAGAGAATAGATTGCCAAAGAAGAGAATTAATTATAAACCAATTGGGAGAAGAGATTTAGGTAGACCCCCGTAAAAGATGGTTTGACGATATAGACCGGAACAGATGAAATCACTTATCATTGAAAGGAGAGGAGGAGGAGGAGGAGGAACAAGAACAAAAACAAGAAGAAATATTCCCGTATTATGCTGTCTGGGACATCATGTATTATGAGGGGTGTTTAATAAAGAACTATTATACTTTTCTGATAACATACCATTATTCATTCTCATTAGTTTGATTATGTTTCATAAAGTAGTTTCCATTGGATGCAATGCACAACCCAGCGTTTCTGCCAGACTTCAAAGACATGCTGGAAACCGTTTTTAACAGGTCTTTCAGAATCGCCTCCGTAGCCTTCAACGCTGCTTCATACCTCCCACGAAGGCCTTTTTTAATGTAGGAAAAAGAGCATGAAATGAGAGAGAACGAATGGTGCAATTCCAGGTAAAGGGTTTCTCTGTGACTAGTGCTCTATACAGTTACATGCCGCCCATGCGGCTGACACACCAATGATAAAGTGAGAGCAGTTTAAAAGTCCTGCAACTTAGATCTGGCTGACAGTGGATCTACCTCCCTCCAATCGCCGAAATTTCCCAAGTTACTCTATTCTCTCTTCCAGACAGTTGCGAGTGAGATTTCATAGATTCGGTCAATTGTGTTGTGCAGCAGCGTAGTAGTTTTGTGAATGTAGAGATATTCACTGCCTCATTGTATATTCATCTGTCGGTCTTGGTAGTCTAGAGAACACTTTACTTGCCTCTTAAACCCAAGGTCGCAGTTTCAATCCTGGCCAGGACCGATGGATTTTTTCGGGCGTAAAATCCTATGTATGGCCTCTTCCGGCAGAGAAGTCAAGCCGTTGGTCCCGTGTGGCAGATTTACGGCACGATAAAGGACCTTAAGCCTGAAAGAAGAGGCGTCTGAGCAAAATTTATCAGTCATTTCACATCCTGAATTGAATGGGACGCTGATAATTTGAGATGATAAACAGCATCCTTGAATAAACCAAATAAATAAAACAAATGTATATTCATTTGCAAGTCATATAACAGGTAGAGAAAGTCGTGTGGCTGAAAGAGATAAGTATTTAGGCGTAAAATTTCTGGCAGCGCTGTTCAAACACGAAAATCATTAAAGTTAGCGCAAAAGTTTTAACGAAACAGGTTCTATGACTGATCGGATAAAATGGAAGATTGTTCATGTCCATGACGGATTTGCACTTTATATTTGGTTCCAGAATTATTAGCCCTATCTCGTTACCCAGATATAATGGTTTGTGCCTTTTATCTTTGGGGGACACTGAAAAACAGAGTAACCCTCACACTCTGGAGAACTTAATACAAACATTGGAAATGAATATAGATGCATTAATGATAGGGAACTGTTGCATATCGATGTGGATTATGTGTCAGGGAAAATGAGCAACATTTCCAGCACCTATTTAGTTTATTTAGTTTGTTGTACCTCAGTTTTAAATGGTGAAGTGGTTGAATGCAGAGAGTTTATGCAAGAAAATGCGAACGACAGCGCGGGGTCTAAACGTCGACCGAATGAACAATGAATAGGTACTTTTAAAGTGCTCTTACTGGATAAGTGAGAAACATCCACTATACAGTATGGACATAGCACCGTAGGACTTTTAAAGTTACTTAAATACTACACCAAACCTTTTTTCTTGCGGGAATGCTGGATAAAGTTATAACATGTGACTGACTTTATTGGGTTTCAATATAGGGACGAAGTAATGTGAACTGTGGACGTAAATAACACGGTGCCGTTTCTGCTGGACCACCCCTGGTTCTGACAGTTTGAGGTACATCCCTGGTACCGATAGTGTCCGGAGTTGTTGGATGTTTCGAGTCAATTTCCTGTGCTGCACACGCACAAGTTTAGGCCCCGAAAACCGCCACTGCCTCTGACTTTCGCTAGGAAGGGGAGTCGTCGCCATGGAAACAGTGTAATGTGGCTATGTGTCCCCAGGTCGACCGCCCAGTCTTTCTTTACAAGCTCTCGCCATGTTTACTGCGGTTACTGATATTATCTTGTAGCTGCAGTGCTACTTGCTTTTGTTGCCTTATCTACGTTCACCATTACGCACGCCAAAGGACGGTTGTAATTGTATCGGTCACTTCCTAAAGGCAACATCTCCCTTTGCACAGACTGATTTTATAGAAAGGCAATTTACCGCAGAAGTTTTATTGTTGCTATTTCAAAACTAACGTATGCTATATTTTTATGTAAGTTACTTTTGAACAATAACCTCTTTTACTTAAAAGGATAATTTTTTCATAATTACCGGTAAAATATAAGAGAAGCTAAATAGATCATCTAATTCATAATAAAGTGTGGACACAAAAGAGAAAAGTTTCGAGTTGTGTGAGAGTTTTATTTTCCTTTTCATTTCCTTTTGCTTTAACTTTATCCGGAGACATTGATGAAAAAATAAAAATGCTTCTGAAATTTTTATAAAGCACTTTTTTATGCTTTAATATTCCTCAAGCATAATGTTCAGTCACTGACTATAAAACGTCTTGCAGAGGTAAGATGGGTTATCCTTTGCTAAAAATAGATATCCATTTACTAGGATTGCTCAATAAAGAATAATCATCATTTTTGATGCCATGTCTTACTTATTCTCATAAGTTTGACATTTCTCAAGGTAGTCCCGTCGGACGCAATGAACCTGCCCCACCCTCCGCAGCCTTCACCACTGCTTCTGATGATGAAGAATGCCTCCCACGAAGGTTTTTCGTTATTTTGGGGAAAAGGAGAAAGTCACACGGGGCTAAATCTAGTCTATAGAGAGGGTGAGAGAAACACTTCACATTGTTTGTGAGATATTCAGCAACAACATTTGTTATGTGCAGCCGCGTATTATCGCAGTGCAGCATCCAGCTTATTGTACGGAAATGTGGTCTTTTGTATGTGATATGGCCTTCAGAGTTTTCAGGGCATCTCTGTAGATTCCCCATTTACAGTTACGTATGTAGGTACGACATGCTGGAAAAGTATTCCTTTGAATATCCAAAAATGAAATGGCCATAACTTTCCCAGCATGATCATTCACTTTTACTTTCTTGATGTCGGCGATGATGAAGATTTCTGCACAGATTTTTGCTGTTTGCTCTCGGGATCGAAATGATGAAAGCAAGTTTCATCAGCAATGAAACAGCATTTTCCTGTAACATTATCTTCAACTGCACGCGAACTTGCACATGAACGTCCTTTCTTTCGGGAATCAACAATCTTAGAACCAGCCTTGCATAAACATATCTCATGTGTAACTTTCGCTTACCAGCGTATTGGTGACACCCAGTAAATTTGTGAGAATCTCTGAAAATGTTCTTAATTTCATTCGACAGTCCTCTCTCACAGTGCCAGAGGCGATGTTAATTGTTTTCTTCCTTTGAAAATGGTTGCCTCCAATCTTTAAACATTTTAAACTATCTTCGAGCTTTGCTATAGGCAAGAAGAAACTCTCCATAGGCTTTTGTAACATTGCATATACCTCAGCACAGATTTGTTGAAACAAAAGCAGAATTTCATAGCACCATATTGCTCTTCGCGTGTCACTCTCACTTTCCTTTAGGCAGAACTGAACATGTCTCAATTTGCACACCTCTCATAGGCAGGAACCGGAAGTGACAACAATGAAACTAGTACCAAGTGTGCATTACGATTAAGCTATTAAAACATTGTTAAGTTATATTTTTGCGTGAGAAATTATGACTGTAAAATTATGATCATTCTTTATTAATCACCCCTTGTAACTAAAATGTATGTAATTGTGATGCAATATTTAATAGATATGTGGAGTGAAGCGCAAGTCAAGCTATTCTGAAGAACACCTAACAATGCTTAACAATAATAAATTGAAAAGCATGTGTACACATAATTTCATACTTTTAATTCGTGTTCCGAACCGCCATGTTCTTACAGGAATTTCGTACGCAGTATTGCCAATGGGGGGCATTATTTTCAACATCTCTTATATACTGGTTAGTGTAATAATAATAATAATAATAATAATAATAATAATAATAATCACTAACCAGTGTTATAAACACAGTGTCATTTCATGTTATTAGTAAAATATAATTATTAAAAATACTAACATTATGCACGCGACCCTCCTCTTTTTCGTCTTCTTTTTTTCTTTCATCGGCTGCACTTTTCCAGCAAGGAGCGACTCGTATCTCACATAATCTTACTGTACAAAGGGATAAAAAAGAATGGACTTCTATGCCAGAGTAGACCGAACGAGGGATTTTATTATTCAGGTTCTTGACTTCTAGTTCATAGTGGTTTTACCTAGCCGGGTACAAGTGCTAGACTATTTCCATATTTATCTTATAAACGTTATGCTTGAAATTTTTGATTCACAGAGGTAATGTGGTGGTTTTCAAACAAGTGGTGTGTGTTTGGGAGAAGAGGGAGGATTGTTTGATTATAGGTTGGATTAATTAAATTGAATTGGATTAAGTTGTGGATGATGTTTGTAGTTGATGTCCATCTCATCTTCTCCCAATGTTGTGCCTTGTTGTATCGCTTTGCCACGACTATAGCTCGGCAGAGCGCTGGGAGTTTTGTAAAAATGTTGGGTCAGAGGGAAAGCATTGGGAATCAGGCAGCAGATGAACAAATTCTTGCAATTGTATGTAACACGATTTATTTAGTATTTAATGTGCTTTTACTTGTATTAGGTCGCTATTAAGTCTTGGGGAGTTTTGGAGTGTTCTTTATGCCCCTCTTGCGCTATCTAAGCTGAACAACCAATGATAAAGTTCTGTTCTATACGCACTATATAAACCGTCACGGGTGGCCGAGGTCGTTAAATCGCGGACTCGTAAGCGGGAGGTCTGGGGTTCAAATCCCGCCAGGTCCTTCCTGACTGAGGATTTTCCAGGTTTTCCTCAGTGCTCATAAATGGCAAATGCCGGGGAGGTATCCTAAACTTAGGCCTGGAACGTTTCATTCCTTAAAAAATAAATCCGTTCCCAATATATCATTTCATGTATCATCAGTGTCCATCGCCTGTGGTGCCTCTGTAGCAAAAACGGGCGTTAAACACTATTCATTCATACGCACTATATGTGATTCAGTTATATTATCCACTTATTCTCTCTTTACTACTACGCGTCACTTTTAACTTTAACTATAACACTGCAATATCTTTTCTACAGTCTAGCTGCACTATAATATCCTATAGTTCTCATCGCGTAATTATCTGACTCTTATGACTAACAATGACTCCTGCTTTGCTTCTTAATACTGTCAGGTCTCGCACTGTTGATTGGCTGACCGACGAATTAATGATGACGCTCTACTTGCTTGTTACGCGTTAACTGTTATGTTCGTTAGCTATATTAGATCACTTGTTATCATATTATTTGACTAACATTTGTCCACTAGCTATCTTGTTGTTTACTGAGTTTTCTTCTTGTACTATGTTCTTTTCTCTGTAGGCCTCGAAATCTCTTAACTTTTATTAACAATACAGTCGTCCGGTTGGGGCGCTATATGCAGTCTTTTAAGTATGACGAATAGTTTTTGATTTTCATTTCTTCCATATGGTTTACTACTGGTTGCTACTGATACAAATACTTTTTCCGTATTAACTAATTGGACGTAATCTTAGATCTTTATTCACTCTAAATTCTCTGATTGGATGTGATCTTCAATTTTAATTGCTCTATTTACTTCCTATGTCTCGTTAAGTTGCCCTATTCATGCTATTCAACTTAAACGATATTACATCAGAGAGGCTTTTATCACACCGTCCGTACCCTAATCTAGCAAAAGCTAACCTTCCTCGCTGTTTGCATAAAAGAAACTATCCGACCTTCCTTACCCTATTATTCCTCAATGCCTATCAGATAACCTTTGTTATTCAACATAAACATACACAAAAGATATAGGTCCTTGGGTTCTTATATCCTATTGAAATATAACACTATTTGTTTACTCTTAAGGTTCCCGCAACAATTTTCTCTTTTCATAACATATGAAATAAGTACAATGACCTAAATGTATACAAGGCTCAATATAAGCTACACAAATTATGTATATGAGACGCAATACAAGTTACACAAATGAATTATAATTATATATATATATATATTACTGTTAATTTGTTATATATATATATATATATATATATATATATAACAAATTAACAGTAATAATAAAAGTAGATAAGAATGAATGTATAGTGTTTAACGCCCGTTTTGCTACAGAGTCAACATAGGCGTTGTACACCGATGATACATGAGATGAAATGATATCTTGAGAAAGGATTTATTTTTTTTAAGGAAGGAATCGTTCCAGGCCAAAGTTTTAGGGTACCTCCCCGGCATTTGCCATTTATGAGGAATGAGGAAAACTGGAAAATACCTCAGTCAGGGAAGACGGTACTGGCGGTATTCGAGCCCAGACCTCCCGCTCACGAGTCCAGCTTTAACGACCTCGGCCACCCGTGGCGGTAAAGTACATAAGGATAAAACACTTAGATAAAGTCACACTTGAAATTGCAAGTGTTTTATCCTTATCTACTTTTATTATTACTGTTAATTTGTTACATTGTTAATAGTGTTTCTTTATATATATTCAAATGTGGTGCGGCAAAATTTTTCAGATTAAAATGAACCAAATTAGTGACTCTATCTGTTTGAAGTCGGAGAACCGGATTTTGAACTCATCTGTAACCTTATTTCTCCGGTATAAGGTTTGACATTTTCAACGTGAAGTTTTAAATAGGGGAAATATTTAAGCTCTCCTTGCCTCAAATTCTTTTCTTACAGTTAAGTTTTGCACCAATGACTTTATCTCTGAAATCATTTTCTACTTTTCCTTGCCAGAGTTTCAGTTATTCAATAAGGGGAAACACTTCTTTTTTCCCTCCCTCTCAAAGTCCAGTTGGTGTCGATCTCTAAACATAAAATGACTGTCAAGTTAAAGCAATGTATTTCTTTTGTACTACTACATATTCATGGTCAATGCACTCAATGCATGTAATAACATGTTCATGGTGAACTATCGTACTTTCATTTGTTCTTGGCATTATTTAGAATGCTCTATCATTGATAAATAGATCTTAAAACCTTTAACAACTAGCAATGAAATTTATATTTATTTGAATTTCATCCTTAGTTATTTTAAATAACTGTTGCACCGTTCATTGTTTCATTTATTATTCAATATTGAAATCGCTCTCTCTACAAACATATTAGAGCTTGGAATGCTTAAAAAGTAGAAACCTAATATGCTCATATTGGACAACATATAGAGAATTATGAACACTGGAAAAGTTTAATTATATTTCTCCTGATGTTTGAAAGTTTTGTGGATGCAATTATTTTAAACAGTCACAAAACACACCAAATTCCTCATAAATAGAAAATAGACAGTATCAAACAGACATATAACACCGCAACACGAGACAAATGCACAAAATGGCTGACCAGAGTGCGTATCATATATCGGTTTACCCACGCTCGCTATTCCCGCCAAAATTCACGTCCCAATCTACAGGCTGTTGGCGGTAGCGCTTGTTCCAACTTCCGTAAATATGAGAAATCTAGACGAACGTTTCCCGAGTTATGCGTGATTTTAAAATGAAAATACAACTAAGGTACAAAATATGGGATTTTCGTCGTTCCATGTGACTTTCAAATTTTTTATCCTCGAATACGGTACGTCACGTATTATACAGGGCATCTAGCAAATCTACCTTGTTCTGAAAATGCAAATGTGGCTCTGTGAGCTTTTTCAGTGAAATCAATCAAGGATACCAATTCTGTAATACACAGAGAATGTTCTGAAATGTTCTAAATTAGAGTAAACATCACCAGTTCGTTAATAAAAGAGACCACAGCTAGCAGAAGTTCATAAAAGCGACGGGAAATTCTCCCTTTGCTAATAAACAAGAAGTGCTTCATACTTTAGGTTCATATCTTCGGAGGAACTTCCGCATTTATTTTGGAATGAGTTGTGTTACAATGTATTTACATATGGCATTTCTTTCCAAAAGCGATGCTGGCATTGCACAAAGAGCAACATATTTGGGATTTACTTCAGTAAAAAACATGTAAATATTCCCTTCCTGAAAGAAAATGTTTTTTTACTTTTTAGTAGGAATTATTTTTCCTCTCGCCTGTTATTCGAAATAAATCTAATGATGACACTAGTAAAATCACATAGAAAAAGCCGCAACAAAGCACGGATCGTCAGAATGACACACCTGCAACTGGTTCAGTTGAGACATTCAGCTTCCCAGTTAGCACTGTGCACAATGATGAAAATTGTTACTTAAGAGGAGAGGGAGCAAGAAGTCCAAAGAAATCTCTGAGAAAACTTGTTCTGGAATCAATAATTTCACAAACCTTTGCTTGCAATGCCACTAAATTTTAAAATTAAGATAGTTGTAGTTCAGGAATTGCAATTAGGCAATAATGTGAGTAGAGTTAATTTCTGCAGTTGGGTGCCGAATAATGTTATTGTTCGCTCTATTGACCATGTATGACCATGTAACGACACTAAACAACAGATACTGGAGTTCAGAAAAGCCTGATATTTTACATGAAATGCCATTGTACGACAAAACAAATAAATAATAAAGGTGTTTGGTGTGCTGTAGAAATATATACGCTTGCATTTAAGGGACTATGACTCCACTGGTAAACAGCGTGCTTCCCGGTGCTAAGCAAATCCCCATTAAACCGGCCAAGCATCCAAATGAGGGATATGTACTACTACTATATGCAGTTTTGGTTTCTATTGTGCCATTCCGGTGCAAAAGGTGCAATATTGCATTTACATAAAATGACGTATAAACAGCGAACCTATATTAATCTACTTTTTTAAAAGTTCATTTTCCTATCATACACCTGCTCTGATGTGTTGTATTTATTGTTGAAATACGGCAGTTTTTAGTTTATCAGCCTTCTGTTTTGTAATAAATAGTCTAAAACAGCTAGTAGATGTAATTGTGTAGGTCAGTATAGTTTTATATATTCCAATTGTGAAGTAGATACTCGACATTACCTTCAAATTAAACATCTTATCTAGAGGCAGGGCTGCGCCAACGTTACCCCACTATAATGCACAACTTACTTGGCCGCAATGTTATGATACAGCCACTGTATGTTGCACCCGCTTATGAGAACAATATTAGATTTGTTTAGGAAAGTAGGTAAGGTGAGGAATGAAACTAACTGGTTGTTTTCTGAAGAGAATCTGCAGCAAATGTGACGTAGTAGCATCCAAGAACATTCGAGAGCACCACTCCAAGTGTTCGCAACAAGTGAAGTGTAGTTGATGCTGAAAGGGAACCCAATGTAACTCTCGACAGGTTTTGGCCTTTTCAGTCTCCTCAACTCTTGAGCGCTCCGAGGGGACATCTTTTCATAGAAAGACGCCAGGGTGGCTGCATTGTGGTCGAGGTCAAGTGCTCGTCTTGTTTGTAGACACGGCCCTTAACTCCATTCCATGGCTGGAACGATTTTTGTCTTAACAAGGACATGGGGGGAAAGAGCCTGACATCTGTTGTTGTGATTTCAGAAACAGCAGCCTGAGCTACACAATCTCGTAAAACACTGCCTTATTTTTATTGATTCTTCACTCTTGTTTGTTACGTCACCAAGTAACGCGGACTCGCATAATTTAGCACAAAAAACACGCAGTTTTGTGATTTTTTATATGCAACAATTGAATTATTTTCCAAGTTCCAACATTTTATTCATTTACATATTTATTCGGTGACAGAGCAGAGCTGAAATTAAAATACCGTTTCAAGTATGAATATAAATATGAACTTATTTCCATTAAACCCAAACACATTACAATTAATATGTTTTCATTATTTCACAGTTAACTGTTAATAAGTTTTTATTATATTGCCAACCAATACTATATTTATATAGCATCAATTATATTATAAAATAGCTAACGTACTTGCATCTTACATCATTAAAAGTTACGTACCTAAACTGGTTCCAGTCTCAATACATCATAACTTCAGGTTGTTGAGTAATTGAATATCGAACCATAATCAACCTCATTGTAATTTTGTTTCTAATACCCCTTATCTACACTCTCTTCTCTTGCAGCACTTCTAATCTTCCTCCACCATTTATCCCTAACGTTGCCCAAGTATTCTCCTAGCCTTTTTATTATTTTTACCTCCTTTGGTTCCCAATATCTTCCTTATTAAAATTTCTCCCCCATTTCTCTTTCCATACCTGTAGTGTTCACCACTTCGTTTGCTCCCACATAATCGTATGCTATGGTACTCATTGTCACATGAGACATTCATTCCCACGCATATTTCTCAGTCCTCCTGAATTCCTTACTCCAGATCTGATCCAAGCGAAACATTTCCTCCCCAATTTATCACAAATTTCTGGATATTCTCCTTTCCCAAAACTCTTTTTATTCTACGATACATTCTCAGTGAACTCTTCTCCCTAAATCTTGCACATGTTTCTTGTTTCTCAACATCTTAAATTCTATCCCTTACCTCTTTCCAAAACCCCCTAACCCATACCAAAATTTTCACCAAGTCCTGGGTTTCAAGCACCGGTTACCTTTTCCATCTAACTTCTCCTTTGCATCAAGACATTCGTTGACAATCGCTTCATCATCCAACATATTTATTCTATATAAATATTTCATACTTTTTTTCATTATTCTCCCCCCTACAAGACTGCGTGTTTCAAGTAAATACATTGTAATGAGCGACTAACATGAGCATTTTCCCAAATAGATAGTAAAGAAACCATTAAAATTACACTAAAATAAATTCCATTATTCGTAGTGCTATGATATCTTCCATATAATGCTAAACCTCCAACTTTAGGAAATGTTTTAATGTTAATAAACTCCCAGGATTTGTTGGTGGAAAAGTTTATGTGCCAAATATCACAGAAGAGGAACCAGTTGTGTCATAATGCTCTTAAATTTATTTAACAGACCTCAGTAAATTAACGTTTTCATAAATACAATCCTTCAACAATTAATTATAAGTTCAAGTATAAAAGTGAAAAGGTACACACTGATGATCAGTGAGAAAAGTTATTAAAATATTCCCTAAATTCAACACATCAAAAACAAAGCAAAAACAAAATTTACATAAATCTTTACGAAAAAAAAAAGAGACAAAAATATCGGAAGAAATTTACCCCCAAAGCTCGAACAAATACAAGTATACAGTAAATTAATTCCCAATGTTCGAATCAGCATATCTGTAAGTACTTCAAGTTAGAAGGTATACGAAAGGATTTTTCCCAAAGTTTTTGCCCAGAGGCCAAAAAAGGAGCATTCTTTACTTACTTTCATAAAACTATTGCCCAAAATTGAAGTAAGAAAAGGCAATTTTTATGGAGTCAATCAAATGAAAGAATTGCTTATTTAATTCTCTTCAAACCAATATAAAACAGTATAAAAATGGCCAAATTTAAAATAATATGCCAGAAGAAATTCCATAATTCTATAATTTTACCCATAGAGAAAAGAGTTCCTTTTTGCTTTTTAGATCCCTAGATTAAAAAGCTAAGGTAAAAATGATGGTAAATATAGGCGTTTACGCTGCCCCCCTCCACCCCCAACACACGCAAATGGAGTTAAGAATACCAAAGAAACGCCACCGACATGCAACGCATAGAAAGCCAGAAAAGCTCACACTAGTATTTAAGCCATAATCGAAAAGGTGTTCTCTGCGAGGCAACCGATGAGCAACACTCGATCGAGATTGAAAACTAACGAGAAAGGAAGGGTATCATTTCATATTACAACCAATCATAACAAACAACGCTGAATGCTCTAACCCATTGTGCTCGGACCGTTTTTCAGATTTTTTCTCAAGAATGCGTCGAGAGCCACCCTAAAGATTTGTAATTTAAATCGCTATTATTCTGAAAATTATTACTACGATTATTACGTATATTGACATTTTACACAAGTGCAATAAATCACACTAAAAAAAGAGAGAGAGAAAAACATACATAACCTTAAATATGAAATTAATTTTTCTATGTTAATACTAGTGTTATTTAAATTCAGTTTTAAGATCGTTTACCTTTGGTTCTGGGAGAAGACTGGGCAATATTGTGGCATATACATTGCATAGATTGTTGGAGATTCGTTAACGTAGCATTATTAGGAGAATTGGTTATTCCAAAACTATGGTTAGCAGCGTCACAGAGAGAGAGAGAGAGAGAGAGAGAGAGCAGTTAATACTTTTAGAGAGGGAGTATTTAGTTACTATTTCCTGATTGGTGGTTTATATTATCCCCTCCCAAGGGAAGCGTGGAAAGCAGTTGGAAATCAAGCAGTTGAGAGGCAACAATCAAATTAGGATATACAGTGTCTCACCGTCTCTCGTCCGGCGGAACCAACCGTATAAGATGTAGACGTTTTCGCAATTGTATCATTAGCCGGTCACCTTAAAATTTGTAATAAATTGTATGCTGAAACAAAATTCCTCTCATAATCCTTGCCAAGCGAGTTATAAGACTGTAAAACCCCTTGTCATAAGCACTACGATACTCGAATGGAGATATTGTCAACAGAGATGAGTTTATAGTTTGAGCAAGGGCCTGCACCCGTTCAAAAGGTTTTCACGCAATGCAAGATTTCTCTTGAGGAAACAACCGGAAGTCGCGCGGTGAAAGATCGGGGCTGTAGGTCGAGCAGCTAGACTTTAGCGACTTCCAGTTTTCTCAAATTTGCGGCTGTTTTGCAAGGAGGCGCATTGTCGTGCAAAAGCAAAAGCTTTTAAGTTCCTGTCATTGGACGCCGCCTCCTCAGCTCCTCAAATAAAGGATCCAAAAATGTAAATGTCATTCATTATAATTCCTGCTAGCGTACAGACAACCACTAACGGTTCTTCATACTTGAAGAAAACAGTGAATATTCGCTTCCGAGAACGAACATATGGTCGAAGAACAAGTGCTCTTGCGTCATTCTCATTTACTCACACGTAGTTCTGGTGATATTGTAACAAAATCAACACCCACACAGTGCATATATCTGTCAAACATTTAGGGCGATTTGGTGAAAACATGTTTAATGGTTTCCTTGCGTCTTCCCTTGTCCTCTTCTTCTCTTCATTAGTTAGGGAATGTTGAACCCATTTTGCACGGATTAAATATTCACGGAGCATACTGTCAATGCTGCCAACACATTCATACTATCGTTAGCATTTCAACCGTAATATGTCGATTTTCCTCCACCAAGTTCTTTCATTTGTTCTCTCGTTCACATCTTCCCGAGACGGTCAGAACGAGAGTCGTCTTTCAAAGTCTCTCGCGCTTCTTCAGATGACCAAATCCATTTCGATCCAATGGTATGAAATGAACACATTTGGTTACCATGAACATCTACCAAACTATCGTGTAATCCCCCCCCCCTCATTTTATCTCGCTCTTTCACCTAGTTTGTAGCGTGTAAAAATATAGAATCTAAACTTTTCTTTAGAAATATTTACGATTTTTCACCAGCTATTGACACAGGACTATGCGATAGTGACTGTGCAAGTTTAATCTTTGCATATTTATAGCTTAAGGTTCACTGTTGCCAGCTGCGTTAATTACATTTTTGTAGACATTATTGTTCATCAATGGATGAGCTGGTTGCAAACGCCTCTTGTAAATTGTTCCTCTACTTAGAATTTAACCTGTTTATTGTCGAGAAAGCACAGAAAGCACAATGTACGTATGTACTTTCAAATATGGAAATTACTTTTAAGGAACTTTTGCAAAGATTAGGGTTATTTGTCAGGCGTCACATATTTCTAAAACATTTCACATTTCAAATTGATTTTTGAAGCTAGGAGTTGGGCACTTTGGAGCTCACAACCCATACTAAAGTTCAGGAGCTTGAAACAAAATCAAACCGAATAGTATATAAACATCATAATTTAAATTTGAACGTTTTAATTTTAATTTCACCTACCTTGGAGGACATCGGTATAGAATTCCCTCATCTTCAAGTATTACATGATACTTCAGTACAGCTGTAACACATTTTTCCTTCTCTTTGTTCCTTTTGCTTCTCTGGAATATTTTAACCTGAGGTGATTACAAGATGTTTTTACAGAACTGTAACTTGAACTGATTCTCAGAAATAAGTATTTTCACTGAAATTTCAAACTTATTCAGGATCTTTTTGTAGCTAAACACGTTGACTATTCATGTTAAAAGACAATTCTTACGCAACACTTTCTTTGAATTTCCTTTAATATTTCTAATTTTACACGCTCTATTGAGTACCTTTGGTATCGCATGACCTTCTAATAGTTCAAAATTCTTTTGGTGATGTACGATTTCCTGTATTGTATAATATTTTGAGTACTTTTCTCGTAACTATTGTCAGACTCCTTTGATGCGTGATCCATGTTCATTTTCAGT
Source organism: Metallyticus violacea (assembly GCA_030762175.1). Classification (NCBI taxonomy): domain Eukaryota; kingdom Metazoa; phylum Arthropoda; class Insecta; order Mantodea; family Metallyticidae; genus Metallyticus; species Metallyticus violacea. The sequence continues at coordinate 24,600,920 of CM060831.1, read as the reverse complement.
AAAATGACTACACCCTCAGTAATATAATACCATTCATAGTTCAAATCTCTTAAAAAGTAATAATAATACTATGAATTGCAATCTTTAATAATGATATTCCGCCAATTTGTAATTAGGTTCACAACAATCAAGTCTGGGATATAAATGCTCAAAGCACGATGTTAATTGAAATACAACGTTTGGAATGGAAAATAATTACTGGTTTGAATATATTAACTTTCGCTTTCTCTGTTAGGGATCATTTATCCAGTTTTGAAGGAAATAAACCTATAAATATTCGCTACTTCTAAATATAGGAAACATCAATTTTAGAAATAACTGATTATATGGTAGTATGTACCTCTATAACTCAATTTTAAAATATTTATATTTATCGAGTTTTGGAAAAAAAAACGCTCATATATCTTAAATTTTTAAAATTAGAATCTAGTGGAAATAATGTTACTAATGCCTGTAAATACGTGTTCATAAAATTCTTTGTTATAGAAAGCTTAGCTTTTTGAATACTTATTTAAGGTGTGACCAATAAAAGGCTGCAATTTCGCAGAATTGCAGATTAAAATTAAATGAAAAGCTTTTTTAAAGGAGTAAAGAAGATAGAAAACAAACCTTGGCGTAAATGCCATTTTGCCAAGAGGTTGGTGTTTATTTTAGCAGGACTTTTCCCAACTCGTTATAGAGCACAGTACAAAGTTGTCTAACTGATTTTGTTTATCGCACAAAGTTGTTTTCTATATTGCAGCGAGGTTTATCTTGTCTGGAACTGAATTAATTGCATGGTGTTAGTTGTAAAATGTTATGAATTGCACGCCACTGATCGTGACCTCGTTCCGCTTCAGTTGTGAACTCATTAAAATGTATAAGAGCAATCTTGTTGCTCTAGACTGTCAGATAAATATTCAATGGCCCGTCTTGGCATTCTCAAAGGACATGACTTTGGATTGAACGTACCACTGCCAGTCTCGGGAAATATTCCGGCGTGTCACACACGTGCATTATTATTTCACAGTGCCTCACTTGCACTCCAACTGTTAGCTGAATGAATGTTTCACTTACCACACGTCAAGTAGTTCTTGCACTTCCGAGCAGAAGGGAGAGATTTCACCCTCTTTTGTCATTCTTATGATCTGATCAGTCTAACGCAATACCAAACGTTGTATACGCCAAATTGTAATTCTAAAAAATAAAAATTATCAACAGTTTTTTTCTGAAGGTGCTTCATTACGAAAAGTTGAACGAAGCGATTCTATGCATTGTTGTTCAGTTAGGCCTTTTTGCAAAATTGCCTTCTTTAAACGCTCACTGTAAGCAAACTACTCGGCCAATTTCTAAGCTGTTTTCACAATAACAAATATCAGTTCTTTCGAAAATAGTAATGACATATCTCAATAGCGCTACCTAGTGGCCTTTGTAACAACTAAGATTTCTGCTATTCGATACGATGCTTCTGTTCATTTCATTTACGATAGTATACATACTTTTTTTTTTTTGTCAGAAACTGAATTTTAAATGTTTTAAATTTTTCTCCTCTCAAATTAGAATCTTTTGGAGGTTTGTGGTCAAAATTTGAATACACGGTATTGTAATGCCTATTAAGATAAAACCGTTTATAACCATCCTTGCAGATATGAAGAAAAAAGCATGCTCCCAACTGTTTTGAAAGACGCTTTCAATTAATTTCAGAATGAAGTAAACAGAACAATATGTTAAATTCAGTCGTTTGTTCTTTCTTAGAATCTAAGAAGTTGCATTATTACAGCTTTAGACGACAATGAACAAATTAAACCGTTCTGTCAAACAAGCATACATTTCATTGTTGAAGACGTGCTCCACTGCTAGGGGATATCCAGTCTTCTAAACTTTCACACATATCTAAGCAAATGTAACAAAAGTAAAATTACTTCAAGAGCCGCATTGAATATTCTGCCGCATGCGGCCCGCGGGCCGCGTAATGAGTACCACTGCTTTAAATGCACTCCTGTTAAGACAATAAATCTTTCCGTCACAGTATGCACTAACAGCACTTTGCCGACAGCATCATTATAGCAAAGGCTGTTGTTCTGTTTGTGTTTCATTCCGCTTTCTGTGGAAGAATTGTCATACTTTTTCAACAGCTGACAGCAAATGTCTCCTTCCATCTCTTTCCGAGATGCTTGCTCGCATTTTGTGAACAGGCTTCAAAGAGCGGGGCTCATTTGTCGGATTTCCTTTTGACGTTGCACGCAAGAGAAGGCTTGAGGGATAATACCTCATTGTTAATTGCTGCTCTCATCTTTGTCTACTTCTTCGTTTGCTTGACGCGCGCTGGAGAGGGGAGGAAAGAACAAAAGTCTAAATGAACAACAATAACTTATAGGAAATGAGAAAAAGCAGTCAAGGAAAAAGATTTGTGTTCTCTATGAGTGCTTTCTATAAGGCTCAAAGTGGTTGGCACGGTTTTGTCAGTCAGTACCACAAAGCATTCTCTCTGAACTACGGTACACCTTTCTTTGTGGTTTCCCGGCAAATAAGAACGTGCCCTCAGGGATTTCTCCAAATGGCGTCAAAGAGGAAAATGAACTAAATAATATTGCACAAATAAAACAAGAGCAAATATAAAGAAACATTAATTACGTAAAGCTGTTTTATACCTGCCAACGTGCCATTGAGTTTTTTTAAGTACCTTTCACATCTAACAACAGATCAACGCTCGATGCCAGACGATTTTTCTTCGTTCAGACCGCTATACATTCACTCATTCTATCCTAATGAATAACTGGCAGTTTAGAGACTACCTCCCTCTCCTTGTGTCGTGTAAGTGTGCGGTGCTTAATATCGCTCGTCATAATTACTCAGAACAAGAGTAATTTCTTTCAATCAAGCTGAATTACTCATAGTTTTAATTATAAGGAATCTAGAAAAACAATAAAATATTTTAGAGACTTTTCAAATTTTATGATCATTACAGCTAACTACTAAAACTATGTTTATGTTGTAGGTCATCTAATTATGATGGCAGATGTGACGGCGGGGACTGCATCGTCCGAAAGTCATCGCTCAAATTCAGCTTAACTATATAAGTCGGGACGAGATTGTATTTACCGAACTGCTACGTTGGCCTTGAGTGTTAACGAATCACTCAGTGGCACCTTGAACAACACTTGCCTAATCTGCAAAAGAATACTCGCCAATGGCTTCTTACTTACATGGATCAATACTTAACATTTTAAATATATTAGAATTCAACAGGTCATTGAGAAGTCGCTCCGCATCTCTCGTGTAGCCAAGATTCCCCTATTTACGGGAATTCAGATGATAGCATTGGCGAGCGCAGTGTTACAATGTTCCGTTAGTTTCAAAACCTGTTAGTTTCGCATATGCAATGCATTAAAGCTAATGTAAATAAATAATATAAAATGCATCTGAAAGATGATGTTGAAAATCTTTACCATTTTCTGGAAGACACACTTGAGTCGAGTTAATTTATTTTCAAAATCTGTAATTAAAGTCTCTCAAATATATATCAATTTTTCGTCTGTTAAGATATTGGGTCTACTAATTCCCATAGCATCATACATTGAACCTGTTTCCCAAAATTTATTCATTAAATAACGCACAATATCTCGGTATGGTAGTTTTGAATTTGGAAACTGAGTAATGAAATGTTGTTTGACGTTTACAGCGTAATTTATACGTTCAGCAAAACGTTTTCCCCTTCAAACACACTGCCTCTATAAAGTATATTTTAATTGTTGTTTCCCTTCACATATACATACGCGCGCGCACACACACCATCTTCGCTTACGAGTCAGACTAACAATAGCGATCTTTACCTGCTGGAAACATCCGGTCGATGTGGAATGCGGCAAATGTAGGAATACCAACTGTTTCTGAAGCGGAATCAGCAAGGTGCGGAGGACGTTTTCGATTAGACTGTCACTTAAGTGTTTGTACGAGCGGCGGCTCGCTGCAGGTTATGGTACACAACCATACAATGGCTACTGCTTTTAATAGCTAAAATTAGTACTTATGTGTTATAGTAGGCGAGAAATTAGTTTGTGAATGACATTTCTGTTGCAAAGTGGCCGCGCCAGTACGTGTTGTCACATCCCGCCACTCGCTATCCGTCTTCACGGGCTGCATTCCAAGATCATTATCAACTTCTTCCTGCTCCTAAAATATTTAAACTATCTAAAATATTTTCCACTGTTATAGTTTCAAAATTACTGTAATGATGGCAAATTTGTTTTAGCTACAGCAGAACCTATGTAGTGTCATCCAGCGGCAGAAACCATAAGCTGGACTTGACGCGGCGAAGTAGTAGCGTGTATGAAAACGACGGGTGCACGAAGGAAAATATGCACTTTTTGATAAAAAAAAATTCCCACAGAATTACATTTTTTGATGAATAATACAAAGCACAACCACCACTCTTACATACAAAATATTAGATCAGTGCATCAATTTGAAAACGCTTTCCTACTGGATAATTTTAAACTTTCTAAACTGTTGCAACGTCGATTATGTCATGCCTCTGACGATAATGTGTGTTTGTTATTTCATTGGACGAGCCTCTCGCCAGCCGAATAGCTAGCATAAAATCGGTCCAAGTGTCAATCAACAAACTAATTTTTCGCCAACTGTAGTGGCTGAACATACACAGCAGAGAGAGAGAGAGAGAGAGAGAGAGAGAGAGAGAGAGCAGTTAAAATATCGCAGTAACGTTATCTATTAAAATGATAAATTCTCCTAGTTTGCGTGGCAGCAAAACTTACCGATGATTGTTAGATTAAAAGCTGGAACTTACTTGGATAAAGTACTGATACAATTATTGTGCAGGAGTTCGATACAGGGCTCTTGAATATTTCTTTTGGGAGTCACGCTAACCGAGAAACTGCACGTGACACGTGTAAGTTTCGAGGCTCCTTTCTGCTGAACATCTGGCTGTTCACGGACAGGTTTGTGTGGAGTCAAAAGAATGGCAGACGAGGAAGGAGGGGTTGTATGCAGCACTCGTGACTATACTACAAATTTGAAGAAAAACATTCGTGAGAGGCATTTTTAGTCTTCGAAAGATATGAAGGCCATGGAGGCAATTCTGAGAGATCTGTCCAGCACGTCTTTGAGAATTGATAGAAATGCTACAATAAGCGAATTGCTATCATTTCTACTAGTGATGTAAAAGTTTAAGTAGTATAATGAATAAGTACATCCGTGTGCAACTTAAAGTGAATAAATAATATTTTTATGTAAACTGATTTTTTTCCTGAGTTTTACACTTTTTATGAATCCAATTTTAAATGAAATCAGTTCTTTGTGTGTCCTCGTTTAATCTGAATAATTTTCTGTATTCTGCTTGGCATTGAATCTGCCAGACTTTCGCACCTTTCTTGAATTACGCTGTCGTGCAAACAGATACGAATTATGCTACAAATCAATTTATAATAGTTCTCTGAGCCTGTCTTTACATATAGAGCATAAATTATCGGTAAAATTCATATCGGAGAATTACCTGGCCAATCCAAAACCTGAATGCTAGAATTTTCCATAACTTTTAATTCCCTTCTTGTAAAAATGAAAGCCGGCATAATCCTGCTGGAAATATTCATTCCAGACATTTATATTTTGAAAATGTATCGTAACTTCATCTACAGCCTACTAGCACTTAAACAAGGAATAACTTGCAGCTTTACCCATATTTCTTCTTTATAAATCCTAATTTTTAATTAAGATATTTATAACAGTGCAGATATACTACAAAAATTAAACGCGAAGTATCCATATGGGTATATAGCACAAACAGAAGTTTTAAACCAATCTAAAATAACAGGAGAGTGAGCATAAACTTTATTAGAAGATGAAGTGAAATCGTTGAAAGCTATTAATCCACCTACCACCTAAAAAGGGCGTCGACTTTTATAGCTGAAATCCGATTATGAAGGAAAGAATGGCGGCGTAGTGAGATGACGTTATGGTTGTTGCAACACAAGAAATGCACTAGATAGTGAAATACACAAGAATATACGACAAAATAAATACAACAAGGCAACAAATGGTAGAAATAGAAGTTCGCACACACAAAACTAGCCTTAACTTACATTTTTACGCAACATTACGATTACCGCGACATTCTGTTAACTGACAAATCTTAGACAAAGACTACAGCGTGACAATGCCTACGTTAGCTATTTCTGCAACCTGTGTAAATCAGAGCATATCACTGCAGCTTTTTGAATTGTTGCCCTGGTATCGACTGGATGCTAGAAGCAAGTTGCACGTCCTCATTCTTCTGTGTCGAATTCTATGCACCTCACTTCGCATTATATTTTGACCTATTTTCACTCTTTACCTTCTCAACATAATTTAAGCATCCAATCGAATAACATTCTCTGAGCATCCTTACACTGAACCTTTTACTACTTTTCTTCATCCTTTATGGTTGCGCTAATCGTCTCTGGAACTCTCTACCGTCTCATATCAAGGACTGCCGGTCACAATCACAATTTAGAACATTGTTCGAAGATTATTCATTTGGAGAATGCAACATTTAGCAATGCTCAAATTGTTACTGTCATTAACTGTATTGTATATGTGCTGTATACCAGGTGGCCCTTCTAAGCCGTTTTAAATGAAGATAGATTTTCCTGCAGTACAAGAATTTTCAAACAAGCAATTGGCATTTAAGGTAAAATATGGACTTTTTATTGGCTTACATCAATGTTTTGCAGGGAAATCTACCTTAATTCACATTATCTCATCAGGTAAAATAAATTATTATTACTACTACAATAAACAATGACTGAATCTTAAAACCGGAGGACCACGTGGTTTACTGCGTATTTCCTCTTATTCGTAACTATTAGTTACTCGAACATGGTAACAATGGTAAAAATACATAACGGTTGGCAATTCTGAAAATAGTGCACAGAGCCGCACTTGCGATGAAAAATAAGTGACTTACTTGTGAACATGGCAATATTTGCTATATTAATAATGTACGATGTAGATCTAAGGTCGGATACGTGGAAGCCGGACTGCCAACTGTTCGCATCGTGCAGCAACAATACATCTACTCTCTCTGCTGTTTTTTTTTTCCAGTTAAGTTATCGGGTTAATAGCGTTGTTTTGACTATGACAAAATTCTATTTATGATGCATAGTATACAGAAATTAATCAGTAATACATTCTCCATTATTTATTCTCTCCAAACGCTGGGTAGTTTCCAGCTTCCACGGTTGAAGAAATCTGCGGGTTTGCAGCTGAAGAGGCCATCAAGCCAAGATTGTAAAGCATTTTCGTTATCGAGTGGTTTCCCTTGAAGATGGAAGTCTGTAGGTGCAAGATCGAGAGAATGTGGGGGATGTGGAATCACGTCCCAAACAAGTTTCTGGATAGCTGCTTTCCTCGTGTTAGCCGAGTGTGGGCGTGCATTATCATGTTGCAGAGGACTTGATGCAGTATTCTCAAAATTGGCCACAATTAATTATATCTGCTAATTCTCGGATTAACGGGCGTGGATAATCCTAGATTAAAGAGTTCAGAAAGTCTCCATCAAAGCCGAATGGTTTTCCTGAACGTGGTGAATCGCTCACGTCAAAGTGGCCCTCTTTGAAACGACAGAAATATTTTCTTGCCGTGCATTCTCCAATGGCATTCTTCCCGTAGACGGTAAAAATGTTTCGAGCCGCATCCGCTGCCTTTGCTACTCCATTATATTAAAAAAGAAGAATGTTTCGGAAGAGCTCTCTCTCCCTCTTTTTATTTTCTTTTTACACTTGACACTCCCACTTTTTAACTCAGAAATATTGCACAATTTTTTCAAATCTACAAAATTGAAGACGTAATTACAAGTCCAACACTCCGAATAACGAATGACAATGACGAATGACAAATGACAAACTGTAAATAATATCTTAGCAGCGCAGTGTTGTGTTGACGAACAAACAAACTACGAACTTATGTCGGTCCTGATGGTGTAGTGGTTATCATACTTGCCTCCTAAACCCAAGATCGCGGGTTCGAAATCGGCCAGGATCGATGGATTTTTTCAAGCGTAAAAATCCTAAGTATGGTTTCCTTCGGAAGGGAAGTAAAGCCGTGGCTCCCTTGTCGTACATTTACGGCACGATAAAGAACCTTAAACCGTAAAAATGAGGCCTCTGAGCAAAATTTGTCTGCCGTTTCACGCCCTGAATTGAATGGGACGCTGATGATCTGAGATGTTAAAAAGCGTCCATAAATAAACAAATAGTAAGTTAGTTTAAATCTTGTGCTTTTGTGAGAAAATGTGATGAGTGTACAATACTTAGTTAAACAAACACAAAAGAATGTTAATTGTGAATTGTGCTGATTTTTGGAGATGCCAAAATCGATTCAAACAAGTGAACGACTTAAGAGTTAAAAACTTAAAAAGGTGAATACTACTGAACGTCACTTAGATAAAATCTCAGCTTTCTAAGAAAATTTATATCTGAAATAGTTGCACATTTTTAATCGGAAACATCTTGGTTCTCTTTTTTATATTTTAATATTTTGTGTTCAATTATTGGAAACTATAGGTAGTATATTGTAATAATACATGTTTGAACGATAAAGGTAATGTATTTCATGGTTAAAAGTCAACAATTGGCTTCTCAAGATACAGAAATAAATCATGAACATGAGAATGTTCAGCTGTGTGTTTTCTAGCACAGTTCTTTTCCTCTCCTCCGACACATCTTTCATATGGGCCGCACGTTTCACAGATGAGGCCTGATTCAGGATTTAAGATCTCTGGCCGCCCCGACCCCAAACCATGTCCATCTCTTCTTAGGTCTTCTTGCATTTCTTTTCCCTTGTGGTTTGTAAGTCAACGTTACTTCGGAGACTCTGCTGTCATTCTATCTAAATTCTGCAGGTATTCTTGTACTTCTGAACTTTTTATTAAATAATTCCAACTTTAGTTCTCATATTTCTACATTTATTTGTTTTTCTGGCGTTTTATGTGTTTGGACGTAAGAAATCTGATTTCTGCTGTGCTGTCTTCTGTTCATTGAAGGTTTCTGACTTGTAATAAATTTAAATGCCACTAGGATGGTTACCATACTTGCCTCCTAAACCCAAGGTCGCGGGTTAAAATACGGCCAGGGTCAATGGGTTTTTTTTTTTCGGACGTAAAAATCCTAACTATGGCTTCCTTCGGAAGGAGAGTAAAGCCTTGGTTACATTTATGACACGAAAAAGAACAAGCCTGAAAGAAGAGGCATCTGAGCAAAATTTATCGGCCATTTCCCCTGAATTGAATGGGGCGCTGATGACCTGAGATATTAAAGAGTGTCGGTAAATAAAACAAATCAACTATGATCTAGAACCATTCTTTTACTATTTAAACTGTTCTCGTTTTATTTTAACCAACTTAAGGGTTGGTATGGTAAAATGGTACAACTTTCATTAAAATGTAATTCATTCTGCATTCATACTGTATTTGTTATTTATGTGCATTGGTTAAACATAAAAGAGACTACCCATTAAAACTAAATTATTAATTGCACATAGTATTCATAACGTCTTCTTCAGAAATATTTGTTAGGATAAATCACATGAAGTAGAAATACCTGTATTTGATCGCAATTATATCGCTAGTGATCAACTTTTTATTTATATATGAACATATTTATCTTCAACATATTTCATGATACTAAGTGTTGACCAAGATTTTTCACAGTTAAAGCACAGAAGGAAAACTTTTTGTTTTACTTAATGTTCCCTTTAACAGGAATTACAGTTATCTTATTCTTTCATCTAAATATTTACGATCACTATTGTAATGAACCAGTTTTCCTTCTACCGCTCCACACGTAACGGCCGATCGGTCGATTCAAGCTGGTAAATCGGTGAACAGGAGTCAAAAAATCCGCAGATATATAAGCAATTACTAACAATTAAAAAGTATATTTACTTGCCATTATCAAGCAAGAAGATGCTGGAAACATCTCACTTCAGTTTCCATACGTTTCTAGCATCAGCTTATGAAATAACCATTACCCTCTGAGAAATGGAAGACATTTTATCTTGTACTTTTTCCTTTAAAGCCCCCTCAGATATAGAAATTATAGGGCGTTAAACCGGGGTACCAAGATTCTTTTTTTATGTTTTTTTTATTTTGTTGTTAAAGGAAGGAAGTGTTCCAGGCCTAAGTTTAGGCATTTACCATTTATGAGGACTGAGGAAAACCTGGGGGGAAAAAACCTCATTCAGGGAGGACGACACTGGTGGCAATGGAACCCCGGACCTCTCGCTCACGATTCGGGTCTTAACATCCTCGGCCACCCGTGGCGTTGGGGAACCGAGATGGTAATATGTTGTTAGTGATGACCTTGTCATCAAATATTTCATGAATTGCATCCAAGGAGACAGGGAATGTATATGCTGTTGTATAGTCCAGTTGGAACCTACGTTCCCTTAAAGTTAATTCTTGGATAAAAGGTTGCAAAATATTCTGTACATACATATCATTATGAATGGCTTAAAAAATAGTGCTTATTATTCTCTCGCCGCTAATGGGGCACCATTTTCCTATCTTTTGATCATTCAGGGCTTCCTTGTGAAGCAGGTTAGGTTTTACTGAACTCCAGTATCGGTTGCTTTGTGAATTATACCCACTTAGGTGGAACCAAGATTCGTCCGTAAAGGAAATTAGATCAGGATCAATTTCTCCAGCATGCACGCTATTCAAAACCCATTCACAAAATCTACTCCTTGATGCAGGGTCACCCGGTTTAAGTAATTTTATAGGGTTTGAGCTGCAATGGTTTTGTAACCGTTCGTATAGAGGAATAGGAATTTTGTTGTCTGTTGAGAAAGACGTCGAAGTGATTTTTTTAGGAAAACGACCCAGAGCATGTACAATGCTATTTAACTATACATAACTCGCCTTTTATCAAAAATACTTCCTGTTCCGAAATTTATGAATAAAAAATCGACTTGGATGTTTAATATCAGGGAATCTCTCTTGATATGATCTGCGTATACATCATGAGCCTATCGTATACCACATACACATCTAAATAACTACTTTTAGGCGAATATAATGTCTGAATTGTGCCATATTAATAAAGTTAAAGCACTGTAATATAGCGCAGAATGAATACTTAATACACTATACACAACACACAAGAACACATCAGTACGTTCCTAACTCGTACTGACCTACTCCGGCTCCCCGGACAGCTTTCTAGCGTGGGAACGAGACTAGGACTGCAGAACTCGATTAATTACGGCAAATTAAGTTGAAACGGTCCCGCGGAAGAAAAATCACACGCGAAAATTCTTATTTCTTCCGTTAATGCGACAACACTGGGTATCTAATACTGTATAGGTATATTATTCTGAATAGCATCATCACAACACAAAGCATATTTATAGAATGAATATTTACTAGTATATGTATAAACAGTTCTTGCAAATTGCATATAAAGTAGGCTTAGTAGGGTAACGGTCGCATGTAAAACTAGCACAGGACGAGTTGAAGCCTTCAAATGTGCACTTGGACTTACTAACTAAATCAGCTATTTCCTTTTATCTCAGGGTCAAAACTTCCTTTAAGGCTGTAAGGCTGAGTCTATCCAAAATTTGTGTTGGCGCGTGTGTTATTGACAAACTGAAATATTTTCCTATTTGAACTACGCGCTGTCTGTGATGTAATAGCGGATCACCAATAATACGGTCGAAGACACAGCCTGTCTTGCGCAAGCCTGGTAATGCATTTTCAAGTTAACTGTCAGGGAGACGTGAAAATGGTCTTTCTTGCTAATTTTCATTACTGTGTAGGCTAGCATTGGGCTCGATCCAGCTGCTTAGCCTACCCTCTTCTGAGATTTTATACAATCTGAAGTCAGTATTCAGACAACATTAATTTTAATATACTCGTAGTATTTCACTATTTTAATTTGTTTAGTAATATGGAATTATATAATTGTTTTATTGTAACAGTATGTGGGAGTTATTATGACGTATTGTTTTTGCAACCCATTCTTAAACTCCCTCGTTTACATTTTAGATAAGCAGGACCGCTGATCGTATGATATGTTGATAAATCTTCGTTTATAACGGTTTTCCGTCCATTTCTACTTAATTGTCAACTGCAGCGGAACGGCGTAGTATCTTACTAGGATTATAGAGAAATATACGTTAAATATTTAGTGAAACGTTAAGCATTAATTTCAATAGTGACTTATGTGTGTATAGAAAAAGGATCGGAATATTAAGCTTACATTCAAGTAGATTTAAAGCTGAGTCACGGAAAATTAGTTATTTTTATATTGCGCGGCATTTAATTTAATTTTTACGCATTGCGTCGACTACACAGCAGGCAACAGGGCATGTGCCCCCCGAGGAACTCATCACCGGAGTAAATAGCCTGTCTCTTGCAAAAGGGCTGGTTATTAGACACTTGCAGATAAAAGAACGGATTTCACCAAGAGGTAATTTTATAATATAAGTTTCGTTATTACTAGAACCTAGAAGTTCAGATATTTATTTTGGTTAAAATAAGCAGGTAAAAAGGCAAAAAATCGCTTATAATAATGAAAATAGGCAGTAATATAATAAAGTAGGCGTTTATTTAAAGAGAAAAGACAGAGTAATATCACTCATTATTAATGAAATTAGGTACTTAAGACATTTAATTTATTTCTCACACAATTAAAGTACTTATACTTTAATTACTTATTTTTCTTGGTTAAAAAAACAATATTTTTCCAAGATGCGGAGTGATTTCTTGTCGAGTTCAATAACTTTTATCCGTACTGAACATATTGTAGGGTCTGTTTATTGCACAGCTGTACCGCCCTCATCTTTCTCGCTTGCAATTGTCTATTACACTTACTCTACTGAGAAGTTACCTCTTGCACAAATTTCCTAGAATTGTATCGCGCAGATCGATTCAAGTTCATTCGTCAGGATTCAAAACTACTGTGCTTTCCGCGTCCTCTCTAATTCCTTGTATTCGTATGCCCGAGGTAATCGTGCGTTCCTTTCACTAATTAAGGTTTTGCTTTTTAAAGGGCTTAAGTGAATGGGTTGAGGAGAAAGTTTTTGGCTGCATGAAAAGAAATAACTGTATAACTAGATTCTCAATGGATATTTTTGTGAGGTGAACATGCTATTTAACCTTTATAACTTTTTCATTTCTATATTTTGAATTTGTTTATGTACTATTTAAAAATGATTAATAACCGCAGAAAAATCCTCAACAATCCAAAAGGGGCAAGAGGGGGGGGGTTAAACCTTAAAATAGTCAACAGAAACCAAAATAAGCAATATATATCCAGAACGTAACATATCTTTATTGACTACTAGTGAAAATATTTATAATATCAAGGTACAGTATATCTCATGTGCATTCAATACTTTTGTTATAAGTACCTCTGAGGGAACTCGGGGTTTATGTTATCATGCTCACAAAGGCGTAATTTTAACACGAAAAATTTGTACTATAATATAGAGTGACGTTTTCATGGTATATTTATCATAAAGTAGACATTCCGTTAATTTGCACGTTTCATGTCTGAGCTTACCCTATATAAATTTTTCAATTTCTCATGCAGATAGCTTCCGTATCCAGACTCCATCTGTTGGTAGCATTCAGAAGCATACAGTATTAGCTTCCGAGTGTAAATGTTATGTTTAAATATGTTTAAATAGCAAGTATACACAACAGCCTTTTATTGTTAATAATAATCGATTACATTAATACGTTTGATAAATAAAGTTACAAGCTTATGGAATTATGGCTACATCTATCCTAACGTAATCTAACCTAACCTGATCCACTATTAGCAAATTACAAACTTGTTGGCTGAAAACAAATTGCTACCTATTCATTGTTGAGAAAAGGATTAAAATAAATATAAGAAAATATTTTATTAATATTACTATCATGAAACAATGATCTTACCATAAGTTCTGTTGAATAATAATGTGCTTCAATATTATTAACGCGATTTTTATTTACATTTATTTTATACATATAGCACCAACTTTTTTAAGTGGTCTCTTTTTTTCTCCTACACAATTGAAGATCGTTTGATCATTCATAATTTTTTTTTATTGATTTATTTACGGACGCTCTTTAACATCTCAGGTCATCAGCGTCCCATTCAACTCAGGGCGTGAAACGGCCGACAAATTTTGCTCAGAGGCCTCTCTTTCAGGCTTGAGGTTCTTTTTCGTGCCGTAAATGTACGACACGGGACACACGGCTTTACTTCCCTTCCGAAGGAAGCCATGCTTAGAATTTTTACGCCCGAAAAAATCCATCGGTCCTGGCCGGGTTCGAACCCGCGTTCTTGGGTGTAGGAGGCAAGTATGGTAACCACTACACCACCAGGACCGACTTCATTCATCAATGGAAACTTATACTAGCCCCATGGGAAATTCAACCACTGCTACCTTCAAGGATCGCTTGAGGCTGTCAATATTGGGGTGTCTTTTCTTATGTTCATATTCTCAAGCACTGACCGCAGCTTACAGCAAGACCGATTATATTTACCAGACCCCAATAGTATCGATAGTGCACTTGGAAAATGTGGTCCATGCTGTTTATTACATGACTTTGTTAATTTGGTTCGTTGCAGTTATGTGGTTTATAACAGTAGTTTATAATTGAAAGTAAATCAACAATAGCGTGTTACTTCTTTTGTTTTTTATTAACTTAATATTTATTTACTGAAATCACAATAGGAACATGTTTAATAAAAAGTGTTTAGTACAACATGGGTTGGTCTTTTATGTCTTAATTGTGGAAGTGCACCACATAATACCATATTTACATTTCCTAAATAGCAGTAATTAAAGAAAAAGTTGCTATACAGTATACACCTTGCAACTTTTGAAGTTAATGATGAAAATGTAGTGTGTATTAAGCATTTCGTACCTAAATTTGCGGTTAGGCAGGACATTTTCCTTGTGAAGTTTTCTCTTATCTACCATCACATGTGACAGTGAGAGTTACCAACGAGAAGAAAGGTCCGAAAGAAAGCATGAAGTGAATTTTGGAGCTATATGAAGAAAGTTTTAATGGATGGTTTGAGCACCTGGTTAAGCTTTGACTTCTTTGCAAGTGAGGTTAAGACAAGACAGGTACACCCATTTATAATTATTGCCAAGGAAGACTATGTTCTTTTCATTTAAATAGACATGATAAATATGATGCTGTCCCATCTATTTCAATTAGTTTTAAGGTGTCCAGTAATTTGGAAGTTCGTGTATTTTATAAAGATGTGTGTCTACCTGTAGAGAATGCATGTTGTTTGTAAAAAATTCATATTCTTTGAAATCATCGAAACCTTTTCTAGTGATAAGTAATGGCTTCTTATAAACGTATTCTGCGTAAAAGGTTCGTATTTGCCATTTTTTCCTTAATGGGATATGGTAAATGTAGTTGACCTTGCTTACAGCTTAAGTCAGTTCTGGGTACACCTTGCTTTGAGAGCTGGTGTTAAATCCTGAAGCTCTAGTGCCTATTGCTGATATAAGTGGTGTTACAAGTCTTTCATCAGAGTGGTTTTCTTACTTATTGGTCATTGTCTTTTGGCAAAAATGCAGCTTAGTTACACTTATCTCACTCCCCATCAAACCATGAGATATGACTTTTTGCTTCGGTACTTCATTACACCGAACAGGAGCCGCCACTGCTTTGAGCATCCTATCGGTCCTCACAGAGCGGGGAGTCCTGATCTCGGACAGTCAAGGAAAGTACCAGTTTCACCCAAGCGGAGGACAGTGCGATTCACAAATATCCGCTCATTTTCAGCTTCTCAAGGAGACGAAAATCTCAGGTGGCGACTTTCCAACCCTATGAAGGGAGTGTCAGCTACACGCTTCTTTTAATCTCCCCATTCCATTACTAACATTTAACTAAGTGTTCTTTATTTACTGCAGTTGACCACAGTAAAGTCTAGCAGTGAATGCTTTATCTGATTGTCAGATGCTCCTGGTACAATCCTTTGAAGAATTTGTAATAGTTTACTATACTAGGCATATGTGTGATTATTATTATTAATTCACATTATTCATTCAGAAGGCCAACTGTAAAGCGTTTATGTTCAACACGCTCTGCTAAAGAACTGAGGCCCCAAAAAATATTTTGCCGTCTGCGGATATTCACCTTGGCGCTGAAGCGACCTTGCACTGGAATTACTTGGTTATTCACAATATGCATAGCTCCTTAAGTTTCTTGGAACCAGACACAACGCAGTCACAGGGAACGAAGGAAGAATTTCACCTTAGTCCAGCCTTTCTTTTTCTCGCTCATTTCAACTTATTACGTAGACATTTGAGTTGATTATACACTTCAATTTTTATAGAACATAACAAACTACTTCCTTCCAGAGCCAAAGAAAGCGCTCTTGGGTCATATCTTGAGGGATCTCCCACGTACCTAAATAACAGACTGAACTGAGGATATATTTTTTGTGAATAGTTTTCGTTAGAGAATAGTAAATAACTGAAGTACCTGAAAACTGTCTTTCATGAAAAACACTCTGCAGCTTAAGAATGGGTACAAAATACATGAGATAACTTGGATAATCTTGTGTAATTTTTAAATAGTTTTTGTGAATATCTCTTTAGAGGACTTAAGTATTCTCAACTGCCATCCTGCAGCTTTCACAATGCCAAAAAGAAATATTATCTTTAACAGGTGGTTTCAGTTTCACATGACATTTTCATGCAGTGCTCTATTATGTTTCACTCCAAAGTGTGCAGGAGTTGTCGAGTAAAAGAAAATGAGATGTACAGATTTAGGAAGGTACGAAATGAGAACCCTTCTCCACCCTAGCAATTAATTCTTCTCTCTGCTGTTGAACTGCTCCCTTGAGGTGTTTGCCCCTCAGCCATAAAACTAATACTCAAGATCCTACACCAGTTCTCCGTGATAATTGTGTAGAAATTAACGTCAAGGAGGCTCATGAAGTGCACAAACTTGTCCCATTCCCAACGTTGCACTCCATTTAATTGGTGACATCTTGAAAGTTAACTTCGCTCCAGCGATGGATTATATAGCAAGCATGTCGTGGCCTGGTTTATTCTCCTTTCAAAATGGTTGTTGAGCACTTAAAAGACGAAGATACTTTTCTTCCTGTTCATTAAGCTATTTAAGATCGCTATAGTTACATCTACCTCTTATCGTTAAGCAACAGTAGACTTTTTAACTACTCTTGTAATATAGATCCTAATGCAAATACGGCAAACGTATCCATCCCCGTTTCAGGCCAAAGTGGGGCCTAGCTGTCACAAATAAAGGCTATGGTGTGCATATGCGTTTATCTTTCTGGTTTTATATCAAGATTAAATGCAGGGTTAAAATCCCAGGGGGCCGGACTGACCTTGGATTTTCTTTCGTGGTGGCGAGTGCTGGGTGGATCTTTCTTTTCGGGAATTTTTCGCTTTGCTATTTCACATCTCTTCGATTCTGTTACAGGATCGAAAGTGCTAGGGCGAGGTGGGCTGGCGCGGTGTGACTGTGACTTGCGCTTTAGAAAGGTTTCTGCCCAGGTGCCGGGTATGGAACCTCTTGGAGGAGGAGGAGGAGGAGGAGGAGGAGGAGGAGGAGAAGAAGGAGGAGGAAAGCGGGCTCCGCTGGCGTCCGTGTGTTCTATCTGAATATATATATACTTTTAAAAGGAATATAAAAAGCTCTCCTTAGGAGACCTGACACAACTTAAAATGCACAAAGGCGTGCCACATTTAAAGTAAGGAACCCATAAAGACACTATAAAACACTAAGACAATGTGGAACACTGTTGAGGTCACTGGAGGCACTGTAGAACACTGCAGAAGTTACTATATTTCGAGTCAGGATGGGCTCTCGATCGCATAGCTGGAGAACAAGGACTAAGTCTGCTGAGTTGGCGGGCAAAGAAACCAACTTAAAAAAAGACTGTAAGGCACACAAGCCGTGTGATACGCTAGACTTAGTCCTTGTTTACTAAGTTTGGGTTTACTGAAACTTAAAATTTAAAAATTGCTCTAGCGGCACTAATATTTCGTATTGAAACTCGGCATATAAATAAAATAAACATGTTTCTTAAACTCAGGGAAATCGAGTCATTAGGAGGGGGGTATACCTTAGCCCGAAATTTAAAGAGTGGGGGTTAGAGCAAAATTTATAATCGCTCTAGTGACAGTAATTTGAATTTTTAAGGAAATTCGGCTTATGCCATTGAAATTAAATAAGAAAAAAAGTTTCTGAAAATTAGTGAAACCAGACTATTAGGAGTGGGAGTTTTCCTGAATCCCAAAATTTAAAACTCGCTCTAGCGGCACCAATATTTGTTTTTCACAGAAAATTTTGGTATATTCCATGTAAATAAAATATGAAAAATAGTATCTGAAAATTAGGGAAATCGAACCATTAAGACTGGGGGTGTATCTGTAAACCGAAATTTAAAAATCGCTTTAGCGCTAAATTTTCCCTTTATTGTTTTATAATAAATGGACAAATTAACTCAGCATATAAATTGTATTTATAACGATACATATGTACTATATTTAGCAAAAGTGTCACCGTGAAAATAAAAAATGTGAAACATTAATCTATGAGTGAGAATTATATTTGCATTTAATAACGTTCAGAAATCGTTTACATTACATGTTTTTATTGCAATAACATTTCAATTAAATTTCAGAGCAACTGAAAATCGATGGTACTTTCGATTGTTTATTGTTGATTGTGTATATTTGTTTATACATTGTAATTATTTTAAACAGCAACATGGTTTTGCTTAATTGACACGTATAAATTTCTTTTTAAACATACAAGGATTCTTTCTGTTGTTTCTCTCTGTTTTAGTGAGTGTAAAGATGTTACCAAGGGCTTATTTCATAAATACGGTTACATTTAAAAATACCCCCACTGTATAGGTTTATCTATCAGTGACCATATATTTCATTTAATTAATAGTATACCATTAGTTTTTGTGATTTAATCTGAACAATAATAAATAAGAATAATTCTAAAAACACGGTTTCTCTCTTGTAATGCTTTTAAATTGCAATAATTTTAATTTTATTCCCCTGATTTTTTAAAATTATTGTAATTTTATTATATATAATAAAATATAATATATATTTATTTATATATTTATTTTAAGTGATTTTGAAGGAATAAATAACAATCAACATAGTTAAATAATGCATTAATAGTTCATTTTTTCTTTTATTAGGTAAAGAAGGAAAAGCAATGAAAATTAAAATAATTGCGGGTAGGATTGTTCAAAACATCTAGCTTTAGAATTTGTCGTGAAAATTAACACAGTGATGCTATAGCTTACTCCATTAATAAATAAAATAGTTTGGGTTTTATATTATTTTTTAAAGTTGTTCGCTTAGTTTACACAGTTCCTGCATGATACACGTTTTTATTTATAATCCAATTGTTCCTAGAAGTTTGAACATACCTTTTATTAACACCGGTATTTTAAAGTTTGCAAAAATAATGTTGACATTTTTAAAATGGTTGTGCAAAGTGATTTAGCAATGAAAAAATACCGTTATGTGAGTACGGTTACAGGAGATAGAACACGTTTGTTAAAAATTTAGGCTGAAAATGCATTAGAATTTTTGCAGGGTAGGACATTGCACTGATATAAATAACAAGTCCACACGTTGCTGGAAAAACGCAGTTGGCTGGAAGCGACTGCAGCAAGCTACAATTTTGCGGTAGACCGCGTACCGGAATATACAAATAACTCAAGCAGTGGAGATTTGTAGTGCATGATTGCAATATTTGACACCGGAAAATATTCAGCAAATGAGAAAAAAGGGTGCCAAGATTATAAAGACCGTAAACATAAACCAGGGGCTTCAGGCACACGCAAGTGCGCACATAACTTGCAGTTTAGATAGCGATGATATGACACAGCTGCTGCGACTCCGGAAATGTTTGAATGGTTTTAACAGTAGCAACTCCAGCTTAGAGAACCCTGTCCTTCATGGCTTTGGATTTTCCTAAATAAGTTCAAAATCAGCAGAATAAGTTACCGTACGGTCCATCACTCCAATGAAACCGGCAATGACGTCAATGCTGACCGGTAAGGGACGTAGTGGAGGGGGGACGTGGGTGAATGTCGTCTCCCCAGCTGAAATTTTTACCTTTAATAGATCACACAATATAAAAATCAAGCCGCAGCTAGCTGTTTAAAATGAAGATGAACAAGATGTGACGTGTCAAGAATCCAATAGATGGAATTGTAGAGTTACAGCTAGGGACCCTTGAATCAGCAAAAGAAATCCAGAACACAAATTACTCACTGTTCGGACGAACTGAGAAAGATCTCGGTAGGCAAGGACCGGAACCAGTGGAAGGTGATAAAGAAAACGTATCTGCCTAAAACCTGCTTCATTTCATTCGAAAGAGTCCCTTGTTTCCAGCTAATAATAATAATAATAATAATAATAATAATAATAATAATAATAATAATAATAATAATAATAGTGTCCAGCCTGGCGTTCTCGGGATACGGAGTGCGATTTCCAGGGCTGTCACTGAGATTTTCCTCCGTCTGGGCGAGTCACAGATGATCATGGTCTGGGTAGCCAGTAAGTCTAGCGGCCATGTGCACCCTTCTCAATCTAATCCGTGCTGATCGAGAGTCACTGAAACGTCATCAAACTTTGACTACGGTGCTTAATAGTTAATTCTAGTTCAACGAACCGCCATCAGCTGACCAGGCGCTAGGTTGCTGAACGATCATGATTGTAACTCAAAGGAAAACATCGAACTCTATAGCCAAAGAGGTTGTAGAGCCGTTGCAATCTCCTTGTCTATATCGCTTTGTTTTTGTTTTGTGTTTGATTGCTATAGACAGGTAAACAAAAATGGGAAACAAATAAAGGTCTGCAAATTTTATTTAGCATGAGACAGACATTCTTTTGGAACTAGTTATCTCATATTCCAATTAAACTGGAAAATAAAGAGATTGATTGATATTCTTAAATGAAAAGAAGGGGGCATGGAATATTTAGTTATGCATTTTAACATGATACCAGCGAGTTCTAATTACCAAATAAATAAATAAATAAACCGTTATTTGTTAAAGCAGGTGAGTCATGAATTCGTGAGTTAAACAGGATGGTTGCGGTTAGTAAGAAACTCTAACCTGTCAATCATTTCATTTACTAGCCACCACACTCTATCCTTTGATAACAGAAATCTTTCTTCCACTTTCTTGTCCCCATGTTCTTCAACAGGGTAGCTTTCCATAATGATCCGCTTTTGATGCTGGTCCTTATTTAAGTAATCCAAGTATATTATCTCGTCCTCAATACCTTCAACAAAATCGAAACGGGCAGCCTTTTTGTGTAACTTAACCGCACTCAAAAGAGTTTATTGGTCCGGTACCCGCGCTCAAAGTTGAACTTTGATCATTGTCGATGCACTGAAAAATCGCATTGAATGACGTCAAATTCAGACCTGACCGCTTTCAAACATTGATCGAGGATGGTGAACATGACCGTAGATTTGATTAGTTTTAATGCACTTCATCCTCGCTTCCTCTTTGGATGTTTTAACCCTGCCCTTTGGATACCCCTACCTCTAAAACGGACTTTGCTTCCACCATCGCTAGGCAGCAGGTACAGATGTTCCCGCTAACGGCGACTGAATGCCATTGGAAAAAATGTATATATAACCAAAGTGCTTGTTACTTAATGCAATTACAGAAATGGCTGAAAGCTCTGAATCTGTGCCCTTTCCCTCGTGATGTGCATTTTGCAAACCTTTCACGATAGATGCACACAGACTTTCCCTGTTCCCTTTTTCTCTCTCTCTCTCTCTCTTTTTTTTTTTTTTTTTCTTCCTGGAGAATGTAGTTTTCTCATTTCATGCTTTCACCACGAGTAGAATTTAATGGTGTTATGGAAATTAGAAGTTAGATGTACTAACTTTGTATTTCATTACTTGACACAGAATGTATTAAATACATATACAAATATTTTCTGGCCAGTACTTAACGTTTTGTAGTTTTGTTGTCACACCATAAGAGAATGAGGTTTGCTTTTTGTATCGAATGTTATTATTTTTTTCTCATTTTAAACATATTAAACTCTGGTGCAGATAGAGGGCTATTAAGGCAGTAAGTGCTAAAAATAAGTATACAAATAAACTCCAAAATATAAATAGACACTTTAATATGTACTATTAGAACATATTTAAATGGTCCAAAAGTTTGAAGCACCATAATACTCCTCCATATTTTACCTATATATTAGTAGTACTGTGGTACACAAAGTTTTCTTTTCGCTTGAATTTACAATTCCATACTTACAACTGCAAATTACTTTTAATTATTTTGTTCCACAGAAGCGTTGTTAGGAATGTAGCTATTGAGATTGTACTCATGAAAAATTGTTTGAAAAAATCTATTTGCCAGGCACCAGAAATGACGATGAAAACATTTATACTTGTGTTTTAACGCTCTGGTGGCGCAATTTTTGTTTTCTGCTCAACGAAAATAAGCACATCAACGACCAATTAACAAACGATTCATTGAACTCAAAAAACAATAAAATTGAACCCTTAGGCGTGGGAATTAACTTAAAGCAATGCATATAGTTTATGTGTCTACAAACGCTCTAACTGCCGCAATTTTTTTCCTCAACGATACTCTGCCTATGAGCATCAATTAACAAACGATTCATTGAGTTTGTTAACCAGCAAAATTGGATCATTGGGAATGGAGAATAAACCAAAGCGAAAATATATAAATCGCTCTAACAGCCGTAATTTTCATTGTGTTTTTTCAACGAAAATCTGTATATGCCATTGAAATAAAATACAAAAATAGTTTTTGAAAATCAACGATATGAAATTATTAGTATGGGGGGTTTACCTGAAACCCAAAATTAAAAATGGCTCTAGAGGCACCAATGTTTCCTTTTTCTTAACGAAACTCGATATATGCTATTTAAATACAATACATAAAATAGTTTATGAAAATCAGGGAAATTGAACCCTTAGGAATGGGGGTATACCTATAAACCGAAATTTAAAAGCGTTCTAGGGGCATCAATTTCTCTGCTCTAGCGTCCAGTAATACCCTTCACAAATTCGACTTGCTGAGAATTCGTTTGTTTATGTTGAATAGTCTTAGGCGGAGGAGGATACTTTCGGTAATTGAGGTTTTCACGATTAACCCTTTGCTCTATACCCTTAATGGGAACACTTCTGCGAGGAAGGGATAAAGTGAGGGAGACACCCGACGGCCAGGATCTACGGGCAGTGACTGCTCGGATGTAAATGAAGTATACAGTGTTGTACGAAATATGTAAAAATATGGAACATAAATATTAAGCATAATGACTCTAGTAGTATAGTTCATCAACATTTTAATTTTTCAGACAAATATAGAACAAATATACGTAATTACATAAGAATTCGAATTCCAATAATGATCTGCTTTAGTCTCAACAATTCCTTAGTTGAGGCCAATGGAGAGTTTGTTATTTCCTGTGGCATAGCTCGAATGTTTAAAGAAGAAGGAATCGATTTCGTAGAGAAGGTGGACATGGCGTTCCATTCTGTGCTCTAACGGAAGAAAACGTTAATATGCTGCTGTCATTGTGAGAGAATATCGTCGAATAATATTAAGAATACTTTCATAAATTGTGAAAATTTCACTGGGTGTCACCTACACGTTGATAACAAATCACTGCTGATGCATTATTTCGAGCCTGAGAGCAAACAGCAAAGCCCTGTGTGGAAATTTCTATCACCACCTCCTATCTATTTTTCATTGTTTCGCATGTAGTGCCTGCACACACATGTGTAACTGGGCAATACAACTACAGAGATGTCATGAAAATTCTGCAATGCCATATCACACATTTGGAAAAGGCCACCTTTCCGTACAGATGGATTGTGCACCATGATAATGCCTGGCTTTACATCACAAATGTTGTTGCTGAAAATCTCACAAAAATAAGTGTGAAATGTGTTCTTCACCCACCCTATAGTTCAGATTTAGCCTAGTGTGTTTATTTTTGTTTCCCCAAATTGAAGAAATATCTTCTTGGGAGCCATTTTTTATCATCAAAAGCAGTTGTGAAGGCTGCGTAGGGAATTTTGAAGAGCCCGTCAAAAAAACTGGTTTCGAGCCTGTCTTTGAAGACTGACAGAAAATCTTGGACAGGTGCATTGCATCCAAAGGGGACTACTTTGAGAAATATCATCAAAATTATGAATAATGAAAAACTGTTAAAAATTATGACCATTCTTTATTGAAACAGTCTTCGTATTACAAGGACCTTGCATATTGCTTTAATATACTTTTTGTTATGTTAACATCAACACATATTGTAAATGTATGATAATCGTTCATATGCTGAAGTCGCTCTGTTTCACAGCCATAGCTCAGGGTATTATTTGCTTGGTAAATGCGGCTCGTGTTAGAGGCAAATGGTCTGGGTGCACTTTTTTCCGGCTCTTTCCCTCATCCTGAAAAGGCAAATGTTGGGTAACTACGCATCGACCCATTCCGGGCCCATTTGTGTCATCATTAATTCATTCATCATTTCGCTGGCAGATAGAGGAACTCTCTGCTTTGTTCCATACATCCGCGCTACCTTAAGCATTTGACTTTCGCATCATAGCGGCTGACGGCAAGGCAAATGCTTTGTTTATCGATTTCTTCAAACTCGATCTTCAGCCTTATTCAGCGCCTTCTGAACATTTCAATCGCAGATTGCATACACTTTATGAGAAGAGGAATCTACTGGACTCCTCCGTGTCAGAATGTAAAGTGAACTAAGTCACACAAACCTTCAAAGGTTGCCGAGAGACAGTAGAGAAGTCAGCACGCTGCAACTCATAACTTGAGGGATATTTCTGAAGCGACTGGGATCTTTAATGATGAGTTGCGCTTGAATTGTTATACTGTAAAATGAAAGTTTTTGGGTTTATATATAAAATAAATATAAAGTAACTCTATTAACAATGCAACAAATTAACAGTAATTACTAAAGTAGAAAGGGATAAAACACTAAGAGAAAGTCACACTTGTAATCGCTATATTTCTAAATACTAGAGTTCTTCTATGGCAAGAAGACCTATGTATGGGGCTGCTTTTATAATTACTGTTAATTTATTTATTTATATATATGTGTTTGTGTGTCAGATAAGTCTTTATAGCTTTTTATTTGAGGACTGGGAACACAGCGTCCAGGAGAACGAGAGATTTGCACCCCGCATCGCTTCATTTCTAAGTGGCTGACAGCAATTCAGAGGCATCATTTCGCTCGGTGTGCACCCCCTGTCTTAGGAGTTATACCATGTGATAAGTTTTCTCTCCCAGCGGGATGTTTTGCCTGTGAGCCAGCGCGTCACTCGTTAGTCGGTTAGCCATTGATTAGTGGGAGGGTAAAACAATAAAACAAACCAACTACACAACAATATACAAACCAATTTAAGAAGCTCATTACTTACCAAATTGTCAAACGAGGTGATGAAATTGCCTGACTTCATTCTCCACACATTTTTTATATTTGTTTAGGAAACTATTCATCATTTGTTATAGTTCATTTTGTGGAAACACATTGTGAATTACTCTCATGGAATTATTCGCAGTGTTAGCAGTGATTGAAAAAAAAAAAAAAAAAGCATGATCTCGTTACCTGTCATTAAAATCTCTGAAAGGAAAAAAAGGGGGGTTTATGGTTACGTATGCTCCAAAAAATGGTTTTATGATTATTTTAACATTGAGCTAACACATATGAATCGTACATAAAGATACTCTGTGCCGTTGTAAACACACAAGACATAATACACTTCATGTATACTGCCGAATTAAGAAACGAACAAAACACACACACACACACACACACACACACACACACACACACACACACACACACACACACACACACACGAAAACAGCTGCGCTACAATTGCAACATCCAGTAAGGCTAACAAGTAAGCAAGCACACTTGCTACCCCTCCACAACGCGGCAAACAAGCGGTGGCTCGCTTATAGGAAAAACCCCAAGCCGCGGGAAAAAGAATCACTGATTGCATGTATTTAGAATACATAAAGTTGCGTTTTAGACACTTAGTATTGATACTTATACTGAACATACTATAAGTTTATAAAATTACTTAATAAACAAATGTGCCGAAGATAAACTGGTTGCACATGGTTATATTAAATATTACTTTGAGATAGTGTCCCTGCATTCCATTGAAGCTAAAAAAGGCCATGCTATAATGGATTCCTAGTCAATGCCAAATTTATGACAGTGAAAAGGCAAAAGGCTTCCCAAAAAGGTGTTTCCTTACTCCCCACAGTCACAAAAGCACTACCATATGAAGTGTTTGAAAAGCGACGCTAGTGTAGGACTTATCACAGCTTCGAAAAAAAAAAATGTGTTCTTCTCCCTAATAGTGAAAAAAGTAGGAATTTCGTTGATACTATAGCTCTCCTTTTTCAATACATGCATTAATATTTAAGTTAAAATGAAAGCTACAAAATTGTTTTATCTAAGCTAAATGTCTTAAACTTAATAATATTTCATCAAAAATATAAGTATATTATTACAATTTATGTAATTTTGTTTAAAAACCTAGCCCGATAGAGTAAAACTGAATACAGATTTTAATTCAGGGTATTCGTATTACAAATGTCTAGGGGGAAACATAAAAAAGCAAGAAAACTATTTTTTGTTGTTCACTGTTATGATAACAAAGATTTTTTTAAAATTATACCCTTGGATTGAATTGTATTGGTACGGACGGTGGAGAGTGAGGGCATTTCCGGGGGGAAGGGATGAGGTGAAGGAGTCATTAGGCGGCCAGATCCAGAGGTAGTTGATGTAGATGGGATCCCTGACAGTGTTTCCAGATAGAGCACCCCGACACGGACAGAGCCCCCTACTCCAAGGAGCTCAAACCCATCAAAAGGGCCGCTTTCATTTGAGACGCCGGAACAGAAATCGATTAATAGCACAAGCCACCGTCACACCATACACAGCACCAACCCACCTCGCTTGGCAACAGAATCAACGGAATTAAATGAGATGAATTTGGAGAGCTGAAAATTCGTGGAAAGAAAACATTGATATGAGCATTCGTCAAGCGACCAGAGGAAACTACGAAAAAACCGAAGATCAGGATGGCCAGCCCCCCGGAGATTCCCGAAATTGAGTCCCAAGCTTGTAATGATATCCTTTGTGATAACCTCATTTGGCGTCCAGAATCACTGTAGGGTTATCCTTCCTATATTTATATGGTAGATTCAGATGTCTGTCAAACTTGACTAACACCTGGCTGATGTGACGTGTAGTTGACGTTTGACAGATATTATGAGAGTGATGTTTACCTTCAATTATGCCGCTAAAATAATTTTCGCGTCATTTCATTGAAATTGGAACCTTTCAAAACTGGCGTTATGGTAAAAGATGTATGGACAAATAAAGCTGAAATGTCTGGAGGAAAACTCCACGGGCAAGCTCTTGTATGCCCGTAATTTGATGAAAGGAATGATAAGAACGCAGATGATCGATTGCCGAAGAAATTAAAATAAATAACAACCACTAAGCGTTAGTTTTAGCCAACTACAAATGCTGAATATTCAAATCAAAAGATTGCCAGCTCTGCATACTTTTAATCAATTTACGTATTGTTAACACTCTCGCCAATAAAATTGCCTCAATATCTCGATTTTAGCTTACTGAATAATTAAATTTAGTATTAGAGAGACTATTTTACTGAAGTGATGTCATCATAAAATCGATCAATGAAAGGAAACAAACTTATGAATTTTGACCAATCACAGGCCGATATCGCAGTGAATTTATTGTAAAGTTTTACCAAATTCCTTTTCCGCGCGAAGTGCTTTTGTTTCTGGTCAATGTAGCCAACTCCATACCCCACTATAATTCCTAAGCACCCATTGTGACCACTTTTGCTATATGCTAACTTAATGCGTATTCACTAAAATAATTGCTTTTGGGTATTCAGCCAAACAATCTGAAATTATTTTGTAAATTATATAACAAAATCTGCCTAAGCAACCATACACTTCAACAGACACGTTATTTAGAATGGTAAAATGTTATGTTTTTATCATTTGGTATCAGTAAATCAAATGGTATCACTTGTAATAGTCGACTTTCGTATATTTCAGTCTCGCCGTTTCTGAATAGGTAGGTAGGTATTCATAAGTAAGTATAACATTTTATACAGTATTAAAAAGCCGTGTGCGAATTTCAAATATATATTATTTTTATTCTTATTCTATTCATGAAATAGTCCCAAATCCGTATTTGGCTCTTCTCTATTGGCATTACTGACAATCAACATCCGTCTTTTGCAAGATGGTTTGTAAAGATTAAGTAATCATAATACATATATACAATTAGTACATTTTTGTGAGCCAAGTTTTAGGAAAATTATATTTAAATTCAACTTTTATTCGTGAAATGGTACTAATAAGTATCGCTCGAGGGTCTGAGCTTCCAGATAAATTCACTCACTAAGTACGTGAGTTTATCTGCACACTCAGATCCACTTGTGATATATCAATTTAAGTTATGTAAAATATTGCTTACAGAGCTTAACGCTTATAAATAAGGATAGCACGCCCAACATGCTTACCAACAGCAATTCACAGAACGCTAATACTTTCTCTAAACGAAAAGAAGCATTAATACCCCTTGAGATATGGTTCATTAGAGCTGCAAACATCACTAACCACAAGTTTCTACTGTTTTATGACTGAGATGTTATTGAAATTAGGCGATACACAAATTGACTGCATCCGTGGCCAAGTGGTAGCGTGTGCGACAACTATGGGTTCGAATCCTAGTCAGGTCAAGCTGTCGGAGTTTTTGCTTACCCTAAGAAGACGGGTTCCAGGTAGCTTTAAGAGGCCAATGACTACGAGCTCATTTTCGCCATCATTAATTAATTTCATTCATTCCTATAGACTTACTCCTATAGTGTTCAGTCCATAATCCACAGAGGTCGTGAGAAGACCAGTGCAGTCAAAGCGACAATAAATAAAATATAAAAGAAAGTATCCTGAAAACACGAGAAGTAAAAACATAACCTTTTAATAATGCAATATGCCTTTAGGGCACAGAAGGGAAATAACGTTCCTTGCCGGGGAAAGTATTTCCAATTTACAAGATACGGAAATTGTTAATGAGAGGGGAAATTTTTCCCGTCCACTCGTTAATTTGAATCCTGTTGATAAGGCTCTTATCTTGAGATTTTATTCCATAAAAATGACACTCCAGTAAATTTCGAGCTTCTTCTATCCATTCTAGTAGAGTACAATGCCGTTATTTTCCCTTCTGAGATTGGGCAATTAAATCACCAAAACCTCGTGTGAAAGGAGAAAATGAATTTATTTTGCATTGCTGTTGTTATCCGTGCTCGTTACTCCATTGTTTTATTCTTAACTGATGTAACATGATGGCATATAGTACTGTAATTTCACTATATTTCACGTTCCTTTTCTGTACGAGATGCAACGTTTAATGCCTTCTGCTATGAATTGATTTAAAAAAATACAATTAAGTGGTTTAATTCAATGTATCACACCGATAATAAATTAATAGTGTGTTTCCCTTCAATATATTGGTACTCCTGTTCAAATGTTTCAGATCGCATATCGGAAGGGAGGTGGTTGAAGGGGGACATTTTGACAAGCAGTCGTTTGTTATAGTGGTACCGATATACACCTGTGGAACATTTCTAGTGCCTAGACTAGCTCTTGGTATTATTTTTTTAATGCTGTTTAACGCTCGTTTTTACTACTGAGGCACCACAGGTGATGGACACTGATGAAATATGAAATGAAATATATTGGGAAAGTATTTTTTAAGCAAAGAAACGTCTCAGGCCTAAGTTTAGGATACTTCCTAGGCATTTGCCACTTGAGGAAAACCTGGAAAAATCCTCAATCAGGGAAGAAGGTCCTAGCAGGAATCAAATCCCAGACCTCCAGTTCACGAGTCCGCGCCTTAACGACCTCGGCCACCCGTGGCGGTCTATGGTATCATCGTTTTCATGATTAACTAACGCTGAAGTGGGAGGGATTGCATGTTGTCTCAGAAACGGAATGTAATGTGTGATTTTTCCTTCGCCGGACCGTTCTACTTGCATTTGACCGAGCTGTGTGCAGTTCTCGTTTCGTTCCCACGCTTGAGGGGAGGTTAGTACAAGTTTAACTCTGGGATAGTACGGGCGTATTCTTGTATGCTGTGACAGTGTTACTCCTTTCCTTTTCTTTAATGTTTCTGGATTTTCTCGATTGATCATCCAACAATAGTCAGCAAATATATTAATGTCCCACCGTATCTAATATCTTGTCTCAAAATACTTTAAACTTCATGGAACTTTCTCCTCGTTCCTGATTAAGCGAGCCCCTGGTTTTAGGTAAAGTAGTCAATGTGAGAGTACAACATATACGTCTTCAAGCTCATTTTGCAGCTAAGTTCCTTGAATGCTTCTAGCATTTTTTTCCGCAACATTTCATTACCTGGAGACATTTTGTTCCAGATAATGTACTGTTTTAAATTCAGAAAGGCAATTAAAGACCTGTTTTTCAAAGTAGATTGATATAGAAGCGTTGTATATAATTGATATTTATATATTTTGGAAACAATTTTACAGGCTCTGCCATAGCCTTCAAGCAGGACCCAGGGATCAACCTGTCAAGCATTAAGCAGCAGCTCTTGGGTGATGGCGACTGTGCGGCTTATGTCAGGCGGCAGCTCAGCATGGCCGAGATCACACACGGACTCCCGCTCAACAACGAATATGAGTTGGTTCCTTTCTCACACTTCACGTTTTCACGTGTGTACCCCATCGATCTGGGATTGGGCAAGCGCGTCGTGGAGAAACCCATCGGCTTCAAACGCAAGGACTTGCTGGAGGCTCTGGTCAAGGCCATCGAGTTTCTCAACAGAAACTCCTCGTCCACAGGTTCCAGTTCATCTTCTGCGGCCTTTTCTTCATCTTCAACTTCATCCTCGTCGTCTCCTCAAACGGCTGCTTCGCAACACGGCTCTGATCAGCAGAGCAGCAGTCGATACACTTTAGATGACTTCCTAGAAGGACTTTACAGAACTGAGCCGACGACGGGAACGCAGTATGAGATGTATTTTAGGACAAAGAACGTTAGTAACAAGAGCCATGTGGACTCTGGAAATCAAGTAGGAAGTAGTGTAGGTGTGACCAAAGTAGTTTTAATGAGACCGTTTGCACCCTTGCAGCCAGTTTACACAGAAAAGTTACCAAGTGCACGAGATCGTGAGTTAATTCACGTGATCCTTCCACTGTCTGGTCGCACGTCCACGTTCCAGAGCTTCATGGACAAGTTCGTCAAGATCGCTTTTCGTAACGATCGGCGTGTGCAGCTCACAGTGGTGTACTTTGGCGAAGAGGGTCTTGCGGAGGCGAGAGCCATCATGAGCAGAGTGTTGATGTCTCGAGGAAGCGGCGGCAACAGCGGCAACCTCCGACTCCTCGCGCTCAACGAGACCTTCTCGAGGAGCAAGGGCCTTCGAGTGGGTGCCGAGCGAGCTTGGGACGCTTCCACCTCGGATGTCCTCCTCTTTATGTGTGACGTGGATGTGGTGTTCAGTGCGCGATTCCTCGACCGCTGTCGTTGGAACACGGACCCAGGACGCAAGGTGTATTATCCTGTAGTATTTTCGCTCTACAACCCTCATGTCGTCTACACCCTCCAGGGAAAGGAGGTACCCTCAGAAACGGATCAGCTCGTCATTTCCCGCGACACGGGCTTCTGGAGGGACTTCGGGTACGGCATGACGTGCCAATACAGGTAACTACTTTTCAAGTGTTATAATATAAAACTATGCAACTTTTAAGTCGTCGCGGAATCATTGAGCTGGACAAGTAAATGGTCAGGCAATGTTTCAATAAGCCTTTGATGTCGAAGTTAACCAACTCGGGGTGTCTTTTATCTTCACCACTTGCTATCCCACTCTTACTTCTCTGAGGCCTTTTCTTCCCTTCTATATTGATTCAGTTCTCAAAGAAATTACTAAATTATCTCATAACGTGCAGTGGCCCAGTTGGTTCTACCATTCAATTGTTAAGAGGTACACATACATGTACGATATAGGTCACACGTCAAAGATATTTATTAAAAAGAAATATCTGAAGCCGGTATTATAGACCCGGCCTTACAGCTTCAAATTTATATATTTGTTACAATTTACAGTATGTACATGTTTTGTAATTAGTTTTTATTTTCATTTTAAAAGCCCATTCGAGACCATAATCTCCCGCCCTCGAAAATAGTTTTTACATTGTTGTTGTCCTCTAATTTGTGTCATATTTTATTATTTTTTCTTATTTGTAAATATATTTTTGTTATATTTATTTGTTTTGTTGGTTCTCCAGTATTGTTTGTGAGTTTTTATAGTGCGTTAACCATATTTTTATATATACGAATGTATAATATTTACATATTTCACATATTTACAATATATACATATCATAATTTAAGAATATTCTTACTTTTGTTTTTACGGTAATCTGTCTCTCCATGACTGATATCGGAAGTGGCGTAGTTGGAATGGCGGCCAGAGCTCAGAATTGATGGCATGCTGGGTTGTAATCAGCCTGTGTACCGTTGCTACGTCTCTACTAGTGCATGGGATTTGCCACTGAGTTGAATGATGCTTTTTGAGGTTTATGGAGTGCAGTTGATGGAAATAGAGCTAGACTTTTCCTGTTGGGACGAATTTTTCTCCCAAAACTCTTTACACGTAATTGGCTGAACCACCCAAGCCAATCACAAGCCATTTTATTTAGAGCAATTACTCCATGGAGTTTATCACCCTGAGGAAGGCCACATTGAAAAGGAGACCGAACTGCACAAGCCGATTACTCTATATTGGTATTCTGTGAAGGCATTATTCACAATCAGATTCTAGAAAACTTCAAATCTGTATTTTATAGACAGGTTCAAAAGTTTTAAGGTACAAAAATATTCAACAATTAGAATCCTGCCCATTTTCCTATGAATGCTACTATTTACCTTCCGCTTCTTGATTTATAACTGTGTAGCTATTCTATTTGTCGATAGTATATATACTTATATAAGGGGTATATGGGAGTACCACGAAAGTTTTGAGATACGTCTAATTCTGACCGTTGCATCTTTACTCTCCATCACACTCTGTACACTTTCTAATCTTCAATCAATGCACCCCTGTCACTCATTTTCCCTCAAGGGTAAAAAGTTCATTTACATATGTAGTCACAGCCTTTTTAGAGCTGGAATATCGCTTTCCTCTTTATTACCACTGGGAAGAGAAAATAAGTACATGGAGCCAGGTCGGGACTTTAGGGAGGATGAGTCTCGGACCTGGTCCCTGTGGACTCCAGGAACCAGATGGTGATGTTAGCCCTATGAGCGGAAGCGTTGTCGTGGTGAAGCAGGATCCTCCTCAACCCTGTCCTTGAACGGCGTTCTCGGAGCTTGCCGAAAACTTTTGGCAGGCAGACTGTGGTGTGCATTGAGCACTAACCGTCCTTTGCTCCTCCAGAGGAATTGTGGCCACCCATTTCTTTGGGCTTAGTTCTAACTTTTATCCGATGTCATCCAGTTTTTCCTCTGTAAGAATATGGCGTTTTACTCTTCGGATTCTAATCAAGAACAGACCACGTTTTTCTAAATCTATTCACAAGATTACGAACCGAACAGCAGGGAATCTGTCTATAAATCGCGGTCTTGCTTCTCTATAAGAGCTTGATGCCATATAGGAACCATACATGAAGATTATGTGTGCTAAAGTATATGAACTTTTTGGCATTATAACATTATAAACACATTATAAAACAAACATGTGGTCTCTCAACGTTCAACTCCTGTACAGCATAAGAATTCGCGTCAGCACACGGAGAAGCGAGAAAATGGAGGAGGGAATAGAATCGGTTAGCAACAGAGTAGGTAAATTATCATTAAGCCGGCCACGCGTCCAAATGAAATCTCTGTAGATAGCGATATAGGCGATGGGCTTATCACGTATAACTCTTGTCTCTTGTAAGAAAATAAGGGTAACAAATCATCATAGATGTAGTTAACTCCTTCACGTGAGGCACTCATATTCCAACAGACGGCACCACTGAGATATAGTAACTTTTATGAAGCCAACTGCTCAAGATTATCACCAAAATAAATCTACACATGCTTTTCGGCAACTAATGATGCATCTAATTTTTTGCATTTTTTCGGTGTGAAATCTGTATGCTTAATATGAAGAGAGGTTCGGGTACGAGCGCAGACTCTGAGAGGAATTTTATCAGGGAGTATAAAGTTTCTTTCGCTTCCACTTCCCTCCTCCATTAGTCATCCCGTTTTTATCCACTACGATTTTGTGCCACGAGCCGTAGCCTGTAAGGTCTAAAAGGATACGAAAGATGAGAGATGAGCGGAATGGAGCGCTCTGTTGATTTTCTGTATTTGAGGCCTTATGTTCCTATTTTCCCTGCATGATAAATGTAAATAAAATAAAAGAGGATCAAAAGAGTAGAAAGCACATTTCATTTGAATACCTTTGTTTATGTTACAATAGGAATAAGAAGGAAAAATTCGCACGTAGGAAACATTTTTATCTCGAATTGGAGCCTGGTCAATTTATTACATACTTTTAAAAAAAGTTCGTTACGTAGGTGCTGCGTAAACGAAGCGAATTCCTAACCAAGTTGAATAATTTTTAATAAAAATGAAATGATTTAAATTATGGCATTACTGTGTTATATTAGGGGAACAAAATTATATTTCTTGTAACCTATAAGTGCTATAAAAGAGAAATTTTATAATAATAATAATAATAATAATAATTAAACCACAAAAATTAATGGTATACTATTAATTAAATAAAATATATGAGCACTGATAGCCAAAGCTATACTGTATGTGTATTTTTAGCTTTATTTTTCTAAGAGTTACTGCATTTTTCATTCATTTTATTTTTCATATGTACAATGTTAGTTAAAACTCCCGCACAACCTAAATAACTTCTGAAGCATGTGCTTCAGTGACATGAAACTCAATTTAAGGTGATACTGAGAACTCAAAAATGATATTATACACTTTTTTCTATTTCCTCTATAACCGGAAGTTCCAACTCTCTTATTTTATGCGAAAGCTCCATTGATTTTTACATTTCCGAATAATTTCATTAACAGCTTTTCAAAAAATACCCATGCTAGATACTTATGTAAAAAATTATTGTTGCTTAATCAAGAAAAAAAAAGTGTAGCAAATAATAAAATTCTGCTTTCTTAACAAAAACAAAACAAAATTGACTCAACTTCAAATTCTCTGTTCTAACTGGTAGCCTTCAGTTGCTTGACAATGTGCCAGTCGATCATAAAAACATTTAAGGAATGATTTAACCAGGCTTTAGGGAATGTCTTGCATAGCTTCCGTTATTCAGTACTGCAGCTCTTCTAAGTTGGTGAGTCTTTCTCCATATTCTGCTAAATCCAAATGACTTCACGAAAAGACGAATGAGTTAGAGATCCATCTTGTTGAAAATAGATGTTAGCCATGGTTGACTGAATGTAACAAATTTTCTATAGCCGTTATTGAGTGATTTCTAAGAAAATCCAAATATCTATTACGTTTAGCATTTCTCTAAAGAGAAGACCAATGATAAGATCACGAACAATGCTAGTCCAACATTTAAGTTTGTGTGGATACTGCGTGTGGTTCTTCTCCATCCATTATGGATTTGCGTCTGACCATATCTGCAGTTGTGTCTGTTGACAAATCCATTTAGGCAGAATGTGGCTTCATCTGAGAATACAATGGATTGTTCTTAATGCGGTCCATCATTAACTCATAAAACAGCAAGTTCCTAAAAAAATGACTTTTATAAAGATGTTGCTTGGCACTTTTGAGGATCTTCATCGCTGAACTTTGGCTTATATTTGATTCTACTCAACATCAGATTTTAACGTCGGTCCTGGTGGTTACCATACTTACCTCCTAAACCCAAGATCGCGGGTTTAAACCCGGTCAGGATCGATGGATTTTTTGGGTGTAAAAATATAAGTATGGCTTCCTTCGGAAGGGAAGTAAAGCCGTGGCTCCCTTGTCGTACATTTGCGGCACGAAAAAGAACCTCAAGCCTGAAAGAGAGGCCTCTGAGCAAAATTTGTTGGCCGTTTCACGCCCTGAGTTGAATGGGACGCTGATGACCTGATATGTTAAAAAACGTCCGTAATTAAATCAATCAATCAATCAATCAGACTTTAACATATCGCCTCCGTGGTCTAGTGATAGCGTTTACGCTGGAGGTACCGGGTTTAAATCCCGCTCAGGTCAAGTTGTTTGGATAAGGTTTTTGCAGGAATTTTTCCTTACTCTGAAAAGAGGAATGCCAGATAGCTTTAAGGCGCTAAGGACTCCGACATTCCATTCTTAATCTACAGTATTCACATCCAGTTTACAGTTGTCCCGAGGAGACCGTTACATACATAACCATTGAAAATATTTAACAGTAAATGTCAGATTTAATCCCTCAAATAAGCTGTACTCCTGTATTAATAAACATGATTTTATAGATATAAACAAAAGATATTCATATTATTACTGACAAAACGCAGTAAAAAACATTTTTATTATTCCCTATACATTTTTGTTTCCCTGATTTAGCAACAATAAATGTATACAGAAGTATCTATTGTAGGTTTTTTTTTAAATATTTTCGTTAGCATTATTTGAAAATGTAAAAAGTAGATTGGGAATTCCTTTTAAAATAACAGAGTTGGAGTTGCTTCCGGTTTAACCGGAAGTATATAAATTCGGTAATATTATTTTTGAGTTCTCAGTGAGTCTATCTCCATACACCGAGTTTAATGTCACTGAGCCTCATGCTTCAAAAGTTATTTTAGTCGTGCGGGACTTTTAACTGGCCATATATATATATAGGTTAATTAAATACAAAAAATCTCTCATTTGCATGCGTGGCCGGTTTAACGGGAATTTGCTCGACTCCAAGAAACACGATGTTTGCCGGCGGAGTCGGATATTCGTCGCGCCTTAAATTCAAGCGCATAAATTTCTACAGCACACCGAACACAAAAAATTTGATAATGGCATTTCATGTACAAGATCGGATTTTTCTGCACTCCAGTATTTATGGTTTTGTGTCGCTATATGGCCATGTAAATAACACTATGCTTCGTCCGAAAAAAAAAAATAATAAACGTGGGTCAATAGAGCAAACAAAAACATTATCCAACACCGAATTGCAGAAGTGAACTCTCTCACATTATCAAGTGGTTGCAATTCCTGAACTAGTTATCTTATAGGGTTTTGATTTTAAAAGTTTTGTGGCCTTCCAAGCCGAGGTTTGCAACATTCGTGATTCCTGTGAGATTTCTTTGGACTTCGTTCTAACTTTTCTCTGATGTCATTGAGTTTTTCCTCCTTAAGAACACGGCATTTTACTTCCAGTTTCTCATCAAGAACAGATTCCGTTTTCCTAAATCTATTCACAAGATTACTAACGGTTTCTCTGTGAGGCGTTCGAACAGCAGGGAATCTGTCTATAAATCGCTGTCTTACTTCTCTGCAGGAGTTTATCACATAGAAATCATAAATGAAGATTTTTGAGTGCTAAAGTATAAGGACTTTTTGGCATTATAACAGCACTAACACACTGTAACACTGAAACCGTGGTCTCACAATGTTCGACTCCTGTACAGTACAAAGTACACCAAGAGGTGGGAAAATGGAAGGGGGAACGGAACCGATTAGAAACAGGGTAGGCAAATCCCCTTCAAGCCGTCCACGCGTCCAATAGAAAGCTCTATGTATATTTCTAAGGCGCTGAAACGCACATCTCTTACTAGCTTATAGAAAAGAGTACAAGACTGTGTTCTTAAAATAGTAAGCCTGATAGATCTAATTTTAGACATCCTCAAAAATTACCAAAAGTGAAATCTGCTGAAGCCATTAGCTTAAAAAATACGATCAGTGAGTTTTGGGGAATAATATTATTTTTATAAAATTATATTTTTTCAAATTTTGTGAGACAGAACCTTCGTGTGTATAGTTTGAGTAGAAAGATGTTAATTTAAAACTCTCTCTCTCTCCTATTGCAAATCGTATAATGTATTTTAATTTTAGATCTTTCTGAAGATTTTTGGGGTATTTTATTGGTAATTTTTAACCAATTTTGGTCATCATTACTAATACGAAATACGAAACTTGATGGGAATTGTTTTGTTGCCAGTCAACAGTGTGAAAAAAGTCATGCGGTGGTAACGCAGTTAACGCTAGTGATTCGCTTACTTTTGGTCTCAACCACGATGTGTTGAGTATATGCGCATGTTCCCCCTCTCCTGCTTGCTGTTTGTCACGTCACGTGATGTCAACACACACAGTGTGGGGCTGGCTCAACTTATCAAAGCTCCTTGTTTACATCATATAAATCGCTTTTCACTAAGGTGACTCTTCATGCACAACATCAGTTCCACTTATTAAGATTTATATCAATACTAAAGCAACATTTCGCTTAAAACACTAACCTGTGAATAAATAGATCCCCCCCTCCCCACTCTCCATGAATGTTGTAGCCAGTTACTGTTAGAATAATCGCTTTAAATACTTTTTGTATTTGCAATATACTTTCTTCACTTTCTTCCAGGCAAAATCAGTAGGTATAGTTCCTAAATAGTTTTCCTTTCTTTGATATTTTCTTGTTTATATCATCTTAAAAATGTGCGTATTCGAACAAAACATGTTATAGCATTCGGGTTTTAGGATGTTCATTTATCATTGAGTATCTTAATTATATTTGACAATGTATTTTAGGTAAAATCAGAGGTAATTAAATTTTTTAGTTTTTTATTCCAAACAATTATTTGGATTCTTCTGCTTAATTTGAAGCATCATTTATTGTTCAATTGTATAAGTTATTTTAATTACATAATGCGTTTTATGTGTCAAGCTATTTTTTTAGTACCCCGCACTATTGCATAAAATGAAAATTTCTCTGAAACCATTTGTTTTATGGTTTGATGCACTTTGTAGGTAAATTGCTGTTTCAAATGTCAATAATAGTAATGCTTGCTTGTATGTTTCACATTTGAAGCAATGAAACGTTTTGTATTTATTTGAGTTTTACAAGATATAAATCCCAATTTTCTTTCCTAAATGCATCTAATTTCATGCTTAGGTTCATCAGGGTTTATAAAAATGCAAAAACAAAGGATATAGATATTATAAAACCTATCCAGTAAAGCGTGGTAGTAGTGATAATGAAAATGGTTAGGCTTATTTCTGAAGTGAATAATTCAATAAACGATAAACCAATTACTTACACTCCCCCTAGAGCTTCCAAGAAAAAAATATCTGGTAATCATATGCCAGATATTGAAGACAACAAAGGAAATATTAATATAGTGATTGATGAATATTTTAATTGCAATGTTAAGTGAAACTGTCTCCTGTGATGATAATATTGCTTTATGTGAATATTCAGGTACACGAAATGGACCATTATGTACTTGATAAATAGTTGTATTAACTGTTAACACTATTTCAGTCGTAAATAAAAAATTCACAACACATGTACATTTTTCTCATAAACTAATGAAAATAGAAGCATGAAATGTTTACAGCTGATCTATATTATTACATTCATTGCTGAGCTCTAGTTTCAAGTCATTTGCATATGAATTTTTCCTACATGAAAATTTTTATTTTTACAAAAAAAAAAAGACCCTGTTACAAAAAATAACAACTCATTATTTTAAAAAGTAAACTAGAGCTCATAAATTATAATGTAATGTAAAAATAAACAGTAAACGTTTCACCGATTATCTGTAATGCTTCCTGAGAAAAAGGTATATAAAAATGAATAACTTCGCATTAGTAATATAGGGCCAGCCTCTGATCTCAATTGAAATCACTTCCACGAAAACTTGTGAAATCCTGTTCTAAACTGCTGACAGAGAGAAGTCACTCTTCTGTTACTTTAATTAGTCATCCCCTTGAAATCGATGAAAGCCAAGCTTTTGTTGAGGAAACCGACTTGCATGTGTCCCATAAAATGAAACACTCTCATCCAGTTTTAATTTTTTAAATTTGTATGCTAACAAAGCCTGCAAGGGCATCTAATAGTTGAACATTTTCAGAATTTTCAAATTGTTTCTTGTGGATAATCTACAGTAAGAACCATTAGTTAAACCGATAGGCGGCTAGACCCCACTTTGCCCGCTGGTACTTACTTGCTCAAGCGATTCACCATTTAAAACTTCAATGCAACATATTAAGGGACACTGGGAGTATGTTTTTGGCCAAAATTGAGCCCAAAATTATTTTTTTCCTCTGAAAATGATTCATTGAACTTATAGGCTTCCACAGAGAGTCAACATTTGTATGCCCCCCCCCCCCCCCCGCTTTCGGGGTCTACAGTCATTTAAAGAGCTCCGCGTGTCCTTTTAAATCCGCGTGTTTCCCAACATACTTTTTTATAAAACAGCATTTTTCTCAAAACTTCATTTTCACACATTCAAAATGTCCCACCGATAACATTTTTTGTTTAAATTCAATTAAATTTTCTCAGAATGTGCACAAGTATTCATTGTAATATTCTACAGAACAAAATACATGCTAACACTAATAAAAATTAAAAAAAAAAACACATTTTCTTTAAAATTATTAATTTTAAAGATTATAAAATGTCTTATAGATTTAAAAATTATTACAGTTCACTCATCAAATTTATTTAAAATATCTTTCTATAAATTTTTATATGTGGTTCATAGTTTCACTTGCAAAAATGTCAACCAATTTTCTTAACTCATGAGCTGCATGAGACACTTTGATTATGTGACATATTCTCATAATAAAATGTATGAAATAATTTAGAGTTCATAAAATATTTATCCAATTTTAATTAAATTTGTGTATGTATATATTACTTTAACAGCAATGCAGTCACAGTAAAAGTTTCAGAAATATCCATATAAAAATGCGGAACTTTGAAAATTCACTTTCAATATTCCTTAATAATAGAATTTGTAACTTTTTTTACAGAAAGTGCTGGAAACATTGCTCACTTTCCCTCACATACAAACAACATCTGTTCAGGAAATTATCACTGACACATATCAGTTTCCCGTCACTAATGGAATCCCGGCCAGGGTCGGACGTAAAATTCCTAAGCATGGCTTCCTTCGGAAGGGAATTAAAGTCGTGGGTCCCATATCGTCGGTTTATAGCACGTAAAAGAAACTAAATCCTGAAAGAAGAGGCCTCTAAGCAAAATTTATCGGCAGTTTCACATCCTAAATTGAATGGAATGCTGTAACCTGAACTGTAAATAAACGAAATACCACATCTCTAATGGACCTAACTTCGTTTCGAATGTTTGTTTTAGGTTCCTTCAGTGTGTGAGGATTAGTTAAATATATTCCATTTTCCAAGGTCCTCCAAAGATAAAACTCACAAACTTACGACGAGGTCATAAACCGTCATGAGTTATGAAACATGCTCCTTTTTCTTTCCGGTTAGTCACAGAGTATGTTTCATTAAACTTCTGTGCTAATTTGTTTTGCTTGTATTTGTTTGTTTGTTTTTTACCGAGCTGCCAGGAGATGTATGTCTGAATGCCTGTCTGAAACACTACTTTCTGTACCTGATGTATGCCTTGAAGATGAATATACGCCGACGCTATGAATATGTTTTCATTGCGTTGTCCTACTGTCCTATTTAATGAAATCTTATGCTCGACTACACAACGTAACTGCCCGACTCTTTGGAAATCCGCTCGCAACTAACTGGAAGAGAGAATGGTGCCGTGGGTGCGTGGGGGATTGGAA
The DNA here is from genome assembly GCA_030762175.1 of Metallyticus violacea. Classification (NCBI taxonomy): domain Eukaryota; kingdom Metazoa; phylum Arthropoda; class Insecta; order Mantodea; family Metallyticidae; genus Metallyticus; species Metallyticus violacea. The sequence goes on along the minus strand of CM060831.1, from coordinate 24,559,081 downwards.
AGGGATAGGTCCACTGATCGGCTGGTCTAAGTTGCGGGACTTTTAAACTGCTCTCAATATAGTTGCTCAAGTGTGTGTCAACACATGAAAGAAAAAAAAAAAAAACTCAGTTTCATTATATGCTTCTTCTTTCCTCCCCAGCTTATTTCTTTTTTCCCATTTTCATCACCGTCCATTTGTTGGGTATTGTTGCGCATAATGTAGTGTTGGTATTCCGTGCATACAGTACTTGACAGTAGTTAGTAGTTAAGTTCAAAACTTGGATAGAATATACTCTTTATGCACTCCTCCTCTAATTACTGCTATTTGGTGATGTAAATATGGTATTATGCAGTGCACTGCCATAGTAAAGACATACAAAAGCAACCCACGATTACACTAAACACTTTCTGTTACAATAAGTCATTATTAACTTAACATACTACTGTTGATTTACTTACAACTATAAACCACTGTAATAAACCAGTTAACTGCAACAAATCAAATAAACAGACTAAAATTTGAAAACTCAAAACTATAAAATAACAGAAATACAATTATAATAATAGTAATAATAATCATCATGACAATTTGCTATACATATGTAAAAATATGAAGAAAATTCTTTTAGTAATTTTATATAGGTATTTCAAAATATAATATCTAATGTAAAAACGGATAGATAATTCGCATCTCTTTCCTCCTAAAAAGGCCAATCCATATGAAATCAAACTTTGAAGAGCGTATTGTCTTGAAAAAAATATCACGAGTGTAATTCGATATATGGTAATCTAACGTTAGACAGTTAAAAAGTAAATGGATATGATACCAGAAAACACACATTCTATAAATACGTTTATGTTATATTTAATACGAAATTTAAATAGGAATATAAATTATTATAATATTGCACTAACTTCCCTTAAGAACAAAGCTTATTGATCAATTTTGTCCCTCCTCCCTCTCTCTCTCTCTCTCTGACAACATGTGTGAGTATTATTTCGATATTCCATCAAGAACTCTCATAAAAATTGATTTGCAATGTTATATTTGAAACTTGCAAACCTTGCTAATTATGTAAACAAGTAGCGCAACTACGAAGGAAGAAGAAAAGTGAGAGGTTCGGTGTATCTGTATAGATAGAATAAACTTGTTATTTGATCGGTTTTAAATTATGATAGAAGATGAGCAGTGAAAACTGGTCGAGAGATAGTGCGGATTAAATTTGACGCAGAAGAATGAGGGAATGGAACTTGCTTCTAGCATCTGTCGATGTCAGGATCTCAGTTTAAAAGCTGGAGTGATATGATCTGGTTTAAATTCCTAGCACGCCTTCTAGTTATGAAACAATCTTTGCCATATTTATATTATTCACCAACTTTGTGCGGGAAATCGTTCCAATGTGCATGAACCTGATTTTATCCTCATTTTGTAAATATAAAATGTTTTACAAATAATTGTGTTGGGAAAGATGTAATTTATCTATTTTAAGGTTTTCGAAAACTCTATCACCATAACGAAAGACAATATAATGAAACACGATAATGTTTATGACTTTTTGCATGGAAATTTTTACACCTACGAACGTCACATTCCACAAAAACATTCGTCTTTATATGTCACATTAGTATAAGAAATATTGAACTTTAAATAATATGCTCTAAATTGTTATAAATTTCCATTCATTTTCAATGAAATCACCCACTAGGGCATCAAGGTTGGCGGAATTACAATGATTATGATGATACTCTTTTAATTTACTCTTTCTGCATGGTGGCGGAGTTTTGACTCAATTACTGACCATAATACTTTATCTTGGGTTCATCCTGTTAATATAGGACCTCTAGCCCAAAGAGGGTTCGCAGGGGAAAAACTACCTAGATAATAAATTTTGTTAAATTGCATATCTAGTGGAGAGGATGGAGAGAACACCTTGATATCGTCGCAGATGGACATGGCCGCGATATTTTAGCCGTAAATCATTATCACACCAGTGGAGCCGAGATAATGAAACTGCTGCTAGTGTCGCAAGACAAATTGTCCCTCGGGGCCAGGACCGTCGGCCTGCCACTTGTCTGGAACATACACTGAAGTCATTAGTCTCCTCAGAGTGCTCCTAACTTGCGCTAGAGGGCTCTCCACTTATCCTTGTTTTCAAAATTTGAAAAACAAACCAGCGTGGACCATTTCTTGCTTTGCATATAATCTGCAAATAAGATAGAGCCAATAACATCACAAATTTAAAGTAGCGTTTTCGTCCTCAGAGTTATGGACACTAATCATCTATGTAGCAGTTAAACCCGTTGTTTTTGCACCGCCCCTTTATTTACACAGTACGAAGGAGGTTAGGTCTCTGTTGTACTGAACCACGAGACATTTTCTTACCTCCCACATATTTTCAAGTGCTTGGGAACAACACAGTTCTGCCGGTTTCGGGAGCAGATTTTTCAAATCGTCCAAAATTCAACATTATGGAACACTATGAATACATTATGAGGGCGAATGCAAAAAATTCTTACAGTGCAATTTCCAAGTTGACAAATGTTTGCTTACGTCTGAAGTGATTATCCAAAGAAAAGAGAAGATAACAATTTGATTGTGCTATGTCTGGAGAATGTGGTGAGTGCACAAGAACCTCTCAACCTGTTTCCACGAGCCCCCTTAAGTGTATGTAGTTTTGCGTTATCATATACTTTGGTCATTAATGAATGCACGCTCCTTAGTTTCCAGTTTTTCATGAATATATTTTTATTGGTTAGCTTATACAATAATTTAGTTTGGTTAATTGGCAGTGTTCACTCCGAGCGTAACCTTCTTTTGGTGTATTTCTGGTATCGGTTATTTGGGAATAGATTCTGGACTGCCAACCATTGATGACGGTCTTGGTATGTCGTAGCGGGTCACTTCTCATCGCAAGTCATCTCATCAAGATAGGCGTTTCTCTGCTGACGTGACAACAATGCAAAGCAGTTTCAAGCGGGTGGAACCCAGTGCCTGAATGTATATCTTTTTCCTAACTGATGGAGATGAGGCCAAATGACTTCTGCACTAACTTTGAACTGCTTTGCAAAGTCCTCGCAAGTTTGGCTGTTATAAGTCTCAATTGTTACTAAGAGTGTCTCATTATCCATTGTTGTTGGTCTTCCTGTCCGTGGCTCACCCTCAACGCTTTCCTTGTCTTCCTGAAACTTCATGAACCATCTTTAAGCGTCCTTTCATTCACAGCATGGTCTGTCGTATTTTCCGCGCCGCTACAGTAGCACTGTTCCCCAATTGAACTCAATAGGTCATAAAAACAACCATATTCATCTTTTAGCGCTTTTTTAAAGCCTTATACTCCTGAGGTATCAGAGGCAGGACACACAAACGACATATAAGATGAAATGATACGATTTTTTTTTAAGGAAGGAAGTGTTCCAGGCCTAAGTTTAGGATACCTCCCTGACGTTTGCCATTTATGGGGACAGAGGAAAACCTGGAAAAAAGGAGAGCCGTGTGGGCTTGATTGCGCTTCTCGGTATATTGGCTAACGTTACCAGATTAACAATCTAACTCCCGGCAACAAATTTGTTCTCGCTAATGGGCATTTAATTGTTGTTAAGCTCTGAAATTAGAATATTGCGGAAAAAGCGACAGAACTTGTTTGGTGAATTGTATTACCATTTGACGATATCAAATGACTTGCAACTTTATTTTGTAATCTTTTTAATCTAATATTTAAGCGTTTGGACACAGTTAACAATATTTCAAAATAAACATTTATTACAGATTGACAGTGTTTCTTTTCTTAACACAGTGATTTATTCCGGTGAACGAGCGCAAGAATAACGTTCTGTTTCATCGGTTGTTCCAGTCACCACTATAATGTCATATAAAATACACTTGCTTTAAAATAATGTTATAGTGTTGTGATTAATACAGCATGTTTAACAATGTTGGTTATTAGCGTCCGATCGCATATAGGGGGTAAAATGGCCGATATTTTTTTCTTCAGAGGGCTCTTCTTTTTTAAGGCTTGAAGTTTTTCTACGACACGGGACAATTGCCATACTTCGCTTCCAAAGCCATATTTAGGATTTCTAGGTTCTAAACAATAATTCAACTATTGGCGGGTTTGAACCCTCTATGAGGCATGTAGACCACCAGGACAGATATTTTACAGTGCTGATAGTATTAACGCGTGAATCAATGTTACCTACCTTTACACTGCTTGTTTGTGTTTAAGTGTGCACATGTAAAATGCGAACCGTCCTTTTTAAGTGTAAATTCTTTCGGTTTGTGTTACAAATATTTAGACTCATACGTTTCGAACTCATTATCTCCCCATTATGTGGAAATCTGTAATATGTGTTCGAACCAATTTAATCTGTAATTTGGAATTTTTATTTGTCAAGTTCAAAATGTTATTCAAATTTAATTTCTTCATTGTGTTTTCTTGTCTAGTAAAGTATATCGTAAAAACTTTATTTCGACTAACTCTGATATTCTTATTTGAGGAATAAGCCATAAATAATGACAACTGTTTTTCTCTCTTGGGAACAATAGACAACACGAAAAACATAAGATATACGATTAATATATATACTTTGGAATAAAGACACCAGATGGTGTATGTGAACAGAGCTACGTGTCTCAGCACGCCCAGAGGTTCAGTTGGTGAGCGACAGTGGTTAGGAATGGAAGTCACGAAGAGTGAACAACGTGCGTATATGAAAATAACATTTCTCCGCGGCATAAATACACGAGATACACACAAACAAATCTTGACTGCCGTACGTCAGAATGACCATGATTTTTGTTGGCGAAGGAATTTGGTGACACTTGCATTTGCGTGGTGATCCAGGGCGATGCCATTAACTGATTTGTTTTAATTTTTTATAAAAATAAACGTCTCAGACCTAAGTTTAGGATATTTCCCCGGCATTTGCCATTTATGAGGACTGAGGAAAATCTGGAAAAAACCTATCAGGGAGGACGATCCTGGCGGAATTCGTACTCCAGACCTTCCACTTACGAGTCCGCACTTTAACGACCTTTAACAAATGCCGGGGAGGTACCCTAAACTTAGGCCTGGGACGTTTCCTTCCTTAAAAAAATGCTTTCCAAATTTATCATTCCATTTCATGTATCACCAGTGTTCACCGTCTGTGGTGCCACAGTAGTAAAAACGGGCGTTAAACACCATTCAAAAAAAATCACCAACATTGTTCGCGGACGCAGGACGCTCTCTGCCCGGTAGATCGGCTGTCGACATTCTGCCCCGTTTGAAGGCCCCTGTCCATCTCGCCACTGTTCGAAAGAGTGGGCATGCGCACCCGGTGCTTCCCGTAATTCTATGCGGCATTATCATGCATTCCTGCCGTAGAGAAATGCTATTTTCACATATGCACATTGTTCACTTTTCGTGATCTACATTTCTGGCCACTGTCGCTCACCAACTGAGCTTCGGGACGTGCTGAGACACGCAACTCTGTTAACATATAGCATCTGATGATTTTATTTGAAAGTACATTTCATACACTTTCAATGGTATTTTCGTGTTGTCCGTTGTTCGCGAGGAACTTAAGTTGCCACGACTTATGACATCCCTAGTACTTGGCCTGTCCATTACATGAGTACGACAGCGTGTGCACTTGCACACTTTTCTAAACTTTTAGCTGCGTGGATCTCAGTGTTTTATTTTTCAAGTTTCTTATTGTTCCCCGCATGCTATAGAGTCTGTTTAGGTTTATGTTTGTCATTGTGTTGGCAGGAAGACACGTTGAACCCCAAGTAATTAAAGTGGTTTACTTTTTCCAGTAATTTGTTGTTAACCTTTATTTTTAAAGTAATTACTCCCTTCAAAGGCCATCATTTCGGTTCTTCTTATCATGTCGAATTTATTTGCTGTTTCATTTAATTTGTAATTCGTCTTCTGTGTTACTAAAATTTATTTGTATGTCTGCAAACAAAATAGTGTTCGAAAGCTGGTCATTAATTTTAAAACATTTTTCTAATTTTTCTTGGCATTTTCGTAAATCTATATATAGTACAATGCAGAAGTTAATGGGTAGCCTTGCTTAACTCTTACTTGTTTTTATTGATTTGCTGTTGGTTTTATCAGTTTCGCTAAGTGAAGCGTGTTACAGGCTTTGAATAGAAAATTGTATCATGAATAACCATTAGTTAGTAACAAAAGCAAGGCTGCCTATAAAGAGGAAAATTTGGTACCGTTACTTTCATTTCTCGCCTGTGTTTAGCAAGCTTGGCACCTCACAGAAGCTCAGAAGCCTACATTGAATTTTCTCACCACCAGCCGCTTTATCCTTTTCAGTAGAACATAATCAAGTTTGGTGTTATCTTTGGAATAGAGGCGCGCTGTTTTCTCAGTACTAAGCAAGTGCCTCAAAAGCGTTGGGGATGAAACCTCTTTGGGCTATTGAAAACAAGAGGGAGTAAGATAAGATCTGGGCGTTGTGATAGGGCGGTACGTGAAAGAAGAGCAGCGAAGAGACCAAGCACTATGATCCTTAAGGGGTAAGGAAGTGTGGAAAGAGAAAAGCACCTCAGAGAGTATGCTGCAACTGTACTACTGGGAAAACAGATTTAGTCTATTGAATCGAATAATTCAATGGTCGGCGAAAAGAAGCAGTAGATTGAGTTGGAAAATAGCAAATACCCTAAGGGAACTTTAAGGGAAAAGTGCGAGGAATAAAATGTACACCTTATGATATATGGTCTTAGACGTGCAAAACAATTCGCATAGATTATTGTTGTACACAGCCTCTTCTATAGATTAACGTCATTTGAACATTTCTCTGAATGACCCAAAAGTTGCAGCAGCAGTTCCGAAGCAGTTTATTATCAAAATCCGCCATCTATACAGCAACATTTTTGCAGTAATACATGTATGGATTGGTCAAGCAAAAATAGTAGTAGCTACAGCTGTTTGTTAAAATGCAGGCGTGTGTATACAGGATTTTTTTCAAATATCGAATATCATGTGGTTAATAAGGGTAAGACTACAACAGAAATTCATGCAGATATGACAAACGCTCTAGGAGACTCTGCTCTGTCATTTTTAAATTTGCCAAGTGAACCACGGAGTTTAAACATGGCCGTGAAAGCTTGGAAAATGGCCCAAGGAGCGGATGACCAAAATACGTCATGATATTAGAAAGTATCCACGACGTGGTTCTGGAGGATCGCCAATTAGAGATGTTCGAAATTACCGAAGCTCTGGACATTTCAGCGGAGCGGCTATTTCACATTTTTAGGGAATAATTGTGCCTGAAAAAAAAAACCAGCAAGATGGTTGCCGTAACTTCAGTCTCGGTATCAGAGTGCAGATCTCTCAGCAAAGTTTGTCTCGTTTTCAGAGAAATCTCTCTGATTTTATACGTCGATTTGTGGTCAGTGGCGGAACGTTGGTGCACTACTACACACCTGAAACAAACAGCTGGCTAGGTAATGGAAGCATCACAATTCTCCTCATCCAAAGAAGGCCTAGTGTGTGACATAGGCCGGGAAGAGCATGGCGTCGGTTTTCTGATATGTCAAGGATATACCTACTGAAACTTCTATCACTGAAGTGTATTGTGCTAACCTTTTGGACCCATTGAAGAAATAAAAACCGAGAAAAGGCCGGGTTTACCAAAGGAGAAAGACATCCTGCATCAAGACAATGCTCTCCTCACACATGTGAGTTGCAATAGCGAAAATCAATACATTGGGGTATGATTTGCTACCACATCTGTCTTATTACTCTGACTTGGCTCCATCGGACTTCTATCTGATCCCTAAACTGAGAAAATACCTTGGTGAACAGACATTTTTGTCCAATGAAGAGCTAAAATCATCTGTTGAGATGTATTTTGCAGGCCTGGAGGATACAGACTTTCGTGGTAGGATAAAACTTTGGAGCATCGCTGGATAAAGAATTTTAGTATCAAGGAAAATTATGTTGAAAAATAAGAATACTTTCAAAAAGCTATGCCGTCATTTTGTTTCATTCGAAAAGTTTTCAAATAGCACTCATATTAAACTGCATGTTGAGGTTTTAAACCATGGTCAGTTCCTCTAGTAAATTGCTGCTTTTCGCTACTCAAAAATGCTAGCGTTTAATCTCCTATAACCGTTCTTTGATGAGTTTATATGCATAAAAACAAAACGACATAACAATGCCTCTAGAAGATTTATATCTTGCATCTTTTAACTATCACCTACTTTATTGTAGTCACAATGATATTATTCTTTACACGAAAATAAATTATTACAGCATTAAAAAGCCACTTTGGGTGTATTTAGCGGACTTTAGACTCCTCACTCATTTCGATATTCCCTAGTATTATCCTTCTCTATACAAAAAGCCATGATTTGGCATTGGTTCTTCCTGACTGGGTTTTTTCCTCCCAGTTTGACTCAGTCCTCATCAGTGGCAAAATGGAAGGGCTTGAAACTTTCCTCCCTACTCCCAGTTTATCGCGTCATCTCATGATACTTCCATTGCATCAGCTGTTAAAAAACTTTACAATGTTGATGACAGCTATGGTATTCATACTCGACCAAAACCCGTGCTGAATAAGAAAAAAAAAAATAAACGATTATATTATTCATTATTGTTTCGAAATACTATGAAAAAAATTAGAGTTGTAACAAGCCTCTAACTAGAAGCAGCACTTTTGTTACCACGTCTGTACACATGAACTACAGTATGCGGCAAACAAAATATTAGTTAATGTGTTCAAAATGTGTACCATCATGTATTCATAATGTTTCTGAAGATTAATGAACATTTTAATGAGCAAAGGTTACAAAGGGTACCAAAAAAGTTGTTATTTTCTCGCATAGTTCGGGAATACATGTAGGTAGGTCGTCTGTCTTGAAAACTGATTCTTTCAACATGCGCCATATGTAGGCATCAGGGGTCGTAATATCCGGGAGTGAGTAGAAGACGGTAATGGAGTTTCACGAGATATAAGCCCATCTCCAAAGTCGTTGCAAAAGGGAAAGGACTCCCCAGCGGTGTGGGCTGTTGCTCCATCTTGCCGCACCCATTGTCGTTGAAAGGTAAGTTTCTGACGTGACAAAAAACACGTAAATCCCGCACGAATTCGGTAATAATGAAGTCTCTGTAGCGTTCCTGGTTTATTGTTTACGGATTCTGTGCAGCATCCTCGACGAAATAAGGATCCCAATATTTCGTGATCGGACATGGCGCACCAAATCGTAACCCGTGCACAGTGCAGTGATTTCTGTATAATGACATCAGGCAGTTGATACCCTGAAAAACGAGTTGTTTGTCTATTGATCAAGGTGAATATGGCTTGAATCTGAAAACTATGTGTTGGAGAAGAAATATCTGGATTTTCATACGTCATACAACACTCGGGCTTGCTCATTTCTTTCTGCTAGACGCTGAGCAACTTGAAGGCGGTATACAAATGCATTAATTTCTTTAAACATTCGCCGAACAGACCTATCGCTCAAACTAAGTTTGTGTAATGTTCGTCGTAGACTACGCTTTGGAGATTCTTACACCTGTTGGAGAAGTAGTCTCTGATTGTGATGACGGTTTTGGGGCGACCTGTTGCCCTAGGACTGATCCCTTATAACGAACCTGCCAACAGCAGCTAACAGTTATTTGTTATTTGGAACTGTTCTTTAATGTGAATCTAACTTGGTCCATTCTTACATCCTACTCCGTATGACCGGAAATAACGCTCCACGATAAACAACCTCTCTTCTGTAGTGATAACCATAATTGCAGAAATCAACACTAATACTGAATTCACTATGTGTCAAACGACACATTAGATACACTAAATAAATACTCCATTGCTATGGAAACTTCGACAGCAAAAGATCGAAAGTTTCAGCGTCGTTTGTTTTGCTGCATACTGTATTTTCATAATTTTTAGAGCATTTGTGTCCAGACATTAGACCTTTTCAGAATTTCACAAGTACACCTTTGTATCATTTACTTACAGATCGGACTTTCTGAAGGTACGAGGTTTTGAGGAAGATATCGTCGGTTGGGGTGGAGAGGATGTGATGCTATATCGGAAGTACGTTCGAAGCCACATGAAAGTTGTGAGGGCGACAGATCCTGGTATCTTTCACATCTGGCATCCAAAAGTGAGTAATTGGCACAAATATCCCCATAAAAACAAAGACTGATGTGCTCTGCTATCTAGTATGTTCTTCTTGTTGGTACGTCACCATATATCTTGCCATTTTCTCCTTCTTAATCGGATTTTAACTTTCAAATATTCATTTCATCTTTTAATAATGTTTATATTTATTTTCCAATTATTTTAGGTGAGTTTAAACTTCTGTTTGTACTATAAACTAATATGGTTTTTTTGTATCTTTTGTGCAATTTTTACATGTCTTTCTGCGCTTTGGAGTTCAAGAGAGACTCTACTTTCTCATTTAAAATGCAAATAGTGACTATTCCGATGTGTTTACATTACCAATAAGTATTGTTTATTGTTCAAATACGATTGTGCAGCATGTTGAGAAAGCCCAATATTTTTTACTGTCTCTCCCTGAGATTTTTATATTTTTACATGTTTTTCATGTATCTTTCAATTCTTTCTTTGTAATCCGATTTATATTATTACCATTAGAGAGAGTAGAAACAGTATCTTCCGCTTCACGCTAGACGGTAAATGATGAAAATAATGGCAATAATATATTATAAAAGTATTATCGTAAATAACAAAGGAACACTAATGAGCAGTTTTAAAAATATAAACGAGGAAATACCGAGCATGTTCTTGACAAAGAAATAACGACCTTTAACTGGAATAACCTCGCGTTCAACTGATTGTGTTCCAAAATATTAAATTTCTTTCTATCATCAAATGTCTCCTTATTTAGCGAACAGTAGCAAAGAATAAAACAATATCATAAACACATTGTTCTTTGATGCTCAGTTGCTAATAAGAGCAACTCATAAATTGTCAATTGAGGCCTGGTAGATTCCTTCTACAGACGTAAGTAAAATTGCATTGTCCTCCAGCACATGCAACATCCTGCAGCATCCCGGCAGCTGGACATGCCATAGCCAGCCACGCCTTTTGTTTCTGGTGCTAATCGCACACCCATCTCCAAATTTCCTATCATAAAGAGGGATTTATTGTATCAATTAGGACTGTCAGAACACCAAAAGCGAGTATTGTGAGTGTTCACCCAACAATAGTGAAATTACACCTCGTCTGCAAAGTACAAAAGCTATAGGTCGATTAACTTTTCAGTCACAATAATATATACATACTACATGGGCACGTGTACTTTTGAAAGGTTTGATGTTGCTGTATATGCAGAAGACACTGAAACCCCAAATTTCGATAGTGATTTTGTTAGATCTGACACATATTCATACATGTTGCCTTTTGATCCTAAGTAAGAACTGGCGGAAACCCCCAGTAATCCAAGTTATCAATTGAAAACTTCCATATCTTTTTCCAACTTCAAAAACTGTATCAACAATCGTCAAATGTCAATAGGGCCCTAATATTTGTTTCCGTTAACGTTTATCCAGGGTCGACGTGGTGACTTTTATTTTCCAGTTTCTCGTCCTGCTGTGAAACTTTTGTACAACTCATACACCTGTGTCTTATCCACAAATTGTGCCTTTAATCTGCGCAAAATTTCGACTGATTTTACGTGCTCTCGCCCCCCCCCCCCCAAATGCGTTGTACAATGAACGAGTGTGTCTCTTGCTCGGGCATGATGCTAGTGACAATAAAATGGCTGTTCTAGACGAACAGGCCCTCCTTCTCCTATTCCTGAAATCTCAACGCATAACGTCTCAAAGACATATCTCGCTCCGTATTACTCTCAAGCAGTAAAGTAAAAATTCCGATATATATTTGGTTTCCCTCAAATCATAGTTATGGTATACAAACGTTCGTCTACTTAGGTTGTGTCAAACTGTTTCAGTTACGTCAATTGATACAGACCGATATTTTTCAGGGATAAAGAACTGCTCTATTCGATATAAAAGTGTAAAGAATGTACTTTGTAGTAATATGAAAACAGTATCAAAATATTTTGATTGAATATTTTGTAAATATCTTATAAATGGTATGTTGTTTTAATTTAGAATTTAATTTAGAATGCTTCCTTTTAAAGTGTAATAAATGCATAAACACCCGTGCATTAATTACTATAGTTAGGATTTATAGAGTTAAAATTTATGGAATGAGTTAAAAAAGTTTGTGTCTTAGGCTAAAGAGAGCTTTACCCTGCAGGTCTGCGCTTCGGGTCCCGGCGGGCAGAAGCTATCGGCAGAGCAGTACCGGGCTTGCATCCGCTCCAGGGCGTTGAACGAGGCGTCGCACGCCCAACTCGGGTTCCTGGCCTTCCGCGATGAGATAGCGGCGGCCTCTTCCTCTTTTTCCTCCTCCTCTTCCTCGGCGGGTCAAAATAAGAAGAAGAAGCAACAATCGTCTTCGCAGTCGAAACAGGATGCGCTATCAGAACCTGGAGGCCGACTTTTCGAGTTTTAATCTTTTGATACTTGAGGATTTTATCTTGTAGGTGAATTTGGCTGTGGAAATGTTCCCGTGCTGGTGAACATGAAAGAGTTTTAAATTATGCTATTAAATAAGCACAAACGTTGGTTATTTTTTATGTCTGCTCGTCTCCATGGCGCCACAAGGATTTTAGATGTAAGAATTATAGTGCTGCGGATATCTAAAGGAAGGATATATGTACAATATTAAGATTAATTCTGTAAAAGCTTAATGTTCATGCTGTGATCTTAATTTATTTGAACGCAATGACTTTAAAATTGGAAAAAGTATACTAAAAGATAAAATAAATTTATGATTACATTAAAGATTACATATTTTAGGAGCATTTTTCATTTGTCCGTGAGACAATTCGAACCACTGGTCGCTACACATCAAAAAGAGCAATGCCTCTTAATCTTGCTGTAGATACTTGCATTCTACAAGATCAACGGAAAATTTCTTTATTTTCATTATATATTTACGAGGTTGACTGATTAAAATTGTTTAATGTTAAGTAATGACTATTTTTTTAAAGCAAGTATATACCATGATTTCAAAATATTTCATTTTTGAATAGACATTATGAAATGTTGCACTATATTAAATAATTGTGTGCTGCTATGTACAAATTTGGTAGATATTCCGCAAAGGCAACACATCTGAACGAGGAAATAAAAATGGTGAAAGTTACCTTGCAACAATGGAACAAAATGGATTTATGCTTCTGTTTTTTATGTACTTCAGTTGAATGGAGAAAATAAACCCTTTTGTTATTTCAATTAATATGTGGATGTTATAGTTATCCTTTAAAATACATTAATAGCGTTGTTAAATGTATAATTTCAAATAATTAATATACTAATATTAATACATTTAACACTGCTCTCTTAGCATTCGGTAATGACAAGTTACAACTGTCAAATGTCCCAATTTTAAAACTAACTACAGCAACAACAACAACAACAACAACAACAATAATAATAATAATAATAATAATAATAATAATAATAATACAGTCTAGTGCGACTTAATGTGAACAGTAGGTCAATTTAGCTTTCATAAGTTTTTCAGTACTAATAGTTGTTTCCCACCAATTCTACACCGCATTATTGATACCCATTGTGGAAATGGTTAATTGTAATTGTTTATTTTATTGGTTGTGCTAGAAGTTAAGCAATTTTCTTGTGTTTCTATCACACCTAAGAGTAAAGTCATAACCCTGGTGAATTTAATAATATACGAGGGTAGGTGCATAAGTTTCCGGCCTAACCATTTACTATGTATGATAAAGATAAAAACTATATTTCACTTTTCATATAGTTACCCTTTATTGCAGTACACTCCCTTTATCTTTGAATTAACATTTCAATCTCACCTCCACCCCAAAAAGAAAATAGTCAAAAGTCTTGTCTGCAAAATGGGCATAAACAGCATTCGTCACACTTAAATTTCCTTCCTGGTCCTTCTTGAGTTTTGATAAGGGGAAATATTCACTGGGAGCTAGATCTTGGCTGTACATCTGAGTGGTCGATCTCCTTGCAGCCACATTTCTTCACAACTTCCTTTGCAACAAGAGCTGTGTGAACAGGCGCGTTGTCGTGAAGAAGGCGCACACCTCTACTCAGTTTTCCTCGCCATTCCTCTTTGATGGAAGCTCGTAATCTGTGCAGTAGTAGGTCAGCATATTTCTCCTCATTTACTGTGGTGTTCCTCTCCTTGCAGTCAATGAAAAGTATTCCTTCACAGTTCCAAAAGATTGTGCCATGATCTTCTTGGTTGACTGAGTGACCTTGAACTTTAGAGGCAGGCGGTGCTTAGCCAGGTTTACGCCATTCCATTGATTTTCTTTAGGACAAGGAACCATAGCTTTATCTCCTATAACAATGTCTTGCAGAATTTCTCTCTCATTGCCAATGCAGAGCTCCAAAAATGCCTGCCAACGGATGACTCGTTGCTGCTTTTGAACTGAGGAAAAAAGTCTAGGAACCCATCTTGCACTAACCTTATTCGAGTTTAAATGTTCATGAATAATTTGAAGGACTATTGTTTTAGAAAGGCCCAACCTTACTGCTATTTCTGTAACTTTGAGCCGCCGGTCTTCCATAATTTCTTCTTCCGTAAGAGCGATGTTTTCAGGAGTGAGCACCTCCAAGGGCCATCCTGCACGCTCTTCGTCTTCATTGCTTTCTCGACCCATTCGAAAAAGTTTGGTTCATTCTTTCACGATGGAATATGAGGGGGGTACTTCGTTCAATCGCTGTTTAATTTCATTTGGAGTAATCTTTCTTTTGTGAAGAACTCAATAACAGCTCGATACTCCATCTTGAACATGTCACAATATTCTATACCTAGTCTTCTTTATGCAACTATATCTGAACAACTGAACACAGCGGAAGTTGCAGCTGCAATTATTTACTTAACAGATAAGGAATGATACCAGATAAAGATTTTTGAAAGCGATAATCATTTCGGCGAGGGCGGAAACTTATAGACCTACCCTCGTAACTCAGAGACAGTTAGTAACTAAATTAATGTAAGTTTGGGTGCTGTTAATAATATAATTAGAAGGAAAAATGAGATTAGGTCAATTTCATTTCATAGGAAATGGTGATGTGACCGAAACGAAAAACGTCCAAGAAAGATGATGCCTATCTAATAAGAACCGGCAAAATTAATCCTGAAAAGAACAGCTTAGATTTATAAAAGATTTGGAGACTGCAGGGATGAAAATCGATGCGTCATCAGTGCATAGACTGCTTCTAAAAACTGAAAGAAAGGCTCGAAGACCAGTCAGAAAACAGCTATTGACGTGTTCTATGAAGAAAAAGAGATTGGCACGGCCTATAAAATATCAGAACTGGATACAAGTAGAGTGAGGAAGGGTCTTGTTTTCTGAAAGTCATTTTGAAGACATAGAGAGTAAATCTCGGTGAAGCACATCAAACAGACGATAAAGTTTTCACAAAAGAAGAAAGCTTGGGTCTGTTTTGCATTCACAGGCACTAAATGTATGATTCCTATTGACGGAATGATGAACAGCGACGAGTACATCCAAATTTTAGAGAAAAGAATCACCCCAGAACTGAAGAAATTCGCAAAGGACCCGAACAATTAAAAGGCGATTTTCCAACAAGACTATGGCCCAATGTTAAAGACCTAACGGAGAAATATAGTTTTTAGTGTTTGGACTGGCATGGAAACTCACCGGATCTCAAACTTATAGAGAATATTTGGGCAATTGTCAAGAAACGGATAAAAAAAAGGGGGCTGCACCGCCAAAGAAAAGATTATTTATGCTGTGATAAAAGTGTGGTTTCATGACCCAGAAATAAGTGAAGTATGTAAGAAACTCATTGATTGTATTGCCTAAACTAATAAAAATGATAATTAAGTCCAAGGGTGGGCGCAATAAATACTAAAAACACTGTTTAGTAAAAAGTAATATTAAATTTTTGTAAAGTAATTAAAAAAAATAGAATATCTTTGTTCTCATTAATTTGCACAAGGCTGTAGGTTTGTTTTTGGAATTATGCCTTCCATATTTGGTTTCCTTTTGAAATGTTTATTTTTGCTCATTTTTGCCCCAGTGAAAATCTGTTCTAACAACATTTTCACGCCATTATTCTTACACTTTCATAAAAAAATCATTTATCTTTAATTAGTACATATATTTTTTTTAAATATGTATACGAATATGCTGCTGGTTTCATAAAAAGTTTTGTTGTTAAGGATTGTACTTTTTTCTGTCCTGCAATTATCAAATAGATGGAAACAATTAAAAATATACCTGCCAATCCATAATGACAGCTTCAATTTCTTTTTTCAAAATACGTATAATCTTGAGTATTTATTTTATTTATATGAAAATTGCTCTTTACAGAATATACATATCGGTGAGTATAAGGTGCTTATGAAACCCAATAATTACAGAATTAATCTCATTATCTTTGTAAGTAGCTTTGATGAGAAACCAACAATTATAAGGAACCATAGAATTGCAATATCAACGACATTCATTGTCTTATACAGCAGCTTAAGTCACTGAGAATGAATGTTTGCTATGACTAAAGATCGGATACTGTTGCAGTTAACCGCACTTTGACAACTGGGAGTACGGTTAATGTACTCAAACGTGTAGTCCGCTGCTCATATAAAGATATAGTTAAAGTCAGGATAATGAAACATGTTTAATTTATGAGCACCGATTAAGAAACACCTGAGACAGATTTTTACCACAGATGTTTATTACTCTATTTCTGTGCTTACGTAATCATTTTCAAATTAGTTCCCTTTTATTTGAATGCACTTCTTGCAGCGTTTCTGCCAGTCGAAAACTGCAGGCCAGTCTATGTCAGATCCTTGAGAATCCCCTAAAAAAGTTACAGAGAGCGTTACCGGAGCTATAAGACTTTTTGTTGCTGATTTGGTTTATTTACGGACGCTCTTTAACACTCAGATCATTAGCATTTCATTCAATTCAGGGCGTGAAACGGCCGCTCTTCTTTCAGGCTTGAGATTCTTTTTCGTGCCGTGAATCTACGAAACGGAACCCATGCCTTTACTTCTCTTCCGAAGGAAGCCAGACTTAGTATTTTTACGTCCCAAAAATATCGACCCTGGCCAGGATTGAACCCGCGATCTTGGGTCTACGAGGCAAGTATGGTTACCACTAGACCACCAGGACCGACAGGAGTTATAAGGTGGAAGCAATACACAGGTCTTGTTGAATTTAATTGCATAATTTGATTCGCGAGTGAAATCGTGTCTTGTCATGATAAGGTGAAGTTGTGGTGGTTTCTTGAAATGTGCTTCCTCAGTATAGCCGACACTGACGTGCAGTATGCTCCTATAATAGTAGTGTGAGGGAGAAATGCATGCTGGTAAATCACTCCCTTACAGTCTAAAAACATGAGTACCATCACCTTCCCTGCAGATGGAACCACTTTCGCCTTTTCTGAGATTAATAATCATTGTTTATTTTTAATACAATTAAATAAATTACCAGTGCTTCTGATATCTTCTCAGTTAAGGGAAGTATTAAAGATAGGGGAGTTAAAATTCTATATGTCAGGAACTATTTGCTCTAGAAGGCTGTGGTTTGTCTTGATTGATAGAAAAGGTTGATTTCATTAATTGACTGCATTAGTTTCTCTGACACCATTCTTTGTTGTTTTATTGTTGGAGTGTTTTAGCTGGTGTTCCCCTAAAAAGATAATTTTTATGTAAAATATTTTTTTGGTTGCTATTTTTGAAAAAGTACATTTTTTTGCCACAAGTTTTAAGGATCTGTATAAGCTATCACTTTGACACTTTTATGGTGTGGATGTATTGCGGTAGAACTAGCACAAAATGTGGCGGTTTAAAAAAAAAGTAATATGTTGGGAAAATATAGACGGAAAAAAAAAACAACAAACAACTGAAAATAATTTATTAATTTCTTCTTCGGTTATGGTTTAGTAATGAAAATGGGTCATAAAATTTCAATTATGTGCATCTTTGTACTGTAAAAGTTTAATTTTATTAGTTTTAACAGTCCTTGAGAAAATGGTAACTGAAGTTGGTAAATTTAAAATTACAAATACAAATATTTCATACTCTCCTTTATTGCATAGTAGTCTGGAAGATTTCGAAAGATAATGGTTTCTATATCCCGAAACTTCTACTGTGCTTCTACAATTTTGTTAATATAGTTATGGTTTCTCATTGAGGTTTACAATATCTGACTATTAGATCTCCACAGCAATGCAATGTGGGAAACTTTTATCAATAGAACTGCCACAAATTTTGTGTGCTTTGTTCCAGTGAGCCACGCAATTCCTACTTTGTTTTTAAAGTGTGAGTGAAAAGAAAACTGTGATGATGTTTGGTGTTTTTATAGAAGTCAAATTAATTCTTAGTCCAAGTGATGTATTTATTTTTAATAGCAATCCAAACTGGGAGACGTGAAGCTGGAACACATCAGAGTTAAAAAGCTCCAGGATGGTGTTATTTACAACGAAGAAGAACCGAGGGATATGGGAACAGGATCCCTAAAGAAGGAAGAGTTGAACCCCCCTCCCTATGGAACCTGTTTTATCTCTGCAGATTTAATTAATAAAGTTAGCGTCCGAATTTAAAATTTAGTGTTTACATAGTGATTAAGTTATTATAATTATATGCAATGAAGTTTTAAACACTGGCAAATCTGGATGATCATTGCAACCAAACCACTTCCTCATTCTTAATCCTTTACTCTGGTAATGTAGGTTCCGATTGAAGATGTTGTTGTTTGGTTTATTTACGGACGCTCTTTAACATCACGGGTCATCAACGTCCCATTCAATTCAGGGCGTGAAACGGCCGACAAATTTTGCTCAGAGGCCTCTCTTTCAGGCTTGAGATTCTTTTTCGTGCCGTAAATGTACGACACGGGACCCACGGCTTTACTTCCCTTCCGAAGGAAACCATACCTAGGAATTTTACGCCCGAAAATGTCCATCGATCCTGGCCGGGATTGAACCCGCGATCTTGGATTTAGAAGACAAGTATAGTTACCACTACACCACCAGGACCGACGAATGAACATCAGCATAGAGGAGCGTAAGGACGTTTATTAAAGCACAGCTAAGACAACTCACATTGTTCCTTGCTTCCTTAAGTTTGATATTTTTTCTAATAGTGATTAACGTCCATTTTAACTATTTAGATATCACAGGACAGACTGCCACGGGTGGCAGAGGACGTTAAGGCACGCACTTTTAGCGGAAGATCTGGGGTTCAATTCCCACCAGGACCATCCTGCCTACCTTTTTTTTTCAGGTTTTCCTCAGTCCTCGTAAATGGCAAATGCCGGAGATCTACCCAAACTTAGGCCTGGAACGTTTCCTTCCTTTAAAAAAACTCCTTTCCCAATTTATCATTTCATTTAATGCACCATCAGTATGCACCACCTGTGATGCCTCAATAGTAAAATAGAGATTTTAACACTTAAAAAATCATAGGAAATGGAACTAGTGATATATAAGATGAAATGTTAAATTGGGAAAGGGACTTTTTTTTAAGGAAGGAAATGTTTCAGGACTAAGTTTAGGGTGCCTCTCCGCCACTTACCATTTATGAGGACTGAGGAAAACCAGGAAAAAACCCTCAGTCAGGGAGGACGGTCCTGACTTGAATAACCCCCAGACTCCGCTTTCGAGTCCGTGCCTTAAACTATCTCGTAATTTTGATCATTATCTACTATCCATTTCATGTACTGCTCCCTCCTTATTGCAAAACTTATTTGTTAATTCAACTGATAAAGTGTATATGCTGTCTAATTAAGACACGTTTAGCGCCTTTTTGACTTCTTTATACTCTAGCGACACGATTAACTCACAACAAGCTGCTTCTAGCAGTTCACTCAGGAGGGGACGGCTGCGTTGCTACATATAACAGCAATTGTCTGCTGTTTAACAACTCTTAGTAACTCCGTAACGGTGAGAGCTAAGAACATAAAGTTAATTCAATTTATCCAATGTATAAGCAAGTTTAACACTGTCAATTTATTTTATTTTATCTTTAGTGCTTTTTACAGAGTTTATATTAAAATACACTGCGTACAATTTACTCTAAAACATATTTATATCTCCGCCAGTCCTAAATTATATTACATATATAGATATGCATGTATGAAATCATGAGCTTTAAAAATTTGTAATTGTATTTGAGGTAGCTTAAATTGTTTTCAGTTTTGTAAATAACATTAATTAATGCTAATTGAAACGCATACTTATTCATTTTATTTTTTCTTTTATTATTCTCATCACTGTGCATTTGGAAATATTCAGCGCAGTTGCCATTTTCTCCACTACTTTTTCTAACATATACTAAAGGTTCGCCGTTTTCTTTCTCCCGCTCGAAATAATCATACAGGGTGCGAATTATTTCACAAAATTGGTTTCAGTCTATGCCTTATCTAATCTGTGTTCGACATTTACCCAAGTGTAGTATTCTGACTACAGGAAAACAGTTCAAGAATCCACCAATGCCTGTGCTTAATGTTCACCTCTTTTCCAGGAGAATGTATTACAGGTCGTGCTCAGTTCAGTTTGTTACCAATCTATATATATTATTAACACTTTTAAAACTACTGCATTGTATATAATCTTACTGTTCTTAGTAATGTATTATATCCCCGTTTGGGTACAACTCCTGTATAGAAGGTCATTATATACTAAAAAGCTATTATATATTTATTATAAACGGTTGTACTCTCCATCCAGTTATCACAGGACCACTAGGCTATAAAAGTTGTAATTAAAAAAACTAAATAACACAAAAAATTACAATACTGGGAATATAAGAGAGTGCGATTTCAAAAACACTTGGTACAATGCGCTAGGTATGACAGCTTGTAAGGGCAGAGAAAAGAGGCGGTAGCATTTATTAGGTAGAACAAGTGCGGAGGGTACGTTATTACGAAAATTCAACAACTGTTGCAAGTCTCATGTTTTAATTCCACTGCACTGAACATGTCTCAGCCATTAGTTCTTGATATTTACAAACACTTAACTTTTTGACTTTTTTTCCACGTGCAAAAATTTGAAACAAGTTATCGACTCTCCTACCTTGCTACAGTACAAATTTTTCTTCGTGGCCGCGTACATGGGGTCATGACAAACACATGTACATGCTTACGGGAGGAGTAAGTAGAACACGCTGCGTTACTAAATGGTAAACACTTCTTACCTGCAGAGCCTATGAACAATACACTCTCTCCTCTGAATGAGATAGAGACGTCGAGACCACTGCGTGTTGACACCGGCCACGAAGAAAGCATGTAACTATAGTATATCCACTCGAACAAACTACTATCGGCCTTTCTGAGTGTCATGCAATTCGTTTTAAAGCAAGCGAACGCAATTTCTTGATTATATTGAGCTTTAATTGTTGTCGGAGCTAAACAATTACACGTATAAACAGGGAGACAAGTTTTTATTTTCAATCATTGAGCGAAACACTCCCCTGTTTGTTTTGATAACCGCCATGAAATACTAAGAAGAATTACGCCGTCGTAATTAATGTTCACTTTCTTTTAGCAGCCAGTAATCTATGCAGCATTAAACTATCAAACTGAAATGTTATAAAATATTAGATACAAATGTAATTTATCTCAAAATGTGAATGTGAATTTAGTGATAAAAATATACACTTTACGTTTATTTTTGTGAGGTATTTGGCAACATTAGCGATGTGTGACCGCGCTTTATCGAGGTGCAGCATTCTGATTATTGCATGAAAATGTGGTCTTTTATTTGTGATATGGCCTTGCAGAGTTTTCAGAACATCTCTAAAGTAACTGGCCAGTTACAGCTGTATGTGCATGTACGACATACCGGTAAATCATTTCTTGAATATCGAAAAATTAAATGACCATAAATTTCCCAACAATAAGCAACCACTTTTGTGTTGATGATGAATATTCCCAGCACAGAATTTTGCTGTTTGCTCTCAGAATCGAAATGATATAGCCAGGTTTCGTCTCTCACATGACACCAGTAGTATTAACGTCTTTCGTTAGAACACAAACTGAAGTACCGGGTCCAACGTTCTTTTAAATTTATTGTCTCCCCTCTTTAAAAATGTAAAACCGTCTTCGAGCTGTACTATAGGGAAGAACAAACTCTCAATACACTTCCAGTAATTTTGTATAGGCCCCAGCTGAGGGTTGATTGGGATGAATGCAGAATTTGTTCTCTCGGTCATCTTCATTTTGCTATACGCGGAACTGAACATGTCAACTTGTACCCCTCTCACAGGCGGGAGCTGGAAGTGACAAAATTGAAAATAGTAGCACGTGTACATTATGCATTAAGCTACCAAAATACTGTAAAGTTAAATTAGCGCGAAAAATTGTTGTAAAGTAATTATGGGTGGAACACCCTCGTAAATTAATATTTGTCCGGCTATACAAAGCATTTCATTTTTAGTTTTATAACCAGAAAGAAATGCTGTTCGTATGAGACAACGCAGCACTGCTTCTCTGTATGAGTGAGCAAGCATTAAACGTTTAGAGGTTTGCATCTACTACAGTGACACAGTTCTTATGAGTTCAGGTGCAATTTAGAACACACACTTTTCTACAAAAAATCATTTCAACGCACCAAAGTTCGCATGGTTGTTTTATTACGCCACATAGCGGGAAGACTTCAAGAATGACTTTCAGAGAAAATATAAATGTTAATACAGCATGCATGCCAACACTATTTAACCGGATTGATAATTTTTTTTTTTTTTTTTTTTTTTTTAAAGGTTATAAAGCCCATTTTAACTACTGAGACATCACAGGCAGTGGACACTGTGATACTCGTACATGAGATGAAATGATAAACTGGGAAATGATTTATTTTTAAATGAAGGAAGCACCCCAGGCCTAAGTTTAGGGTACCTCCTCGCATTTGCCATTTATGAGGAACAAAAAAAAAAAAAAAACTGTCAGGAAGGACGATCCTGGTGGGAATCGAACCTCAGACTTTCCGCTCTAGAGTCCGCGGTTAATGACCCCTACCACACGTGGCGGTATTGTGGCTGTAACACACAGCTGTGTTGTGAGGGGAAAGGAGGGCTATGGTGACCACGGTGAGACGTCAAAACACTAGGTACTCGCTGCCAGTCGAAGCGGAGTGCAATTCTGCCTTTAAAGCATTCCAAATATTTTTGTGTTCAAGAGGAGAGCATAAACTCATGTTGCACTATATGTATCGTATGTGTTTCTTAATGCCATATAATTGGCTACTGTAAGCACATTCAATCAGGTATGTAATTAGAAACAGTAAGTACTAATTAAATGTAAATGTGTTTGTTTATTTCTTTATTCATATGGGTCCCACAAGATTCATAAAATTGTTTTTCATATAGAAAGTTAAGCATATCAAATTGCATAAATATAGATACACTCCGAAAGTTTCCACATTCGGGTCAAATATTGTCAATGCTCTGGAATTATCACGAGAAGGTCTGAGATTACCGATAAATTCACGAACGTAGTGAGTAGAAACCTCAGACCCACGGGTGACATTTAGTAGAAATATTTCATGAACAAATAAGAATTTAAGTATAATTCCCATAAACTTGGCTTACCAAATTGCAATAATTATAATTTGCACTTAACCTTTTCAAGCCATCTTGCGACAGAAGAATTTCGATTGTCAATAATGCAAATAGAGAAGAGCAAAATACGAGTTTAGGATTATTTCATAAATGGAATAAGAATAAAAATGATATATATAATATAAATGAAAAATAAAAATAAAGTAACACTATTAACAATGTAACAAATTAACAGTAATTATAATAGTAGAAAAGGATAAAACACTAAGAAAAAGTCACACTTGAGATCGCTATATTTCGAACTACTGGAGTTCTTCATTTGATTTGCATTCAAAAAGTATTGAATAATCAATTACTCTTACAAATAAGAAACAAATAATGGCAAGAAGCTAGACAAGTCACTTGTCTTCTTGCCATAGAAGAACTCCACGAGTCCGAAATATAGCGATCTCAAGTGTGACTTTTTCTTAGTGTTTTATCCTTTACTACTATTATAATTGCTGTTAATTTGTTACATTGTTAATAGTGTTAATTTATTTTTCTTTTTCTTATATATATATATATATATATATATATATATATATATATATATATATACACACACACACACACACACATCACCGCCTCTAGCAAAATGGGTCAGAGATGCGTCTTCAGGAATTGTATAGTGGAGATATAGAATTGGCTGCATTGACCACAAGGCATATGCACCTAGCGTGATAAAACTGAATTGATAACTTTTTCTCGATAATTTCACTCCGTAATCCGGCTGTGATTGGTCAAAATTCCAAATTTGATTTTATTTCATTAGTTGGTTTTAAGATGACGTCACATGAGTGAAATGGTCATTACAACTTCTCAATGTATTCCCCTTATGTATTGGGTTCGAATCCCGCCAGGTCCGTCCTCCGTGACTGAGGTTTTTTCCAGGTTTTCCTTAGTCCTCATAAATGGCAAATGCCGGGGAGGTACCCTAAATTTAGTCTTGGAACGATTCCTTCCTTAAAAATAAATCCTTTCCCAATATATCATTTCATCTCATGTATCATCAGTGTCCATCGCCTGTGGTGCCTATGTAGCAAAAACGGGCGTTAAACACATTCATTCATTCCCCTTATGTATCTATATACCTGATCATTCTTACCACAGGTGTCGCTGTCCTCAATGTGCTAATTTCCTACAACATCTCTATCTTATCTTTCATTTCTTAACCAAAGGGAACAGAAAAAGGCCGCAGAATTCCAAGTCAGGACTGTAGGAGGATGAGTGGCATTGGCAATGTAGCACAGCAGGCATTGTCAAAGGCCTTCGATTTTCAAGGCAGTTGCTGCCGCTAATGAAGAAGAATGTCATCACGCCTAGCTCTCTTTGCTTTCGTTGAGGGTGTGTAATCTGATTTCTGGCACTTGGTTTCCCGATGATAGACGCATGCTTCATCGCCTGCTGTGATTTCAGAAACGTAGCACAGTTCCCGTTTTTGTGTCTTCGTTACACCTTTCCATTCGATTTCTCAATGAGGTTATGGGGCACCTAGCGTGCCGTGTAAAACATTGGAGACATTTCCCATCTAATATTAAGGAAATTATTCTAAGTACTTATAGGCCACTCTAGGGCTCACCCCACGAGTGACCGAGGTCACTAAGGCATAGACTCGTGAGCGGGAGGTCTGGGATTCGGATCCTGCCGGGACCGTCCTCCCTGACTAAGGTTTATTCTAGGTAGGATTCGGGTCATAGACCTCCCGCTCACGAGTCCGCGTCTTAACGACCGCGACCATCCTTGGCGGTTCACTTTGCACAATGAATTACACGTGAAAAACTTTGTGCCTCTGTTCACTCTGGAGCAAAACCGAAATCGACGGAATGTGGTAATGTTTAAGAAGAACCCAACCGATTTTTCTGCGTTTTGTAACTATGGACGAAACGTGGATTCATTACTATACACCAGAAACTAAACAATGGACCACACAAGCAAACCGGCTCCTAAAAAGAGCGAACTGCTTTCCACCCGCTGCATAGTTTCAGTTTTTTGAGACGCAATTCTTAATTGACCAACGGAAATTACATACTGGATAATACTACGTATTGGAGAGACTGAAGACAGCGGTCGCGATAAAAACGTCCGGGAATGGCCAAAAAGATATTTCACCATGATAAGCCGCGTCACTCAGAACAAACTGAACAACTGCATTTGAAACATTGGAGTATTCAGCCTATTCAAATTATCTTACTCCCTCGGATTACCACCTCTTCCCGAAACTCAAAACTTTTCTGGCTGAATACAAATTCAAGTCAAATGAAGAGATCAAATCGAGGGCCTCGAAGAAACACGATTCCATTACGGATTCACCAACCTGTAGAAAAGTGTGCGATGAACTTTGAGGGGACTATGTCGAAAAATAATACATGCTGCAAGACTGAGCTTTTTTCTTTAATATGAAACCAAAATTGTGGTTCCTTGTTAATCCTAAAGGTATCTTATTAAGTATGAGACTTTTTCTGACAGGCCAAAGGTAAATTTGATTTTTTTAAATGAAATCTTATGTACATTATTCTCTAGATTTTACCCCTGTGCTCTTAATTTCCTTTGTTCTTAGCCTTTGAATGTTATTGACATTAATTGTTCATATGATTATTCTGTAAATGCTATTTGTTTGTGAAGCTATATATTGCAAGAACTTAAAAATATCAAGGCACCATCTGAATAAATATTTTCACCGCCCTAAATATTATTACATATTAAGACAGTCTAATAAATGACTATGTAGTTGAATCTCATTTTGGACTGCCCTCAAATATGACTGATGAAAGACGCGGTTATAAACAGCGATGCTGAGCCATGCACCTCGCATTATTAGGGACTCCCGCGGATTAGATAATTCATCACGCCCGTCACTGCTGTTCAGTAACAAGCAATGCATTTCCCTGGAGTGTGGCGCGTGTGCTCCAAATATTCTAATCATAACAACAATGGGAAACGTAAAGCAAAGTGGCACTGTTGGTTTGCTTCAGTATGTAAATGGAAAAATATTTTCAGCATAGATGGCAAAATTATTTTCTTTTCTTAAGACATGCGAGAAGAGGGACGTTCTCAAGTGAGACACATATTCGTATACGTGTACACGGGCATTGGCTTTAGAGCAAACAAAGTTAAATAACATTCTTTTCGTGACAAAATAAGTATTAAACTTTCAAGTGGTGCGAAGTTTTCACATTCAAGGAGTGTTTTAAAAGTTCTCAGCCTGATCAAGAAAACATAAGATTTAAGAGATTTTTATTACTATTTTTAATTTTCAACGTGGCTACCTTATAAAACAATACATTTAGTCTAAAGACTTTCCAACTTTTTAATGCCTTCTGTAAAATAAGATTTGTCCAAATGTGAAAAATAAGCGTTTGTCTCAGCTTCAACCTCATCATTTGACGTAAATCTTCATCTTCTCATCAATTTCTTCAGACATGGGAACAAAACAGTTCGATAAACCCTGCCCAGACTCATGTAGCTTGCTTATCGGCTTATGCAGTCCCCGCCACCTCGGTCATGAGGTAGTTGGATAAACAAAGGACGCATTTTTCGTTTCTTTCGTTATTTATTAATAGTAAATAGTAATTAATATTTTGCTGGCAATCTTAGTACATGCCCTTCGCTGCGAAACATGCCTGAACCCTTTTGAAAAGATTTTGATACACTGGTCGTAGTTCATCCACCAGAAAATGTAAACTGCCCTTCGCATATTTTGTTTCAGCCTCCACGGGTTTTATTTCAGGTACAGCAGTGATTATATACGGATAGATGCAGCAACTGAGTGGCTTTATACGTACTGCTCATTGAAACACCAATTTGCTGGGCTAAACGTGTTAAAGAACTCGGGGAGAATATTTTAATATACTGAGTTCTATAAAAGTATGACCTTTTTTAAATAACGAATAAGTCGCTAAGTTAACCTTTGAAAGCGCCATTCTATAAGGAACGTGCACTGTTTTTAAAAATATATTATCTTATTAGTAACTGCATTAGTTCATGTAGGTTATCCCCTATTAAAGTTGTGGCATTATAGTGACATCAGAACAGTGGCAGAGTTGCTTTAGTACATACGGCATTCGGTACCATAGCAGAAAAATACGTATTTTTTTTCAAATACTAAAAATTGCATCATCGCGCTACTATAATGAAACAGATATTTGAAAATTATTGTATTTGCAGAGTTGAAGTGGGTATTTCCAAAGTTGCAAACGTTTTCATTTTTTCCATAGGTTTGAATCGAGCATTTTAATAATCCACTATAATAATATGATATAAATGCTCTTATCTGTCTTTTAATAAGAAACTGCAAATTCCTGACCCACAGTTGAAATCGCCGCTTGGGATGATAGATATTTCTCGCTACAAGTTAATATTGTGCTCCGGAACATTGCAAGGAATGTACTGTATGTGGTATTTTGGTATGAATTAGCATTAGCTCAGCGAACCGGAATCCGGCTATTTACTTGATGAATGGAATGGCACAGGCTGGCTTGAAACATTTCCCATAGTTGGGCTGCACTGGCGGCAAAGAAAATACATTGTAACAGCATCACAGCTGCAAAGTTTGTGCAAATGGGACATACAATTCTCTCGCGTTTTGCATCGGATTATCTACCTCTGAATCGAGACCACGAAAACACAGACTGCGTTTTGGTTTTGGCAAACTAAACATGCTTTCTCCCTTTTCGCTTTAAATCTGTTTAAAGCAAGGCTACTCTCGGCATTAGGTGAGAATATAGAGTGGGGCATTGATAATGTTTTTATATGTATGCTATCACTGGTTAAAATATATATTTAAAAAAACGCGTAATGATTAAATGGGCCATATCCTATACCGTGTCCTCATCACCTACGCAATCGGAATTTGTATGCAGTAGTGGGAACTAATTGACCTTCAGTGAATGCGCGATTTCCGGTGATACTGGAGTAAAATCCATTTACGCAGACAATTGAAGTTACTCAGTAGTGTTTATTACGCCAAATGTTACAATTGCATTTCTGTACGAAGTACATCGTGGAGACTGCCAAGAGTGAGATACAGGCTAGAACAAAGAGTATTTATTTATGATTGTCATGTGCAAAAGCAATGTACAAGTAATAGAATTTCAAGGAGTAACCTCCATTTGGAAGTGCAATTTTAAGATTGGTGCACAAAATTCGAACTCAAGGACTTTCGTTTAAATGAAGCCTAAACGAAAAAATTTCGGGTTTTATCAGAGAAATAGCTTATCGATTAAAAAAATCTTCTCGAAGTTCATTAACACGTTTAGCCCAGCAAATTGGTATATCAATCGGCAGTGCGTATAAAGTCACTCAGCTGTTGCATCTCCATCCCTATAAGATTACTGCTTTATATTAAATAAAATCCGTGGATGCGCTGAAACAAAATATGCGAGGGGCAGTTTACAATATTCTGGTGGATGAACTACGACGAGTGTCTCAAAATCTTGTCAAAAAGATTCAGGCATGTCTCACAGCATGTACTATCATGGCGAGATAATCACACTTTAATATTAATAAATAACCAAAGAAACAAAATAATGTGCGCTGTGATTCCTCTAGACAGGTGCAAGGCCGTTACGCATAACGTTCCGCCTGCAAAATCAATTTCTGTTGGCGTAGCGACATGAGAACACTTATGGGTAAAATAAATAAACTATTTTGATTCTATAGGAATGTACTCAATTCATGTTTAATGTGTTGGTGTTTATTTTATACCGAAGTAAATAACTTTTAATAATTTTAAATGTTATGAAAATATATTTATTGAGAAGGATTAAAAATTTACAGATTAACTTAGTTTTAGCTATGAACGCTAGAATACAAATGAAAAATAGGCAAGCCGTAATTGAGTTCTCTACCTACAGAATGACTCACAAAGTGTTAAAAACTAAAATGTCAAAATAAATAAATGTTTTTAATGGTGTTTAACGCCCGTTTTTACTACTGAGGCATCACAGGCGGTGAACATTGATGATCCATGAGATGAAATGATATATTGGGAAAGGATTTTATAAGGAAGGAAACGTTACAGGCCTAAGTTTAGGGTACCTCCCCGGCATTTGCCAGTTATGAGGACTGAGGAAAACCTGGAAAAACCCTCAGTCAAGAAGGACGATTCTGGCGAGATTGGAACCCCAGACCTCCCGCTCATGAGTCCGCGCCCATCCCTCCAACATGGTGCTCTGGGGAATAATACCGGAATAAATGGAACGATGGTATGAATTTTATATATTCTCATTGTATTTCTTTTGTTTAAAACTTTTTTCTAAAATAAAATATTGAGAAGTTATAAAGGTTTTAAATATTATTAGCTAGTTTAATTACGCGAATCAGCAGATAAAATATTGGAAAGAAAGCACAAAAATAGTATCTGCCAACTAACAGTTTCAAAGTCACCTCAAATTTTAAATATAATTTAACATTTTTTATTGTTTAGTTCTCATATGCTAACAAATGTGACACGATGTAACTAAGGTTTAATGCTTTTAATATTGGATGAATACAAGATATATTATTGATTTGCATCGGAAGTGTTCAGTAAGCGACATGGGATGCAGATATCACATATGAAATTAAAACGGCTGAGTACGGAAATGTGAAGAACAGGATTCGCATGAAGATGAAATCAAAAATTAATAATGAGAATATTGTTACCTAATGTTCTTGCAGCTGCAGTTGTAAATCCACAGATAAGTCAACGTGAATTGATCAGAGACAGCAGAATCAGTCATACTTGGGTATAGCTGATACTGAAGCAACATATCGGTTGAAGCATAAGTTGGCAGCTTTTTTCGCTGTGATAAAATTTGTTTTAGATAACAGCATACAGAAATTACTAAGTAATATATTCTCCTTCATGATCTCATTATGTCTCCCAACGCTGAGGTACTTTCTTGATTCCACGTCTAAAGAAATCTGCTAGAGATGAAGAACTCATTAAGTCAAATTTGTAAAGCATCTTCATTATTGAAGAGGTTCTCTTGAAGATTGTTGGATAGAAAACGGAAAAGATGGAAGTCTGAGGACTCAAGATCAGGAGAATATGGGGGATGTGAAATCAACTCCCAGCCGAGTTCCTGGATAGCTGCTTTCTTCATTTTAGGGGAGTATGGGGGTGCGTGTAGCAGCACTGTGCAGTCGTCTCAGTCTTTTGTCTTCAATTGCAACCGCAAGGCTTCTTATGGACCATAAATTTCAGCAGTTGTGGTTTTCATAATACATGACGCTTTCTTTATCCTGTCAGATACATAACATCTTCTGTAGATGGAAGAAACTTTTGTCCGGGTGTTGTTTTTGTATTAAAAGTTGCACTAGTATTTTAAGTTACCAATATTTATATATCTTTTTAAATGTGTTATTAGTTTTCTCTTTGAATTCATTGGTCTTCTAGTGGCGTCTGTAAAATGAACGTGAGTTCTATGGGTGTAAGTCTCTAGTTACGAATGGAATAAAGTGAAATGAATTCATGATAGCGCATATGATCTCGGAGTCCTTGGGGCCTTAAAGCTGACTGGCGTTCACCTTCTCGGGGCAAGGAAAACTCAACAAAAAATATTTTATTCAGACAGCTTGAACTATTCGGATTCAAACTCATGACCTCCGGATTATTAGTCGCACGGAGCGGTTTCCTACGATTCGTCGAGTTCGGACGGACTTTTCATTTGCTTTGTTCCTCAGGAATATTATTAATATTATTAGTCGTGCGGGTATATGCCGAGTTTCGTTGAGAAAAAATAAAAATTGCGACCGCTAGAGCGTTAACAGATATGTATATATACACACACACACACAAATTGGATCTATATATGTAAATATATAAGGTCACTTGTATTCTTACCATAGAAGGACTCCACGAGTCCGAAATATAGCGATCTCAAGTGCGACTTTGTCTTAGTGTTTTATCCTTTTCTACTATTATAATTACTGTTAAGTTATATATATATATATATATATATATATAAACTTTTTTCATTTTCATTTTCGGTGCCTAGTAGGTAGGATCAATTGAGATTTGAAGGTTTTTTTTTTTTTTTTTTTTTCCCCGTTCAAAAATCGATTCCTGGATACAACCGCTGTACATTTCTTCGGAATTCGCTGAAATCACTTGTACACTTTTAAATATTGGGTTTAACGTAAAGAAGTGTAGCAGAAACCTTTGTGAAACAGAATTCTACTTATAATTACAAGTTACAATACCATACTTTTGTGGAACAAACCCTGGACAAATCTGAATACCGCCATCTAACTGATAACATATTGAAAGGTTAACTTTTGCATCAGAAAGCAATTAAATTATTTATCTGATAAGTTTTTTGATTGATTATATATCTAGATCTCTATGCAAACGAGCCTAAGTATAGCAAATAAAACGAACTTGCGCCGCATTTGCTCTCACGGTAAACAGAACCGTATTGGTAGCGTCTAGTAAACAAGGTCAGGCCAGTAGCGAGCGAGTTGCTGTGTGGAGTCAGTCAGCAAATGTTTTGTATTGCATGAGCACATAGTGACAAGGTCAAACACAATTTGAACAAAGTTACGTTCCAAGTCGCCAGTAAGTTCATATTCCAGTTAATACATTCCGGGAAATAGTGAGGAATGCAGTCAGGGTTCTCTTCGAGAAAACAGAAGATATTGCACAATCCATTCGCTGCCGGTCACAACAATCGGGGCTGTCTTGTGGTTCTATGAGTAAGTAATTATACAATTATCATTAAAGAGTTGTATTTCTTAATGGTTGGTAAACAGTTTATTTTTAGCTGGAATATGAAGGCGGAGTACATGCTATAGACTATCTAGTCATGTGTAATCCGCCCCATTGTATTGTCAATTATGGTACACATTCTCTATTTGTAATAATTTGTAGGAAAGTATTTCTATTTTACACTCAAAAAATAAATAAATAAAATACATTGCCTACCTCACGGTCCCATCTAGAGTAGAAACCAGAAAATATATATATATATATATATATATATATATATATATATTATTTCTTTTATTTACGGGCGCTCTTTAACATCTCAGGCCATTAGTGTTCCATTCAATTGAGGACGTGAAACTGCCGATAAATTTTGCTCAATGGCCTCTTCTTTTAGGCTTGAGGTTCTTTACGTGCTGTAAATCTACGACACGGGACCCACGGCTTTACTTCCCTTCCGAAGGAAGCCATACTTACGATTTTTACCCCGAAAAAATCCATCGATCCTGGCAGTGATTGAAATCGCGATCTTGGGTTTAGGAGGCAAGTATGGTTACCACTACACCACCAGGACCGACTAGAAACCAGAATGTAAGAGATAATATTGAATAAGGGGAAATTTCATAAACCATGAGAAAGTTATCTGAAATAATGGATTATGTGCAGACATCATTACTAGAGAAAAGTAATGCGTTTCTAAAGTAGCCAATAAAATACAGATAGAATAATGGGTAAATAATATACAACAAACTACTGCCCTTAGACGTTCCGTTATTAATATACCAGACCGCCACAAGTGGCCGAGGTCGTTTAGGCGCGGACTCGTAAGCGGAAGATTTTCGGTTCCATTCCCACAAGGACAGTCCTCCCCGACTGAGGTTTTTTTTCCTTCCCCTTAGTCCTTATAAATGGCAAATGAAGGGAAGGTACCCTAAACTTAGGGCTGGAACGCTTTCTTCCATTAAAAAAATTCCTAGTTTGTCTTTCCATCTCATGTATCATCAGTGTCTCAGTAGTGTAGTCGGTCCTGGTGGTGTAGTGGTAACCATAATTATCTCCTAAAGCCAAGATCGCGGGTTCAGATCCGGCCAGGACCGATGGATTTTTTCAGGCGTAAAAATCCTAAGTATGGCTTCCTTCGGAAGGGAAGTAAAGCCGTGGGTCCCGTGTCGTACATTTACGGCACGATAAAGAATCAAGCCTGAAAGAAGAGGCCTCTGAGCAAAATTTGTCGGCTGTTTCACGCCCTGAATTGATTGGGACGCTGATGACCAGAGATGTTAAAGAGCGTCCATAAATAAACCAAATCAACAAATCAGTTTCTCAGTAGTAAAAACGGTGTTTAACATTAAAAAAAAAGTTAACATACCAAAATTGCACGGGGCCATATTGAAATACATTACTTTCCTGTACTTGTTTATCTCTCAGTGAAAACTGAAAACTCATATTAGTTTATTCAAACATCCATACTAATTTCTAACAGTTATAAACATTCCTCGTAATTGCATACACTCGGCTACATTGAACCTTAGCTTATATGGGAAAATTAAGAACAAAAAGAAAGGACGGGGGGGTGGAGGAAAACCCGCTAAAGATCGTGCACGGAGTCTCCCCGATAGAAAAAAAAATGGAAAAAAAAACATGGGAATATGTTGGTACATCGTAAAAGTATATAAAGGTTGGGTTGGTAACTGAAAATCAAACGTGGAACCGTTAATGTCGATGCGCAACGTTGAGAAAAATTTGAATCTGAGACGAAGATAAGTCCTAGTGGTGAAAAATATGACATGCAGCGGAACATTACTATATGGTAAAATTATATAAGTATTGGCAATTGAAAAATAACAATAGAATAATTCTCTAGGCTGCCCTGGAGGAGAAAAACGAAAGACAAGCACGCGAACATAACAATGTGGAAATTTGCTACATTCTGCAACATCTGAGTTTACAGTTGGGTACTTGCGACCACGTATTCCGAACAAAATAAATAGAAATAATACAATAAATATATAAAAAATAATATCTGCACTTATTTCCTTGTAATTAAATATGCCCTAGTAAAACTTATACTCACTTTGTTGTAAGTTTATAAATTTTGGTTGAGTGGTGTACATACATATGGAAGTTTGAATAAAGCGAGTATCCCAACCCACCAGCCCCAAAAAGTGCGTCTGGTTTTACAGCTGAAATCGTATCATTGACAAAATGGCAACTTAGTGCGCTAACATAACGGTTATACTAACAGCAAGACATGCACTAAATGAGTAAAAATCGCAGTCACGTGGTACAATCAATATACGTTTTCAAAAATCACCGTCATGATATACGAAAAAGTAATATACGCTTTCCGATTGCTGTACTAAAGTTCTGGAAAATTAACATTTTTTACCCAAAGTATTAACCTGTGTGTATACCATCGTCATAGAAATGTTAAATTTACACTACGCTTAAACAGTAAATTCGTCTACATGTAAGATGTGTAGGATCGAAGGGGAGCTAGGACTTACTTCGAATAGACTGATTCTTTGTGATAAATAGAACAAAAACGGTTTTGAGATATATTGGTTACCTCTTTGAACACATCTTTAAATATATCGTTTACATAAAGTATTATAATTTGGAAGCGTTTCTTGGATAATGGCAAGGCAATCCACTTCTCTCCATGTTAACAGTCACACGTTTCACATTCTTGTAATTATAAGCCTGTAAGATCTGCTATTTTCAGCGCGAATTGCAGCATTACAACATAAGCAACGATAATAATATACTACGTTGTAGATCCAAGAACCAAATACGTTGTGTGCGTTTTAATAGCTATTTTCAACTATTTGCTGTGCTGCATATGTTTTAATAGTTATCTTCAATTGTTTTGTTATTGTGCGTATGTTTTAATAGCTACTTTAAACTATTTGTTTATTTGTTGAATGTGAAACAAACGACGTCAGTTTGTTTAGATGGTCGGGTTTAGCAAGCACAATATTTGAAAATGTTATTTATGGTGAAACGTTTAATGGAGCTGCAGCGATACGAATCTGTCGAGAAAGGTTTCCAAACATAAAGAGATGTTGAACTGTGCAAGGACGTTTATAAACCTGTGTCAAATTTCTGCGTAAGTATAACTTTGAATAGTTTTTTATAGACTTTCAAGTGCTCTGCAACTTTTATTCTCATGTGTAATTTAACTTGTAATAATACCTTAGTGTTTATCGTATACCAAGAGTCCTGTTATATACTTTTCGTTCATTCTTATGGTAGCTACAGTAGCTATGAAATTAATACAAGCAACTACATTGCAAGATTGCATAAAATAAGTTACTTTTTATTTCAGAAATAAACAGTACTGCTGTAATTTTTGTTTAAACCAATATATGCAAAATAATACTATCTTTCTTAGGTTAAGAGGAAAGTGAGGTTTTCTTCAAACCCACCTTTAAAAGCAGTATCAGCTCTAAAACGTTTAATGTTTTAATGAATAAAGTAAAAAGTTGATAAAAACTACACTTTTCTTAGTTCAGCAGCAATGTCGTAAATGTATTGTAGTTTTTTAAGTAAATATTTATAGAAATGTTTACATTGCACGACACTTAGGTCTTTCTTACTGTGATTTGAAAATGGCTACAGTTTAGCATTTAAAAATGTGCGTAATTTGAATGCTCTATCATTTTGCATTAGTACCATGTACTTGTAAATATAAAGAAACCTATTCAACTTTTATGTCTCTAAACAACAAAAAAGGAGTTCAATAAAATCAGCATTTTATCAATTTTTGCTATGAGAGCTGTGCAACAAAAAGATAATTTGTTTACAAGCAAAATTCTTCTGTCAAAAATTTAACTTTACAATATTTTGTTAGCTTAATGCGTAATGTAACTAGTTTCATTGTTATCGCTTCCCGTTTCCGGCTTTTCAGTAAAGATTTATTCTATTTTATTTGTTTATTCTTTTTTGACAACCTACCTTTACGCAAGCTCATAATTTTGATGACATTTCTCTAAATAGTTCCCTTGGATTCAATGTACCAGGTCCAGCGTTTCTACTACTCTTTAAAGATATGCCGGAAACAAAATTTTGACAGTTTCTCAGTCTTCGATGCTTCTGATGATTTCACGAAGCTCTCTCTCTCTCTCTCTCTCTCTCTCTCTCTTCTCTCTCTCAATTTGGGTAAAAGGAAAAAGTCGCACGGGGCTAAATCTGGACTGTAAGGAGGGCGAGGAATATACTTTACATAGATTTTTGTAAGATATTCAGAAACAACATTTGCGTTGTGCGGCCGTACATTATTGCAGTGCATCATTCAGCTTGTACAGAAGTGAGGCCTTTTGCGAGCGATATGGCCTTGCATTGTTTTCAGGACATCTCTGTAGTATGCCCAGCTACAAATTTGTGTGCAGGTATGACATGCCAGCGAACAAGTCCTAGAATATCGAAAAATTAGATTTTCTTAACTTTCCCAGCATAAGCGACCACTTTTGATTTTTTTTTTTTTTTGTGTTGGTAGTATGGACATTTCCATGCAGAGCTTTGCTATTTGCTCTCAGGATCAAAATAATGTAGCAAATTTTATCATCAGTGATTACGTTTAAAACTCCATATCTTCCTGTAACATCATCTCTAATTGCATGTAAAACTGCACGAGAGCATAATTTTGTTCAAGAATCAGCAGTCTTGGAACCCACTGTGTACAAACACGTCTCATGTCCAACTTTTCAGTTACCTACTTGTGTCTGCACAGAGTGAAATGTACAGAATTACTGAAAAGGTTGTTAATGTTATTCAGCGATTCTCTTTCACAGTGACAGCAGCGGTGTTAATGCTTACTTCCTTTAGAGCATAAACTGGAATGGGTCTATCTTCCTTTGAAACTGATTGCCTGCCCTCTTTAAAAAATTTAAACCATGATCCAGCTGTGCTATAGGGAAGAACTAACTCTCCACAGGCATTTTGTAACTTGCATAGACCTCAACTGGATTTGCTGAAACGAAAGCAGAATTTTTGAGCAGCGTATTTTTGGTCGCCTGTCACCTCCATTTTGCTGTAGATGGAACTGAACATGTTTTACTTGTATACCTCTCTTAGGCGGGAACCGGAAGTGACAATAATGAAACTAGTAGCAAGTGTGCATTAAGCTAACAAAATATTGAAAGGTTAAACTTTTGCTCGAGAAATTATGCCTTTAAAAAATTATGATAATTCTTTATTGATTAGTCTTCGCTGTTAATATTTTAGATTCGGCCATTATGAAGTAGACGCTTTCTCGTTTGCTAGGATCGGTGTACTTTTTTACTGTCTAATCATTGTGGGAAACTCATTCTCGATTATGCTATGGCGTGTAATTATTTGACATTCTCTAAATATATGTATATGCACATACTTTTTTTTTTAACATTGAAGTAGGATATATAGCTCTTTGAAATATAACACAATTTGTGTACATTCTTTCGGTGTATATGTTCTGTTGTATTTGAAACAGCTGTTCTTGTTATATTAGGCCATTCAAATATCTTATGACTGATGCGGCGGAAACTGCATAAGCTATCGAGGCTGGTGGTTCGCATAAGGAGATAGATAGTAGTTCCTGCATTCATTTTCTAACATTTATGGCATCTGCGTATGAAAATACGTTCTCTTATTCTCTTAACACTTCCCCTCCCGAAATTTATTAAATATATGAATCGTATTACGAATTCATCTGGAAATTTCTTTTCAAAAATTTCTTATCAGTACTCGACTCGGTAAGAATATGCGGATTATAAATAAACACTGGTTATGGAATAGAATAATTAGGCCAAGTACTTGCCATTTAGTATTTTTAGTAGACTTTTACTGGTGTTTCTTTCACTGTTCAATCGACACTGACTAAATGGCATAAAATTTAAGGTCAACGTAGCTGTTCAGTAAAGTACTACAGTCTGTCCCGGCTCGTATAGTGCGACTGGCAGTGAGGGATGGCTCATCGGCCGATGCAGTTCTTTTAACGGATAACCCGATGTTATTCTATATGAATGCTTTCAAGCAAATTAACGTTACTAGTCTTAATAAGATAATGTATCTGTCTAGGCTCTGAATCTAGCACTTTTTTAATTTCTTGATCATAGGAGTACGTAGAAATAAAGCTATAAATGTTGCCCAAATGAAACTAAGACTTTTGTCGCATTGTCGCAGTTTAATTACGCAGAGCTTTGTGCTTGCTTTGGTAGATAGCGTTGTATATAAGAAAGTAGACTGGTCTGATGGCGCAGTGTGTTGTTTACATCTGAATTGAACACGTTCACAACATGTATTTGTCCAAAGGGCCCAGAGAGCAGTAATTCAATTTTAGAAGGCAGATGGTGTTAGTGGAGCGGAAATTATTCGTAGTGTGAACAATGTGTATCTGTCAAGCAGCACAGTGTTCAGATGGTGTGATGAATTTCGTGACGGGCATGTAAGCACTAAGGGAGGACATGCCTAGACCTGGTCTAGTTCACTTAACCATCACCGATGAATCAATTGCAGCCATAGACAACCTTGTAAGGGAGATTCGCCGAGAAAATGCAGAAACAAGGGAACTATTCACACCGTCACCCAATGACTGTTGGTATACTGTAAAGTTTGCTTGCAGCATCTTTCTGCGGAGCAAAGGCTCGGTGAATGGGTGCTTGCATGGAGCATCTGCTGCGTTACCAAGCAGAGGGGAGTCCGATTTTTTGAAGATTGGTTCCGCACCCAACCGCGGACGTTCTTTGCTCAATATATCCATAACCTTGTGGCGCATTGGGACACTTGTTTGAACAGGCAAGGTAGTCATGTAACGATATTGAATCACTCATACTTCCTGTATGTTCATACATTCCAACCAATAAATCTTTACAGGAAGAAGAAGGGAAAAAAAAAAAAAAAAAAGAATCTCACTTTCATTTCGGCAAACCATATACAATAAGTTTTCTCTAGTAAGCAATCCATTTTTCTATATATGCCTGCAGTATAGTTACATAAATTCACTATGGGATTCATATAAGGAACGTTTCTTTACCAAATTCTATACTTAAATTCCGAATGTTCCATGAAATACACACCGCCACGGGTAACAAGATCGTTAAAGTGCGGAATTCATGAGCTGGAGGTATGGGATCCGATTCCAACCAGGACCGTTCTCCCTGACTGAGGGTTTTCCTCAGTCCTCATAAATGGTAAATGCTGGGGAGGCACCCCAAACTTAGGTCTGGAACGTTTCCTTTCTTAAAAAAAAAATCATTTTCCAATTTATCATTTCATCTCAAGTTACACCAGTGTCCATCTCCTGTGGTGCATCAGCAGTAAAAACGGACGTTAAACAGCATTTAAAAAAAAATTAATGTACTGGCAACTTATAAATAACCTTTCTACAGCTTCGATTGATTTCTTCTCTTCATTATTAGTAAATACGTCTCATTGTTTATCGTCCCTTCTCAAGAGTCAAAATAGCACCACCATTATAATAAAAATACTCCCAGACCATCTTGTACGGATGTTTGAGTTTCTTTGTACTAGGCGGGGGGGTTCTTTCATTGTCTGCCTTCACACATGCTGTGCTCTCACATCCTATATAAAAAACAGAAAAAAGCTGGGTTTTATCGGAGAAAATATCTTTCCCCCAATGCCCCAGTCCTTAACAGTCCATTTTCCGTATTTTCTGGGCCAATTTAATCTTCTCTTCTTTATTTCTCCTGTCATGAATTGTTTCTTTACAGGTCTTCTGGATTTTTGCCCCATTTCTGAAAGCCTACGTATATCTCACTATTGATTTGTGTATCTTAATGCCACTTTCAGCCAGCTCCTTCTGCAAGTCAAAACTTACTTACTTTCTTTTTTCTTTTTTTTTTTTCTTTCTTTCTTTCTTTCTTTCTTTCTTTCTTTCTTTCTTTCTTTCTTCCTTCCTTCCCTCCCCTGACCGGATGGAGGTAGACAACGTCTTTAGTTCTTGTAACTTTTTTTCTTCTTCTATTGCATATTGTCCTCTTGGAACTAAGTGATCCAGTTTCAATTTTGTGATTGCACATAGACTAACCTTACACTTTTGTGCGGCCTATGACTTATTTTAATGTACAGTTACAATAGCCAAAATTTTGATATCGAGTTTATCGTCAAACACACTAACGGTATATGTTCAGTTGTAGAAACTGTTTAATTAACAATGATCCCAATATTCTCAAATCTCGTGCTTTACAAAAATGTTACCAATAATAAGTGTGATAAATATAACTGTTAGCGAAAGAAAAACACGGCACAGACACAGCAGTGGTGGCACGTGACACAAAAAGTTGTTTTCTTACCTGCAGATAATGAGTTGTATGTCAGTCGCACTTAGGGTTACCACCCGTCCGGCTTTTCCTGGGCATGTCCTCTTTTTATTGTTTTCCACAATGTCCGGTAGGGAGCAGCATTATTATTTTTCAATTGTCCAGTATTTTCTTATATACATGTTCACTTTGCGCTTTGTCGAGAAGATTACAAGAAAAGATCAAATGATCCAGCAAGCTTGCAAACATCACAACGGAAACGGTCATCCTACTGCTATTCTTGTCCGCCTTGACATTCAACTCTGCAGTCCTACTTCTACTCAAAAGCGTAAGAAACAATCTTCTTTGTTGGCCTTTAGTGCTACTATTTGAGCATTTATGATGGAATGGAGAGTGAGCAGACATATTGAAACGGTCAGAATAGTAACGCTGTGGTTAAAGCACCAAAAGCTTAAATTTGTATGTCAACACTCAGAAATAGTTTACATTTGAGTTAAAAACGGAAAACCATGAAATTAAAATTAACAAAAAAGTGGATAAAATTGGTGCAGCCGAGCTGCACCTTCTACACTTGGAAAACTGGCTCTGAGCCACAGTCAAATTAGGAAGCAGGTTATGGTGAACAATTGCTGGTAAATGTTAACATTGTCTATATAGATTGGTAAATGTTGGAAATGTTTTAGTTTACCAATTTTTAAGAGAATGGTTAACAATTACCACTCGTCTTTGATGAGACTGGAAATGTACCATCGCGCTTGCTTGTTTACGTGTTCTCACGCTGAACGATGCAACTTCACTAATATCTGTACAAGAGAAAACCTGTTTGTTTATGTGGAATTGTGCAATTGAGCGCTTTATTTATCAGTAATAATTACTCATCATGTATGATGATGTATAAGAATTGTACCTTATTTACCAACTCACCATTGTGTTTGTATCCTTGCGAAATTTATTTGAAGACAAACTAAATTGATCTCTGTTAAAGCTAAGAAACTTTTTGCATATCTTCAAGTTAACATTTTAGTAGCTTTTCCTTAGGTTTTCACAAGCATTTAACTGACAGATTCCTTGATTTCAACAAAATTAATTTGGAATTTCTTGCTAAAGTATGGTATAATTGGAGTGGATTGGATTGTTAGGGACGGAATGCCTAACTCAACGTTGACCATTTATGCTTACGCCCCAGGTGGAGGCACCTTCTGAAGAATTGGATAAGGCGAGGGAGACACCGGGCGGCGAAGCAGGACGTAAATGGGGTTCCTAACATTGTTCCCAGTTAGAAAACCTCCACGCCAGCGGTGCACCAGATTCCGGGCAGAAACAAGTCACCGCGACGCCGCACCAGCCCAAA
Source organism: Metallyticus violacea (assembly GCA_030762175.1). NCBI lineage: Eukaryota > Metazoa > Arthropoda > Insecta > Mantodea > Metallyticidae > Metallyticus > Metallyticus violacea. The sequence goes on along the minus strand of CM060831.1, from coordinate 24,517,195 downwards.
ACGCCTGTTACTTTCGACCCTATAACAGTCAACGGAGTAAAATATGAAATGGGAGAGCGGAAAATTCTTGGAAAGGAAAGATCCATCCCTAGAATTTGCCTAAGTGATCAGGGGAAACTACGAACCTCCCGAATGTGAGCACCAAGCCTGCCGCTGAGCCTCTTACAATTTGCTAACGGTGTGAGCCAAAGCAGACGCAGATAAAATATGCTAACATTGCCCACAAAATGATTATTGTGTATTGACATTTCAGCAATAGCAGAGCCCTTTGCACCTGCGACGAATCAAAATTTTCAGGAAACACTGATTCAATTATATCTGCCAACATTTACTTCACTGTCTTGGCAATTGTGCACACTTTTCAGTAAGTCTAAAAAATGAATGGCAAAAGTGGGATAATATATGATTTATTTCTGTTGCCTACAGTTGCCAAGCAACAAGACACAATTTTTACCGTAACTAGTAATTGTGAACATTTACTGCAATTCACTCCATTACAATAACATAAACATTAATTCTCACAAATCTTTTTCATACTAAACACATTGTTGATGTCATTCCAATCTAAATACTAAATGAAGCAGAAAGATTAGCAATAGTGTAAAGTCATAATAAAATCGATCATATTACAGTGATAAATGACCTTTGTTGAATTTCAATCCATTTTTATCCTAATATTCAAGAACACCTACTGTAACAGTTTAGATTTCTTTTCCTGGTTGTACTTCGAACCGTACGTAAAAAATGGCATAATCCGAGACAGAGTAGACCACCAGGAATGTAAATCGTAATGGATATATTTGTATGACATTTGTTTTGAAAGTTCTTAAAATGTTATAATATTTTTAAACGCTTTCTAAAATATTACACCTTTTTTTCTAGGGGATTCTGAATGATATTCAGGTAGTTTTAATATCAAGGGCTAGCAGCTGCAGTGGTCATTATTATCCAGTGAAGTTTAAAATGCCCCATTCCCATAATGCCGTTACATGGTATCAGTATGCAGGGAAATTCCTCTGAAATTCTGCTAATGCTTTTTCTACAGGTCCGTTCCTTCCTTTTGCAGAGGGGTTGAAAGTCATGTTGGATCTTATTTGAATACCACAGGCGTTCAGAGCACACAGATGCTAGCCAGGAGTAACTATCGAGGAAACTTACCAATAAAATGCTCTCTCTCTCTCTCTCTCTCCCTTCTCGCTTTCAACTCTTGCGTTACTACGCATTTCAACGTTTGCACCGCTGGTAATAAGTACAACGTATGAAATAGTTTCAGAACTCAGCATGTGTATCACGAAAAGCGAATATAGCAAAATTAATCACACACTAAAAGTTGATCGAGATGGCTTGCAGTATAACCGTTACACACAGATGCAATATCGAAAAGTAACAAGGTAATAACGCAGGCGTAGTAGGTGCAATCCATAGTTGAATGGAAAAAGTTCTCTTGCCTAGGTTACAACTGCAGAGTTTTAGTTATTAACCACACGAGGTGTTTTATGTCCCGGATACTAGGTGTGCTACAGTCGGCAGCGCCCTTCTTTCACTCACATTCCTCGTTTGTATCACGGTAGTATACATTCATCTGCGGATGTGGTTAGACACTTGAGTTTAAACTACAGAAACAGATTTTTGTGTATAAAAGTTATTTTACAAACGAATCCGCTGATCAATTGCGTACAGCATTCATTCAAGATTTCATAAATAATTTTCTTCTCCTACAACTGCAATTCAAGATATTCTGCTGGAAAAAGAGCAACACTTGAACGTTCACTATTAAAACAATTCTCCCAAATGATAACAAATAACATCACAAGACGGCGTGAGATTCCCCATAAATTCAGAAATTGGTGAGTGAATTTATCTGGAAAGCTCAAACCCTCGAGTGATATTTATTAGGACTATTTCATGAAAAAATAAGAATTTTAATATAATGGCCCTAAATTTGACTCACAAAATTGTAATAATTGTATGTTTGTATTATGATACTTAACCTTTTCAAGCCATCTTGCAATAGACGAATGTAGCTTGTCAGTAATGCCAATGGAGAAGAGTTAAATACAGGATTAGGGCCATTTCACGATTAGAATAAGAATTAAAATAATATGCTTATATTTGAAATTTGTGCATATAATATTAACACTTTTGAAAAACGATCTTTTCAGAAACCGTTTCGACTGAAATTGACGAAAGTATACTATTACAATCGCTACCGTTCAATTGACTAATACCAACTGAGAAAAACAAAATAGAGAAAACATTATACTATTCTGAACGTTCATTAAAATGTATTGCCTAGGAGATATTGTTACATAATTTACAAAATCATTTCAGACTGTTTGGCTTAATAGGCAAAAACATTTGTTTGAATGAATACACATTAAGTTAGTTAAATGTGCAATTGTTGCAAACAAAGTTATCAAATGTGAATGAAGGGGCTGCAATTTCATTGGATAAAAAAACAAAACATTTTGGAATTAGTATATGACGTGAGAACAGAATTTCGCACTTCATTTAGTCTTGCCGAATGATGTTCTTGATTAATCTGCATGATGCTCAGGAATTATAGAGGGGGGTATAGATTTGGCTACACTGACCGGAAGATAAATGTACTTCACATGGTAAAGAGATTTGACAAAACTTGACGATAATTTCACAGAGCCATATTGGGCTGTGATTGGCCAAGATTCAACATTTGTTTCATTACGTCACATAAGTGAAATAATTACAACAAATTGCGCTTTCGGAATGTAAAAAAAAACCATTAGCAATTGTCAGAAACATTAGCAATGAAATCAAAAACATTACGGTGACAGAATCTTAATCACGTAATCAGAATGGACTTTCCCGATACTGTTACCCAAGGGAGGACGACAATATCAACCTTCTATGAGTACGCCTATTCTTGGCGTTTTCACTATAGCCTGAATTGCAACCTGGAACAAAACACGCTAACATGTCGACTCATTATTAACCGAAGCAATATACTATCTTAACACAATGGATTACTCTGTTCTTCCTCTGCACTTGCGATACCCGGGAAGTTAACCGCTGGACTTATACACTTCTTAGTTTACACATTTTGTGAATGATCTTTATTATTTCAGTGTTTAAAATCTAGCACTGTTCTATTTTACGCATTTGATTCGACGAATGTATTATGCTTTTAAAAAATGTCAGTTTTCACATTACACACTAACTCATAGTGCTTAATACACATGTAATTCGTATTCCTGGCGCCCAGTACAATCGTCGGGCCATAATTTTGAAAGTTAATCACCGACAATGGGGGATACGCCTAAGTCAGCACACATACGCTCTGGCGTTGTAAACATTTTCTTCTGTATTAACAGCAAGAGGAAGACCCAGTGAACTTTTTGTTCGTCCTGGTGGTGTAGTGGTAATCATACTTGCCTCCTAACCCCAAGATCGCGGGTTCAAACCCAGCCAGGGTCGATGGATTTTTTCGGGCGTAAAAATCCTAAGTATGGCTTCCTTCGGAAGGGAAGTAAAGCTGTGGTTCCCGTGTCGTACATTTACGGCACGATAAAGAAGAGGCCTCTGTGCAAAATTTGTCGGCCGTTTCATGCCCTGAATAGAGTGGGACGCTGATGACTTGAGATGTTAGTGTCCGTAAATTAACCAAAATAATAATAATAATAATAATAATAATAATAATAATAATAATAATAATAATAATAATAATAATAATAATAATTAAACCTTTTGTTCAACTTTGAACACCCACTCGAAATGAAGATACGGTTTGGAAAATGTTTCTCAACAATGTCACTGCAGTTGTCAATTCTGAAGTACAGTGCGGTCAGGGATGCTTTCCCCCGCGGCACGGAGTTTTTCTTATGAGCGAGCCTCCCCTCATTTGCCGCGACGGGAAAGGGGTAGCAAGCCTGCTTTTTTACTTGTGACCCTTCTGACTTTGTAGTCATAGCACAGCTATTTCCGGGTGTGTGTTGTGTTATTCGTTTCTTGATTCGACATTATACATAAAGTGTATTAAGCCTCGTGTATTTACAACGGCACAGCGTATCTTTATGTGCAATTCATATGTGTTAGCTCAGAGTTGAAATAATCATAAAAACCAAAAAATATTAACATTAATTGATTCTTTTACTTATGGCAATACCTTACTAACTCCCCCCCCCCTTTTTAGCAAATTAACCGACAGGAGCTTAATCATGTATTTTTGCCGCAGCTCACATTGCGAATAATTACATGAGAGCAAAATGTGTTTCCACAAGACAAGAACTACTAGGGATTTGTGGCCCCTTCGGTTCCCCGATTTAACAGCTTGCGATTATTATCTCTGGGGTAAATTAAAAAATTTCGTGTACAAGATGAACCCGCACACCATAAAGAACTCAAAGATAATATTAATCAGGAAATTGTCCGGATTTCTCAAAATGAAATACAGCGAGTAATGAATAATTTCCTAAAGAGATGCCAGAAATGTATGGAGAATGAAGGTGGGTAGTTTCAACGCCTCATTTCATCATTTGGTAAGCAATGAGACTCTTAAATTGATTTGTGTATGGTTGTATAGTTGGCCTGCTTTATTGTTTTATCCTACCACTAATCACAGGCTAACGAGCAGCGCGCACATCCATAGGCAAAACAAAATGATCGCACGCTTTTTTGTAGTACCTTTCTATTCATTGTGAAAGTATTTACTATCCAGCTATATGTGTTTGAGTTAGCTACAACTCCGGAGAAGAACGAGTATCCATACTACAATCCACATCGTATTTCGGAATTATATTGGATAACAAACTCAATAGAGACAGCACATAAATAGCTTAATAATAAGAGTGACTACTCAACGAAAAAGCCTGCTTCAAGGCTCATCACCTTTACCAGTTTATTTCAAAGGACTAATCTATTTCGCACTGATAAGACCTATCTGACAATATAGCTGCGTACTATGGAGTGCGGCTTCCGATTCACAATAAAAACCAATCCATCTTTTCAGAACCTGGTTCTCCGCCTACTCGCGGATGCCCGTGATACATCAGCAATGAAACTCTACATAAAGATTTCCACATTCAAACAGTGAGCATCATCCTTCACTCCTGTTTATTACATTCGAGTTTTTAAATCACACCAATGAACTTCTGAGCAGCATTCCATCCCACCGCGACAACTTCGAAGACTGAAACGAAAAAGACATTCAAATTTATTGCTAGATTAACATTTAGCTCATTGTAATAAGGACAGCTGCTGGGCTGTAACCTCAACCCTGTGTCAAGTATACTTTTGTACTATGTTACATTATTTTCGCAGAATTTATATATATATATATATATTAACATAAATTAAAGAATAGTAACAATATAACTTCAATAGTCACTGCTCTAGTCAAGTGTTATTATGATAGTGTCAAGAATAAGTTTATTTATTCTGAAATATCATGTGACGTTCTTCGTTCCTTGCGATTAAATATGGCTTACTGTTAGATTTATTTTACACTTAACGTGAAACAATTTATGGGGGATGGTATTGCAGACAGACAAAATGTTTTAAAGCATTTTTCTTTTACATTTATTGTATGCAATGTGAAGGCTAAAATATGGTTGATTTTTTACATAGTATTAATTCAACTTTTCACCATTACTCTCTCCCTTTCACTCTGCATAGTAACATCCCTCTCTGCACCAGTAGGTTTGAGGTGATGGGGTTAAGTTATTGCCAATATTGCCCTGGGCCACACACCTGTTCTATGTCAGGACGTCGCCCCCTTTGAATTACTGCAATGCGATGCTTGCAGGGTAGCTCTACCGGGAATTCGGAGAGCGCCTGGGATGCTGTAAATTGACCTGATTAAGGACCGAAGATCTCTTTGTCTGCGTGGCTTCTCAAAAATGCGACAGATTCCACAGAGAATAGCTCTATACAATTGATCTAGGTAATTATGGGATTACTTGTTTGTAAACGGAGAGGTATGAACACATAACTAGCATCAACTTCTTCAAACAATAAATATAAAGGGGCGCCAATTAATTCACCGCCATCATAAACAAGTAACAAATTAAATCTGCAACTAGTCCAATATCTTAAAAAATCGTTTGTCTGAATTGCAAAACTCTTTACCATTTTCTCGAATTGAAAAGTTTGCAGAGACAAATTTTTATCATTGATCACCTTCTTGGTTTTGTGGTTCGCGTTGCTGGCTGCTGACCTCGGGACCTGGATTTAATTCCCGGTATCTGCTTAGGAAATATTCTGAATTAGAGAGGTTCTCCCAGGCTCGTAAGGATAGTTGGGAAGCTGCCTGGTGGAGAAGTCGCGTTATTCGGTCTAGAGACGTGTGATATGGAACTGGCGGGGTGCCAGCATGCTGGTCACATGCCACCCTGCAATACTGTCCTCTATCAATGAAGTCGTAAGACGGAGATAAAGGCTGCAATGATATTGTACACAGACGAGGTAATGTTTACTAGAGAAGGCATGTTCCAATAGCCTTATCTGGGAGTATGAAAATCCATACGCTGTAGTGAATCGAGTCTACCAGCAGACATTATCTGTGAATGTATGGGCTGGTATCGTTAACGATTCTGTGATTGAGACCTATGTATTACCCGACAGACTGAATGGCGTAGTCTACAATACATTCGTTCAACATGTCCTTTCACATTTTCTGGAAGATGTGCCGCTGACAATTCTCATGCTTATGTGATTTCAACATGATGGGGCGCCAGCATATTTTACAGTGAATGTTAGGGAATACCTTGATGAACAATTCTTACATAGATGGATTGGTCGTGGTGCTCCTGTTCCATGGCCAGCTCGATCACCGGATCTGACACCCCATGCACTTTTTTTTTTCTGAAGAGCCTATTGTACTTGACTCCTGTCGAAACTAATATGCACCTGGTTGCTAGGAATTAGAGCAATCGCTGACGATGTGTGCCAATCTCTTGGGATGCTGGAGCGTGTGCGATAGTCCATTAGGCGTTGCTGTGAAATTACTCGTCATCATGGCGGTCGACATTTTGAACATTTATTGTAAACAGTGTAACAGTGCAATTTGGGTTTTTTCATATCATTTTTTGTAATGTTTAGTCGTTTATCCTTAAAAATAAATAGTTGCAATGTCAGGAGGTGATGAGTAGTTGATTAATTGGTGGCGAACCGTAATGTAAACACGCTCTACAGCAGTCAAAAGTTGTGTTTTGTGTGGAAACAATTATATTCGGAATAAACAGATACAAAGGTAGTTGAGTTATTACGAAACGAAAACAATGAAATTACGCGGTAATGAGTCACTGGAGATCAGGGGTTTCTTTTATCAAAACACTCAGAAAAGAATCGAGAAAAACTTGTGAAAGTTTGTTGGTAGAGTTCGGATTCACTCTGTATAATTTGGAATACAAAGAATCTTCGTTGAAGTTATGGCTTCCACAGAATATAAATGATCTCTGGATGAAAGCCTCCAAGTCTCCATTTCAGGTAATAACAGAAATTCATGTTCATGAACTGTTGTTAAATTTGACAGTCGAGGTGAAAATATTTTCCCCAGACTTCTTTAAAAGTAACCAAGAATTGTGAGCCGATACATCCGGTAACCACGTGTGCAGCGACCATCAATCAGGAACAAAACGTGAAGCGCAACACCTTTCACCTGCTACAAAACTAACCAGAAAAAAGCTGCTTCACAACATCTGATCAAGGGCAGAATCCTAGCAATATGAGTTAACATCATTATTTAACTGATCTGAATATCCAGAACTATAGAAACCATTAGAAACAAATTGCACTGAAAGTGATAACCCAGGATCATTTGAGCACACAACGAAACAAAGATCTCAGCTATTCACTGTATTCAGATTAATTAAGAGTCTAACGTTATACTTTTTTAAAAGCATATAGTACCCAAAACAGGTGGTTTTTATATAATCATAAAATACTCCTACTTCTACACTACTCCTTTAATTGTTGCTGTCCCATTCTAAACTTTTATGTGTGAGGAAAGGAATATATTCGCAAACTTTCAGGAAAAACAAGTACATCTTTACTGCGATGTAGTGGACATTCTTAACGATGAGTTTGAAAATCAGTTTTAAAGTTTTTAATATGGTAAACTATATTGTAAACTTTAGGAAAAGTAATACAAAATATTAAGTTCTCAATTTTAATATAATGCGACAGAAAGTTTGGGCACACGCTAATTCAAACTTAATAACAAAATGCAGTAATGTGTTTTACTGCACAATGAACGCTTTCGCAAATTATTTAAATTGTACATAAAAAACTATGGACAATGGAGTGGTTATATATGATATTGGAATTTATAATAAATATGTTTACACTAGTTCCACATATACAACATTAATACATCTTTCGGAGGTAATCGCTCCCATCAACAGCTGTTGACGGACTACTTGATGTGGTGGATGAAACCCAAGCTGCTTCCCCGGAAGCCTCTGATGGTACGAATGAGAACTTGCTAAATTCATTCGCGAGTGAAAAATAAAAATGTATTAATAATTAATAATTTATAACACACAACTGCCATCATCAAACATCCCGGATTAAACCATATGACCTGTTCTGACTTGAGAACATTATCTTCCCATTTTGTTCTGGTTTTGCCCTGAATTCTTTTTCATTTTAGGAAGTCGGCATTCATCCATTCTTTGAATGAGGTTGTTCCAATTTACTTTCCTTTCTTCTATCCCAAGAATTTTAATTATATAAATACATACCTATATAATTTAAATTTATATGTAATATATATGTATATATAGCATTTATCTTATATTATCACTTCTTTGCTTATCTAATAGACGAGATCTTAAAATCCTTATCTCTGCCCATTCTATGTTATTTTGTCACAATGTCCAGTTCTTTTAAAATCACAACTGCCATTACCTTATAAAACTTTAAGTCTCTCTTCTGCTATGATTCTGCAGCGTTTCCGTGCACAAGGGAACGTATGAAGACTTTATCGGTCCTCGGATTATATCAAAGATCTTTATAAACCTGTAGAGCGGAAGGAGCAACCCTCTACACTAGAGGTGCAAGTTTGGAGGCACTAAGGTGGCAGCCTCATCACCAAACTTGCTCTGCATGGCGCTCGTAACGCGGCCAGAGGACAATTTATTGCTGGTTCATTACAGGAGAGTAGCCGAAAGCTATAATCGCTATCTGTACCTAAGTTTAATTAACTGCGAGGGAAAACAATTGCAGCAAGAATGCCGAGTATTACTCGCATCTGTTTGCAAATCTAAGTAGCGAATCCGGGGTTTTTCTTCTAAAGTTTTTATATACGTCAAACGGAGTATCTATTCTATTACATTAAAATATCCACTTCTAAGTGTTTACTCAATAGTATGTATCATTTTCAGCTGGCGTCACGAATGAATCCTCACTCTGCCGCTAGAGGGCTTGAAGTTATAGAAATGGTGTTTTCTGTACTTGAATTTTATTGGCAGTAGCTGTGTAACTTCTTTTTCGAGGATCACTAAAAACCTACAAAATATATGTTATGAAAAATTTGCTAGCATTGAGTGTTTGTAAAGGACAAATGATCATCTGTCTCACAAGAGTCAGTCGATCCATTTTAGTGAGGCCCACAGAAGTCCAACTGCGGAGAACTGGATATGTACCTCACGGTATGTGTTAAACAAACGATTGAAGAAGAAGGAATATCGTCTACAGTTGCTTCAAGAATTACAGAATGCCATCTGCCATTGGCGGGATGAATTCTGTGCACTATAACAGCTTATCTCCTCGCAAACTAGTAACCGTATCGACGATTTCACTATAGCCTGGATTGCAATCTCAGACAACCGTATTTGTATTATTGCAGAATAAAGTCAGTAGAATAAGACAGAGACTGCATCTGTGCCCCTCAGTAAGTCTGCGTGTGGGCGAGATGTAACACGGTAATTGAGGTTGTCAATAAAGATTGAGCCAGACCTCATTTCGATATACCGGCGACAATTGGGCTCTGACAGATATGCACATATTGCATCTCGCTGGTTTCGACGAAAATAGAATTTCAGATCAGCATATTGATTATCGTGTGTCACCTCCATTTTGCTGTAGGCGGAACTGTACATGTCTCAACTTGCACACCTCTCACCGGTGGGACAACCGTAAAATATTTAAATTTCATTGAGAGGAATTATGACTAAAGCATTTACGACAATTCTTGTGGTACATCCCTTGTAATTAGAAAAAAAGTGAGTTAAAATGTACCAAAATGCTTTACATTTCTTCTTAGTTCCTTTTGTTCTTTCTTCTGCCGAATACGCTTGCATAATTCTGAAACAGTAATTAACAAGTCTTATGCTTTGCAAGATCAGATTTTGGAACAGTGGAAGAGGAGCTGGTATGTCGATAACCCAAATGGAATTCGATAAAGCCAGCTTAGGGTCTTGCCATGTATGTTTATATACGGTAATTATTCTGGGGATGGTGCTTTCAATATCCCGCAATTTCCGAGACTAACAGCTCCCCTACATTAGTTTCTAGGGATTAGGGGTGGAAGGGGTAGTTCATTAAGTGCCAGGTGGGGAGGATTAAGTGAGGAAAAGAGATTGAACGCAGCATGTTGATATGCGGAAGTGAGGGAGCGGGCTTAGAAAAACAATAGGATTAGGTATGTTCTGCAGTCATGCGTGTATGTGTGTTCGTGTTTGCGAAAGGTTCACACTGCGTGTTTCCAGAATTCCATTGGTTCCGTATTTACACAACACACTCAAATCCTATCTTGTCCATATAGATTCGCTTTGATTTGGGTCTATATATATTCATATCCAATTAATATGTAACCACAGCCGGTATGTCCAGTTTCTTTACTTTTACTGCCAAACAAAATTTCGCATTCGCCAGGGCAGCTTCATTTCCATGGCTTAAAATTTAAATAACGAAAATATTGGAATGTTCAATACATAAATTTATTTTTTGTAAATTAAATTAACAACAAAACACAATAGTCCATCACCTAGAAGCTGCGTAAACTTAGCGAATTCCTCAGAAAGTTGAATAGTGATGTCATTAAATGAAAATGTTCAATTTCAAAATCACATACACACACCTAGTTTTTGAACTCCATAAATCATTTGTTAATTGATTTTTATATGCCAAGTTTCATTGAGGAAAAAAATATTCTCAGCATGAACTGCAAAAAATAATTAAAAATACAAATTATGGCCTTATTAATTAATTAAATAAATTATGGCATTACTGTGTAGTATTAGCTTGATCATTTCACTCATGTAATGTCATTTTAAAATCGACCAATGAAATGAAACAAAATTTTGACCAATTACATCCGGATATCGCAGTGAAATTTTATATATATATATATAAAAATTAAAATTCGTTTTATCACGCGACGTGCATTTGCCTTTTGGTCTGTGTAGCCAACTCTGTACCTCCACTATATAATTTCTGAGTACTAACACTGACCACTTTTCTGTTTTCAGTAATTATAAACTGCCACGGGTAGCCTAGACCATTAAGGCGTGGACTCATGAGTGGAAGGTCTGGTGTTCGAATCCTGGCAGGACCGTCCTCCCTGACTGAGATTTTTTTCCAGGCTTTCCCCAGTCCTCACAAATGGCAAGTGCGGGGGAGTTACCCTAAACTTAGGGCTGGAACGTTTCCTTTCTTAAAAATCCTTTCCCAATACATCATTTCATCTCATGTATCATCAGTGTCCACCGCCTGTGGTGCCTCAGTAGTAAAAACGGACGTAAAACACCATTAAAAAAAAGTAATTGTAAATTTAACTAACTTATGTATATTCACTAAAGGAATTGTTTTGGCGCATTCAGCCAACATTTTATAAACTATGTAACAATATTTGCCTAAGCAACCATAAATCTTAGTACACACGTTATTCAGAATGGTAGAATGTTTTCTCTGTTTTGTTTTTCTCAGTTGGTATTAGTGCATCTAACGGTAGCGAATGTAATAGTCGACTTTTGTCTATTTCATTCTCACAGTTTCTGAATAGATAGGTAGTCATCAGTAAGTAAACCATTTTATATAAATTTAATAATTCGTACGCGAATTTCAAATATATACTATTTTTATTCTAATTCTATTCGTGAAATAGTACCAAACCCGAACTTGATTCTTCTCTGTTGGCATTACTGATAATCGACATTTGTCTTTTGCTGCATGGCTTGAAAAGTTAAGTATTCATAATACAAATGTAGAATTATTCAGTATTGTAAGCCAAGTTTACGAGAATTATGTTTAAAGTCTTATTTTATTCGTTAAATAGTCTTAATAAATATCGCTCGAGATAAATTCACTCACTACGTCTACAAACTCTTGTGACATAACTTTTGATTAACTCTAAAGTAGCCAATAAAACAAAAATTGAACTATAATGCTTTTCTGTTTGTCTGTTTTTCCTTCAAAATAACTTGAAAATAAATCTCTCCCGTGAAATGACTATAATTTCAAAAGTAAGAGGAACAAAATTAGAATTCTTACAATCTATAAATGTCACAAAAGAGAAACCACATATTTAGAATTCTTCTTCTTATAATTATTGAATTTGAACCAAGAATATTAATGGTATGCTATTAGTTAATGTATAACTTTGTTATTTCACACGGTATATCAAAATGCAATTTTAAATGTAACCATGTTTGTAAACTGAGCCTTTGGTATCATTTTTACATTTACTAAAATAGAGAGAAATGACAAAGTTTCGACATACACCTTTCGTATTTAAGAAGTTCATATGTGTCATTAAAACAAAACATGTTACTATTTAAAAACAATTACAAAGTATACTAAGAAAGTATATACAATCAACAATATGCATTATACACTCTAAATTTTCATAGATTTTCAGTTACCATTCGATTAATAATAAATAACGATTTCGTGACTTTGAAATTTAATTTAAATTTTATTGTATTAAAAACAAGTAACGTAAATGTTTTCTGAAGTTTATTACAGAGAAATCTTACATATAAATATAATTCTTACACACATATTTCACAGCCGCTATTTTCATGATAATGATTTTGCCAAATATAAAATATATGCATTTATATGCTGAATTAATTTGCCCTTAATTCCTTAATTCTAAAGGAATATAAACTATTGCAGTTGTACCCTTGAAACGATTTTTGAAAAAAAAAAATCTTCAAATCTCCATCAGTCCTACCTACTAGGCACCAAAAATGAGAATGAGAAAATGTTTTTTTTCATTGATTTATATATATATATATATATATATATATTTATACCATATGTATATATATATGGTGTGTGTGTGTGTGTGGCCTTTAACGTTCAAGCGGTCGCAAATTTTGTTTTTCTCAACGAAACTCTGTATATTTATATAAAATAAATTTATATAAGTATTTTTCTTGGCAATCGGGCCATTAAAAGTGGGGGTATAGCTGAAACTCAAAATTAAAAATTGCTCTAGCAGCACCAGTGATTGCCTTTTCACAACAAAACTCGTATATACCATTTAAATAAAAATAAGAAAACATAATTTAAAAAGTTTTAAAAGTGCACTAGCTTTTAATTTTCTCTATATTGTTTTAAAATAAAAGAACAAATTAATTCAGCATGTAAACTGTATTTACAATGATGAATATGTTTGTATTTAGAAAAGCATCGTCGTGAAAATAGTAAACGTGAAATATTAATGTAATATGTGCTTGAGAATTATATTTGTATGTAAGAGCGCTCTGTAATAACCTTCAGAAAACATTTGCGTTACATGTTTTTACTATAATAACATTTAAATTAAATTTCAAAGCCAATGAAAATCGATGGAACTTTCGATTGTATATTGTTGTTTATGTTTATTTTCATAGTACGTTGTAATTGTTTCTGAATAACAACATGTTTTTGTTTTATTGAAATGTATGAAAATTTTCTTCTTAAATAAACTTGTAACTGGAAACTTTCTGTTATTTTTCTTTGTTTTTTAGTGAATGTAAAGATGATATCAATGGCTCAGTTAATATACATGGTTACATTTTTAAATGTATAAAAATACCCACACAGTGTAGCTTTGTGCATCAGTGTTCATATCTTTCATTTGATTAAGAGTATACCATTACTTTTAATGATTTAATTTCAATAATATTAATACTAACGATAATTTTAAAAAGGTTTTTCTTTTGTAATACTTATAGTTTGCAAGAATTCTAATTTTGTTCCCCTAATATCACACACAATAATATCCTAACTTGTTTCATTTTATGAATTATGAATTTATGAATTAATAAGGCCTAATTTGGATTTTATATTCTTTTTTAAAGTTATTCTACTGGCCGCGGAATTCTCTTAATTTATGCAGTCCCTGCGGGAAGGACTGATTATTTTGGTCTACGTCCTACATGGGTTAAAGATTAATTTCCCTTCATTTTCACGACAATTTCTTTTATCAGTAATCACGAAAGTATTTTTTTCATAATAATAATACTAACCTATGTTACAGGAGTTGCTCCACATGCATTCACATATTTTTCATTTTTAATAACTTTTGCATTCACTCTCAACAGCTCTACTTCTGTAATACTTATATTTTCTGCCTTGATATATTTTTTTAAAGTTGAACATCATTCATGTACATTTTTTCTCTTTCGTAGTGGTAAAATTTTAATATAATAAAGTACATTGAAATGTATTTCAATATATCAATATTTCTTAATTTCTTTGTTCATTTAAAAAAATTAAAATCCTTAATTACTTAAACAAAAACCTGAAAATGTATATTCATTATTGTTTTTAACAAATATACATGTCAGCTCCACAATTAACAAAATGAATTCCGCTTAGGATGTTTAAGTACAAGTATTTACTATTACGCATTCATATATTGGAAGATTGAAACTATCCAAAAACTGACTTGTCAAAACTTTACCCTCATCCTCATCCAAAAATCAAAAACAATGTTGGAATTAAACTACCTTAAAAAAAATCAAATTAAATTCAATCTACAAAAAGTCATAATTAGTATTATTAATAGAAATAAAATCATAAACAAAAATAACCCTCTATAAAACTCATAACGAAAAATGGAATTTCTTTTATATGGAATGAACGGCAGTGTATGTTACATTGGTTTTGTATTTTTATACTAATGGCTATCGATATATAATTTTACTAGGATCTTGATGCAAATAATAGCGAACATATTCTCCATGATACAAGAGGTTAAACTGTTTTATAGATTATTTATTTGTGGGTAAATCTACCGCCGGAAGAGTACAGCGGTAATCTAGAATTACTGATATCCTAGAAAATTAAATAAGAAATGACAATGAAATAGCAAATTCCTTCACGCCGGAGCTGCGTAAACTAAACGAATATTGGTGCTGCTAGAGCGATTTTAAAGTTTGAATTTCAGGTATACCCCCACTCATAGTGACCGGATATCGTTAATTTTTAGAAACTATTTTTATTGTTTTATTTAAATGGTATACACGAAATCTCATTGCGAAAAACTCAATACTAATGCCACTAAAGGGATTTTAAACTTTTGGGTTTCAGGTAAATCCTCACTTCTAATGGTGGATTTCTCTGATTTTCAGAAAATATTTTATTACTTTATTTAATTGGTATGTACTGAATTCCGTTGCGAAAAACAATATTAATGCCACTAGAACGATTTTTACATTTTTGTTTTCACGTAACCCCCTTCCTAATAGCCCGATTTCACAGATTTTCAGGGGCTATTTTCTTATTTTATTTCAATGACATATAGCGAGTTTATTTTTAAAAAAAATTAAAATTGCGGCCGTTAGAACAATTTTTAAATTTTGCTTTAACCCCCTCTAGCTCGTTTTTCAGGTATACCCTCACTCCTAATGACCCGATTGACCTTATTTTCGGAAACTCTTGTTATCAATTTATTTTAATGAAACATACGGAATTTCATTGAGTAAAAAAGCGATTTTCAAATTTTTGCTTTAGGTAAAACCCCATTGGGATAATGGACCATTTTTTGCTAATAAACGAACTCAACAAATCGTTTGTTAATTGATGAATATATGCCGAGTTTCGTCGTGAAAGAACAAAAGTTGCGACCGCTAGAGCGTTAACGGACACACACACACGGGCATATATGTGTGTGTAATTTTTTTTCATTGTCATTTACGGTGCCTAGTAGGATCGCTGGAGAGTTTAAGAAAATTTTCAAAAATGGTTTAATGGGCTCAACTGCAATAGCTACATTCCTTCACCGCCACGGGTGGCCGAGGTCGTTAAGGCACGCACTCGTGAGCGGGAGGTATGGGGTTCGAATCCCGCCAGGACCGTCCTCCCTGACTGAGTTTTTTTTCAGGTTTTCTTCAGACATCATTAATGGCAAATGCGAGTTACCTTAAACTTAGGCCTGGAACGATTCCTTCCTTAAAATAATCCTTTCCCAATATATAATTTCATTTCATGTATCACCATCGCCTGTGGTGCCTCTGTAGCAAAAACGGGCATTAAAAACTATTCATTCACTCATTTCATTCCTTCGGAATTCTCTAATAAAAGCCAATTTGCAAAGCTTTCTTAGCATATTTCAGCCACACTTTAAGGAAAACGAGCATCGCTCTTTATGTTAAATGTGTTATAGATAGGTGAGATAGAGACAAATTCCCAGATACCTCATTAACTGTTACCTGAATATTTAAATTGTTTTCCCCCGCGGGCAACTCTCCCAAGGATAGGCCATTTGACTCGGAAGCATCATTCTTTCCTAGATTGAAAAGAGAATTGACATACTTTTTCGGCTGAAGAAGATATATAACATATCTTCAAGTGCTTTAGTTTTGAAAAGTTGCAGAGGCGTTGAGACAAATGCTGCGATATTGATGGTGAACATGCAAAGTTTGTATCGATCAATACAGCACTGTCAGGTTCCCCGAAACTCTTGTGGCACAACCTCCATATCAGTAACACAAAAATCAATATCTTGAAGCCAATACGTTTGATTGAACATGGAAATTATCTCTCGTTTCATAATTTATTGGCTTCATTTGCCACCCATCATCGTAAATTGCATGGTGTGCACGGCTAAACGGGTGTGCTGCAACTGGGGTGTGAGGAGAGGAAATGATGTTTGCATGCGGTGACCGAAAAATTAGTATTTGCGGATGGTGGCACGATTTGTGCACCGTTGCTAATGGAAGTCGCACAACAGGGGTGGCCAATTATCGGAACTTTCAAGTGCAGTTTACTAGTTTTTTATTTTCTGTAACACTTCGACTGAGCTGAGGCAGGAGAGTTGTTTGCTCTTTGGTGTTGCATTTATTGGGTGTCCACTTCTTGTTTTAATAATAAAATACATTTTAACATTATTTGTACAGATTATATCTATAATTAATTAAACAAAAATAATTAACAAAAACACAAATGAACAAAACAACCTCAAATTAAAACACTCAAGCAATTGTGCAACTGGAAGCCAGTTAGCAAACAAAACTATAACTGGTAGCCAGCTATAATTTAACTACTAAAACTTAAATTCAAAACTAAAAACTGAAGCTAAACTACCAAAAGCTAAATGTACGGTCCCTCGGAAACCGACGGTAACCAGCACCCCTAAGCTAAAATTTTATTTACTCTATTCCTTTTATTAATTTATTGTTTATAAATATTTATATTTTACAACTATTATATTACACTTTATTTATGTCTCTTTCCCCTTGTTCACTTGAATTCCATTATCACCTTCTATCCATTACAACACCTCACTTATCTTCACTTCGCTAAGTGTTCAAATTATGACCCAAAACAATTTAAACTTTCAATTTAAATTAATCAATAACTACGCTATTTACTCACCATATACCATACGCTTAAACTTTCACCATTTATAAACCTTCATAGTTTCCATACTTCGTCCTCTTCTCTTCACCTCCATCATTTGATCCCTTCTGCTCCTACCTGGATCTTTACACAGCAATCCTCCCTACGCGTCTCCGTTCTGCTCCTTTGGTCACCGGTCTGTCCTTGTTGTTTAAATTATAGCCCAATAGATATTATTGCTAATGTTAAAGTCGTTAATTTTATATGATTTCTTGTTGTTGATTTGTTGATTGATGATATGTTGTATGTCATGTTATTGTTTACAATTTATAGTATTTATAGTTGTCATTATTATGGTTTGTATGGTCATTTTTGTCAGCGTTTTTAGGTTGTTGTCATTATGCCTGTTACATCTCCATCTCCTTTCTTCTTCGCCGTGACCTTCATACTTCTTGTTGTTGATGTCACATTGTTGCTTATTGTTACTGTTATTTATTGTCTTTATTGTTGTGTGTAATGTTATTGTGGTCAATGTCGTCAAGTTGTTGTCAATGTCCGTTGCCTCCCATTCTTCTTTCTCCTTCGCCGCCGCCGTCACTTATATCATCCTGCTCTTTGAGTGCTCTTCTATAAATTATTCTTTTCCATTTCACCGCCTGTTATTGTTGTGTGTGATGTATTTGGGTAAGTAATCTCTCTGATTTTCTTACCTCCTCTACTTGGGCTACGTCAATTTCAATCTTCGCGCCAGTTTGCTAATTTTATCAGCAAGTTGATGTAGTTGGTTGTATAAGGTTCTGTCTCTTAGGATGTGTGAGATATGATGATCACTTAAATTGACTCTGTAATACCTTACATGATTTGAAAAGTGTGGACATTCAAATACGGCGTGTTCGGGTGTATCTTGTTAATTACAGAGATCACATATATCATTTCATGTTTTGTTTATTTTTTCCAATACATTTATATGAACTGTGTCCAGTTAGATAATGTATCATTCCTTTCGTCGGTTAAACATGTTTAATTCTCAATATTTCCGAAATATTGTTGAATAACTGATAGGTACTTCTCCCTACATCTACAGTGTCCCATTTCCGTTGCCAGTGTTGTTTTAATGTATTTTTATTTCTTGTACACTATTACAGTGCCTGCCAATAATTTCAGCCCCTTTGTCTACATTTCTTTTCCTAACCCAAAAATTGTACCCCTCATTTTAATTGTAAGGTCAATTGGTCATATTCCTGTCGAGACTAATTGAGCTAGGAAGGGCGAGGTAATGAGCGCTCCCGTAAATCTTAATAAGATCTTTCTTTGCGAGCGTCTAAAAACAGTTTTAATAACGACATCATTCATCCTTACAGCCCATAAGCCTGCTCCGCAAGTTATTATGGAGGTAAAATGCTTAATGATAAGTTGTAATAGCATTGAATGGGATTTTAAAATCTGCTTGCATTATTCTTGCCAATTTCATCATAATATTTTCGGATTTTTTCTAACAAATTCTGAATGTTTTCTAAAATTTAATTTCTCATCTAAATATACGTCTAAATATTTTGCTTCTTTTTGTCTTCTGATGTTTTGATTGTTTTATTTTATAGCTGGTTATTGTACTTTATAGTTGGGTGGATCCTGGATTGTCCAGCTAAATAAAGATTTGTGGAGGTATGTAAAATTTTGTGGTTCGTGGATTGTCCACATAAACACAAGATTTTACATACCTCACAAAAAAGTCACAAGGTGTCAAATCACACGATCTCAGAATCAATTTTGATCGCCGTTGCGAGAGGTGTAACAATGCTGCAAATGATCCGTCGACTTTAGCCTTTTTGTTGTTCGATCTTAAAAGGATGCACATGCAGATCTTTTGTTAAAGTTCGCAGCAAACTGCTACTCAAAGGGGTTAATTGTTGAGAACGGCGGCGAATCGACTTCATTGGGCCGGTAGCAACACTCTGTCTGACGAGGGCAACATTCTCTATCGATCGACGAGAACGTCCAGGTGATTCGATGTTCTCTGTCGATCCTGTATCTTCAAATTTCCTTACCCGTCTCTACACTGTTACATGTTAGGCGCATTTCGTCTCCAGAAATTACAGGGAGTCTTCGAACTTAAATTGCACTTTCGGAATCTGAACGCTTTGATCCTTCGTGTATCGCCCCATTTCAGCTGATAACAACACACGAATTACAATCGTTAATCGCAATTAAACAATTACTGTTAAATTTCAGGTACGGCAATGTAACAAATGACAGATGCGCTCAATTTAAAAATTGCGTCATTATTAGATACCCTATAGCTTCGAGAGATATTATTAAACTGCTGTAGCTTTAAGAATAAATAAATAAAATAGAAATTACAATAAAAAAAAATAAAAAATTACTAAATCTCGTAGAAATTTGTACAAATCGTGAGCTTTATTTGCTTAATCATTTGTAAATAACTAAAATGTAAATTTGAGGAAAATATCAATTTTTATTAATGCAAATATTTGGAATATTGAAAATAAAATTGTGGAGGAGGTTATTTTCGTAACAAGTGCTTGAGCTTTTTTTTTTTTTATTGATTTATTTATGGCGCTCTTTAACATCTCAGGTCATCAGCGTCCCATTCAACTCAGGGCGTGAAACGGCCGAAAAATTTTGCTCAGAGGCCTCTTCTTTCAGACTTGAGGTTCTTTATCGTGCCGTAAATGTACGACACGGGACCCACGGCTTTACTTCCCTTCCGAAGGAAGCCATACTTAGGATTTTTACGCCCGAAAAAATCCATCGGTCCTGGCCGGGTTTGAATCCGCGTTCTTGGGTGTAGGAGGCAAGTATGGTAACCACTACACCACCAGGACCGACATGAAACACTTAAAAAAGTACAGAATGTTTATTTCAATCACTGAGTGAACATGAACAATAAATTGTGTAATTTATCATAATCAGCTTTCATGTATTAGAGATTTCTGCCAGTGACAACTACACTTGATCTGTTAGAGTCTTCTGTCTACAGAGTGATATTCCCAAAGTCTATGTTGGAGTCTGGTAGTGTCCAAGCTTTCTAAATGTGATTTCCAGTTCATGCTTTTTGTACAGTACAGCATGCAATTCCTCTTTCGCTAAGATATTTTAGTGGAAGTTTCCTGGCGGTGTCCATGTTCTCAAGCGTTTTTTCTGTAAGCACTGAACCTTGTTCCATGAAAACTATTTTCATTTAATTCTATACCAGCGCTACATACGAAGGTTCTGAATATTCCCATCCGTCATCATCAAGATATTGGGATTAGTGAAAAAGAAACATACAAAAGCGAGGTACAAAAGACGTGATATTTTGGATGGCCTCATGGGAAATGATATTTCATTTTAGATATATGCCATTTTAAAAAATATTTAGATACTTTATTGAAACATATAGTTATATTCCATTACCGAGTAGCTTGACCGAGCGCTTGGGAACCTGCCTTGGCTACTCTGTATAACTGAACTGATCTGCCCTCTAGCGGAAACGCAGATCGTTGTACATATTTGCATTAATTGCCACATTCTGCACTAGCCCAGATGTTTCATGTATAGGACTTTACGTGCTGTGCAATAGCGAGCAAAGAACAAATTAACAATGAAACTACATTTTTATACCTCACGTTTTGCAAATAGACAAATAGACAACTCATGCAATCGCTAACCGCACGCGTCAGTTCGCTGTGGTCAAGCGTGGATTCAGTTTGCTTAACAGAAATGGTAATCCCGTTAGTAAATAGAGAAATTGAGTAGATATCATATGTGGATTTGTTTGCACGCTCCCTCTTTTACTTTGCGCTAAAATATTGAATCAGATTTGGGAACACAGAATTCCTGCTTACTAGACCGTAGATATTAAGGCACAGTCTATTTAGCTACTTTAAGGGGAGATAAGAAATAATAGTAGATATTTATGTTTTATATTGAAAGCCTTACACATGCCTAAAATGATCTAAATTGGTATATAGCGTCCATTGCTTGGGGGGGGGGGTTCTAAAATTGGCTAAGCTATTTCACAGCTGGCCACCAAAAATTGAAGTGCCACTGATGAACGCTAATTTCTTGTCACAATAATACCAAAAAAGAAAGAAAGAAAAGTAGTAATTTCATTTGTACATTATTTAACATTATTTGATTTTCTCTAAATATTTTGTTCAGTTAGTTCGAATAGAGCGGCAGGACCGGATTTTTTGGTTCAGTTTCATGGTTTTCCGTTTTTAACTGGAATTTAAGCTATTTCTGAGTGCTGACATAACACTTTATCGGTAATAGCACGCTGCTTTGGAATGCTTCTTACCTTGTATCCTCTGATACAGCCCAATTCTGTCAGAACGAATTTGGCTCACTTGCGACCTGTTTCATAGCGATTGACATGGCTACGGTAGACGCTTGCTTTATGCTCCACAACCGAAATTGAGAATCGTACAGTAGAAAGCATCTAAGTCGGAGAACAGTCCATGTCGTTCATTGGTTGCCCCGCTTCCCTAGCAACTCAGAAGGGTGCGCGCGCGTGCCTTGAGTGTTGCCAGCTTACTAATTACAATTTTTTGAGACTTCCTTTTGCTGCAACAATTTTAAAATGTTACATTTACTGGTATAATGCTTTAGCTACTTGTTTTATAGTTTATAGCTACAAAATAAAAACGTTTTGAATTGTTAATGTATTACTTTATTTGCTATTGCATTTAACTCTGGCTCTATTGAAGTAATTGGTGTGGTGTGGTTTTTAGCTTCGGTTTTCTACGGTACCATTCCGGTGCATTTTTTAATGGTGTTTAACTCCCGTTTTTACTACTGTGGCACCACAAGCGGTGAACACTGATGATACATGAGATGAAATGATATATTGGGAAAGGATTTTTTAAGGAAGGAAATGTTCCAGCCCTAAGTTTAGGGTACCCCTCAGGCATTTGCCAGTCATGAGGACTGAGGAAAATCTAGAAAAATCCTCAGTCAGGAAGGATGGTCCTGGTGGGATTCGAACGCCAGACCTCCCGCTCACGAGTCCGCGCCTTAACGACCTCGGTCACTCGTGGCGGTATTCTGGTGCATAAGGTGCATTATAAAATCTTATATAAAATGAAGTATAAATAGCGAAGCTTTTGTAAATATATCAATGTACTTTTTAAAGTTCGCTTCCCTTACACCTACTGTAGTATCTCTAATATATTGTATTTTATGTTTAAATATAGTAGCTTCTACTTTATCACCCTTCTGCGGTGTAATAAGTAGTCTATAACAATGAGGAGATATATATGTATATGTATATATCAGTTTATTTTTATACTCAAACCTACCGTAGATACTCAACATTATTTTGAAATTAAACTCTTTATCTGGAGGTAGGACTGCACTTCATCAACTTTTTATATCACGAGCCGCCACTGTACTGGAGCTTTGTTAACACACGCAAAGTTATGATGGTGGAGTAGCATGGATATGCAGCCTTGTTTCATGATGGGAGAAACTTTTTATCGTTTGCGCAACAGACAGTTAATAATTTCACGTATTTAAATTTCTCCTCCATTACAGTGAGAGATCCAGCAACCAATTGAAGTATATAAATGTAAACTTTTTAATTTTATTTTGATTTTAGAGTATTAAAGTTATTAGTATCACACTAAACTTCACTTGAGTCAATGAATTGATCATCTATCCTTCTGACATTTATAGCTGCTGAATTTAACGAATTTTAATTGAATGATCAGGAAGATGCATTAATCCTTGAAATTATTATTATTATTATTATTATTATTATTATTATTATTATTATTATTATTATTATTATTATTATTATTATAATTATAATTATAATGGCTAACTTTAAAAGTGCATTCTTTCATCTTTCCAGTAGATAGATGATATTTTCTTTTGTGTGAATCTATTGTCCTCCATTGAAATAGATCGTCCTTGTTCATATCCCTGCAGAAGAATTTTCTATATTAATTTTGTGTAGCTAAACAGCCATGTTGTATTTTTGAGTTTGAATATTATTGCTGTATCCTTCTTGATGCTTGTAAGTATTTATTCCAGGCGCTTTTATCGTTCCCATTTTGGTCTTATTTTGTAGATAATTGTGCTTTACCCAGGGTGCATCACGTGGTGGCAATCTAATTTACACTTCTGTTACTACTACTACTCTTATTATTATTATTATTATTATTATTATTATTATTATTATTATTATTATTATCATCATCATCATCATCATATTCATCATCATCACCATCATCATCATTATTACATATAGGTCAAGTATAACGTGGATTATTCTGTGGCATGGAAGGCAACTGAAATAACAGATAAGGCTGGGCAGAGAATGTGTGATTTTGCAAAGACGAAGAAAACTGACACACATTCTGATGGACTGCCCGGGTACCGAATAGTAGAAGTTGATTGCGCTGGGATCTAAGTTAGCTAAGTCGAATAGGGATAGGTTAGCAGGATGGGATCTGTTTACACAGGAAGACAACTGGCTAAAGCTGGATTCTTTTCTGTACAAAGTGCATAAAATTAGGATCTTTTTGTTGTAGTAAACGGGCTGTTCGAGTTTTATATGTGGTGTGGGCGTTTAGGTGATAATAATTGCAAATGTATTTGTTTTGAAGTGCAAATTCTATTTCCTTGTCTGTATAATGAACAGCATGTACGGGTTCCTGATCAATCGTATGCCGCGCACGCTTGTGTTCACTGGACAGCTACTTTGCAATCCATTTGCACACACATACCTACACGCGGGGTCAGTTAGACAATTTTGCTTGTGTCAGGTTTAGATGCTTAATCAGCTATTTAAGTGTGTCAGCTAAAACTGATTTCCCAGTCTGGTGTTCATTACTGAAGTTTTGTCTTCCGTTTTAAATCTTTCCAACCACATCTAACTCAAACAGCTCTATTTGTTGTCCTTTTATTCTGCCGTATATTTCAGAAAATTTCACTGACTCTGACAAATAAAATCAATAAGGCTTCATAGATATTCTACAGTGCAATTCGACAATGGAAATGGGCATATGCTTCCAGGAGTATGGTGTATAGTTAAGGAGTCATTTTGTGCCCCGAAATAAGATTTTTGTTGTGCAATTGGTCCTCCATTTCTGGTACTAATCTTTATAATATTCAATTCGACACTCTCCCTCTAATGTCTGGAAGAGTTGAATTAGCAAATACGCTGGAAAAAAAGACTCTAGGTCGAGGCCGTAGAAAGGTAACGTTCAAAAACGACATAGAACAATAAGCAGATATTGCGATTTATACAGCATTAAGCAAAATTTGGTTAACATGCAAAATAAACTTAAAATTGACTTGCAGTAATGCACTCAACAACATAATTTAAGGTTAAATACGAATGACCGAGTTAGTTAGGGCAGGAACTCATGAGTGGGAAGACTTAGGTTCGATTTCGCCCTGACTGGTGTTTTTGTCTTTCTTTGTTTGTTTTGCTTCTTTTTTGTTTGGTTTCCCTCAGTCCTCATAAATGGCAAATGCCCGGGTGATACCCTAAACTTATGCTGGGAATGCTTCCTTCCTTTAAAAAAATTATTTCCCAATTATCATTTCGACTTATGTATCATCAGGGTCCACCGACGATGGTGCTTCAGCAGTAAAAACGGGCGTTAAACACCATTAAAGAAAAACACAATTAAAGCTTGAACATTTAAATTCCCTTAAAATAATAAAAGATTAAGTTAATTATGTGGTTAAACGATTTAGAAAATCTCATTTAAAGAATATTTAAAACAGCTTTAGTTTTATACTGGTTTGACAACAACCAGGAATTTTTAAAAAATGTGTTTAACTTTTACAATACCGTGAATTGAAACCTTATAGACCTTTATAAGGTAATACCATGGTCACTGATCGGGCTAATGGAGAGATCTCAGGTCCTACCAATTTTGAATAAAGGCCAGAAAGTGTGTTACCCCCTTGACTCCGAAGAACCTCTGCCAACGACTAACAAAAGGAGAAGCAACCGACCATGTTAGAAATTTTATTTCGCATTATTTCTTGAAAGAGCCTTGTCTGCCCCAACCAATAGAAACAAAACGCAGGTAACAAGGCCTTTCAGCCTGGACATAGTGATGAGAATGGGAAAGGGGTGGGTATTAGGTAAAACATAGATAGGAATATGTGCAAGAACTGCACAATTGTGCATACAACTCCGTTTACTTTAGAATCATTATTAAATTAACGCCCCCTCGGGTAAAATTTATCCAAATTTTTGCTTTTACTGATGGTATACAAGTGCTGGATGAAAGTAATAGCAACATATTTATTCTAGAGCCTAGAAACATTTACATTCCTTCAACGTAATTCCCTGCCACACTTCTGAAAGTCGCTGGGCAGCCATTTGTTTTTCTGCAACACCTTAGTGTGGGGGTGCTGCAGTTAACTTCTTCAGTTTCCATCGCCGATGATCTCCAGCAAAGATTGAATCAAATCAACGTAATGCGCTTCAGGAACACGCAGCGAATCTTCCACATCATTGCTTTATTGCTTTCCTCTTAGGACTTGCTGTTGTAAAATAGCATCTTAGTACAATGGACTTGTTTCGGGAAACTTCGGTTGCAGACTGTGGGAAGAAGTTGAAACAGCCTGCTCCTGTGAGGCTAGCTGAAGAGATTCTATGTTTGGGAAATAAATCCAGTGTCTGCAGATCATGAATCTACGAGGATAGGTCCTAAATGTAAATTTTCGGCCTTACCGATGAGGATTATCGCCTTCACAAAATCCTCATCTGTGAAGTAAATAATTGCTGGTGTAACTTCCGCTCCGCTGTGTTCACTTGCTCAGATATAGTTGCATAAAGAAGGCCATATGTAGAAGATTGTGACATGTTCAAAATGGAGTATCCAGCTGTTATTAAGCTCTTCACAAAAGAAGGCCTTACTCCAAATGAAATTAAACAGCTTTTGGCGGTATATATGGGGAAGCACCCCCTCATATTCTACCGTAAAAGAAGGGCCAAACTTTTTCCAATGCGTTCAGAAGCATTGAAGACGAAGAGCGTGCAGGTCGGCCCTTGGAGGTGCTCACTCCTGAAATACTTTGGTCTTATGGAAGGACAAATTATGGAACACCAGTGGCTCAAAGGTACAGAAACAGCAGCAAGGTTTGGTCTTTCTAAAACAACAGTTCTTCGAACTATTCATGAACATTTAAACGTGAATAAGGTTAGTGCCTAGATTTATTTCCGTGGTCCAAAAGCAGCATCGACTCATCTAATGTCAGGAGTTTTTGGAACTCTGCCGTGGCTACGAGAATTTCTGTAAACCATTGTTGCAGAAGATGAAACTATGGTGCTCTACTATGATCCCTTGTTCAAAAGAGAATCAATGGAGTGGCGTAAACCTGGCGAAGCACGGCCTGTAAAGGCCAAGGTCACTCAGTCAATCAAGATCATGACCACACTCTTTTGGGACTGTGAAGGAATACTCTTCATTGACTTCAAGGAGAGGAACGCCACAGTAAATGGGGAATACTATGCTGACCTATGCACAGATCACGTGCTTCCATCAAAGACAAAAGGCGAGGAAAGCTGAGTGGTGGCGTGCGCTTTCTTCACAAAGACGGCCTGTGTACACAGCTCTTGTTGCAAAGGAAGTTGTGGAGAAATGTGACTTCAAGGAGATCGACCGCCCACCCTACAGTCCAGAGCTAGCTCGCAGTGACTATTTCCTCTTCTCAAAACTCATGAAGGACCTTTTAAGTGTGACGAGGAAGAAGTGATGGATGCTGTTTATGCCCATTTTGCAAACAGGACTTCTAACTATTTTGGGGGAGGGATTGAAATGCTAATTCAAAGATTTGAAAAGTGTTTTGTAATAAAGGGTAACTATATTGAAAAGTGAAATATAGTTTTCGTCTTATCATACCTATAAAATGATTAGGCCGGAAATATGGACCCGCCCTCGTACATCAAGTTGAACTGTGTTTCTTAGTGACTGATTAAGCGATTACGAATTGATTATAAAGTAGTGGACATAGCACAATTAGCCTCTGGCTGCGGTGCATCTGGAGAAATGACGGGGAGGCATGTGGGGGGAGGGGGGGAACAGTCCTTGCCCAATATGGTACAGGCTTCTTGGAAACCCGTATGAAATTTCCTTGTGTTCCCGCAGAGCCCCACCTCAATTTTAATTCATGCATTCCGCTTACTTTTAGAGCACGTCGTTTTGGTATAGCCTGATCCCATTTCACTCCACTACTTGGCAGCTTCGTGTTTGCTGATCTACATGCAGTGAACTATTAACACTGAATATGTTGAATAGCTATGTCCTTTCGTTAGACGCTCTTCGAACAACAACGCCGTGTTTCTCTTACATTGAAAATTGGTAAAAAATATTCTTTCTATTTCCAGTGTGACTATTTTGATTTACAATATACCATTAATTTATCTTATATAAAACAACGTTAATATACGGCACATAAATTTATGTTGTGACACGCTGATTGTATAGTGTTACTAACCAACGCTTTAACTTCCAGGTATTTCGTAGCGCAAACATCTGCTACACTGTTACAAAATGATACGAAAATATCGTCTTTCAGCTATAGAATGCTGAACTTAGGAACTTAATTAACATGCGTCCTACATATGCTGTAAATATGATTAAACTCGTTGGCTGTAAGCATTATGTTTCTTAGCTGAATACTACACACGCATAAAGGCCCTTAAAAGATATACGAAAAGGCGCGAGTTCAAAACAATATGAATATTAAGCATCATTAAATTAAAAGTGGATATCTTAAGCAATGAAACGTTATATTATTGAATGGTTTGACGCTCTGCCGCTGTAGCCATTTTTTGAGTAGATTTGTGTAAATGGAATAACCGTCAGGTATAATATACTACTGCAGACACCAATTGGAGCGTTTCAACTCCTGCCCGGCGGGATCCGATCCGTGGTCAAAAGCCAGAACCGATCCGAATTCACCCAATCGTAAATGGATACCGGATTAATGCACTGTTACACTCATTATTACCGTAACAACATTCTATCGACGGCATCACGACACGCTTAAAAACCTACTGACCGCTAGCAACTGGCTTTACCGTTCATGATCACTAAACCCTTGAACTTGCGTACCTTGTACACTGACTTTAGCTCCGTAGACCGCAATGGGCTTATCTTTTTAAACTTGACCGATAATTTTGCACACATTTTTGTCAAACATTTTTTAAAATACTTGTGTACAGGGAACAAGCAAATTTCTGATCTCCTTCACCATAACTTTAAATCAATTACATAAGTTGTTTCAAAATTTGAAAATAAAATATTTCATTGTCAATAATAATATGGAGTCCTTTTATCTATACGCATTGAAGAATACCTTTTTTAATTTTACGCATTTTTATATATGAATTATTATAATTCCATTCACTTTTTGAACATTAAATACTTTTCCAAATATTTTGCAACCGCTCTTATGTATTCGGATATCATTTTGAGTCTATCATTTCCTTTAATGTATGTATGAGCATAAAAATGAATGCAAGTTAATCACATTTTATACCTGGGCTAATTGAAATGTCTAATGACACTGTTATTCTTGTATTGTTGTTTTTCAGTTTTATTCTATTGTTGAGGTATTTCAATCAATTTAACAAATAATGAAAGGAGCATGCATTACTTTATCCCTCTATTATACAAAGGACATACCGAAGGTTCAGAGAACTTGGTATCTTCTGCAGAAGACCAGAATCAGGTCGGCCAGATATCATCCATTGGATTATCCATTTTTACGGGTGCAAGTTTTGCGTGATCGTCACACAACAACCGCAGAAGCTCAAAATTGCTTGCACAGGACATCAGGAGTCAATGTCAGCATGAGAACAGCGAGAAGGAAATTTGAAGAAGCACAGCTCACTTTTAGAAGATCAGGTAGAGGTCCCCTGCTTACCCAGCAACATCAGCAAGCACGCCTTGTCTTTTCTCGTCAATATCTGGAGTGGACTGAGAGCAAGGGAAAGCTGTCCTATTCACGGATGAGTCAAGGTGCAGCCTAAGACCACCTGATGACTGGAAAGAGTATAGAGAAGACTGGAGAAAGGCATGCCTCTTGCGCCTTTTCATCGACGATGCCTTTCAGGAGAAGCTACATCATGGTGTGGGCTGGTATCTGTGTGGAAACCAAGAGTTGGGTTTTGTGAAGAACGGGGCCCTGAATGCAAACAGGTGCAGTGAGAAAATTCTTCAGGAGCATGTTATCCCTTATGTTCCATATGTTGGTAATGATTTTCACTTCATGCATGACAATGCCCGTCCACATTTGGCCCACATTGTGACACAGTGCTTGTGTTAGATGGGGAGTTAGGCGTTAGTTTGTCCAGCATGAAACCCTGACCTCAATTCCATTGAGCATGTTTGGGTATGATGGGGAAAAATGTTCGTTTGGGTATTTCTGAGAGCCTCAATGAACTTCGGGAGGTTTTGCGTGAGCAATGGGAAGCCATACTACAAGAAAACCGAAGGACTTTGATCCGCAGCATACACGTAAGGTTGCAAGCTGTGATACAAGCTGGAGGAGATAACATCCGCTTCTGAGAGTGTCACTGAGTGTTGACAGGCGTGTCATAGTGTTACCAATACAGGTGTGTTACCTTGTGTTACCCTACAAGTAAAAACAAGATCATTATGAAATGTGATTAACTTGCATTCATGTTCAAGCTCATACAATAAAGAAAATTATACACTCAAAATGATATCCGAATACATGAGAGTGGTTGCAAAATGTCTGGATATGTACTTAATGTTCAAAACCTGAATGGAAATATAATATTTCACATATAATGGATAACAACTAAAGGTGAGACGTATAAATATTGTTGCTTTGATGTACAAATGGTGGCAAAATACTGGTGTAAATTGATAGGGGGAATAAGAAAACTTTTCTTGCATTCTGTATATTAAAGTTCGCTCGAATAGAGAAATGATCATGTTGGGGCTCTGCCGGCAGGCAAGAAAGAGAAGTAGAAATTAGGCAAATTTCGATGAAAGCAAAATACCTTAGGTCTGGAAAGGCTTATAATAGGGGAGGAGTGCATAAGACATTCGGTTGTTTCTTTTTCTTTTAATTTATTTAGTTTTATATTTATTTTATTCTTAATATGTATATTCATTTTATATGTTAGCAGGGAATATCTAATATATTAAATCAAACAGAACCTGGTATGCTATAAGGCATCGTCGGTACATGTGCGAAGGTTAAAGTTTCGCTGTAATGGTGCTACTGGTATATTATTATTTCTACTACTACCACTACATACTATTACCCTCACCACTACTACTATCACTATAACTACTGCCATCTATCAAAGTACTACTACACCTACCATTACAACTACTTTCACCATCACTATTACTATCACCACCGCTTGCCGCCCGGTGGTTCCTAAAGGAAGCCTCTTTTCATTAATAGGCAGGGGTTTTTTGGTTGCTGTAAATCAAACTCGCCTCAGAGAATGGCATCTTTATAAGAATTTCCTCCTGCAATTAAAAAAAAGGAATTATATTACCAACACTACTACCTTTAATAACACTACCACATAACCACCACTATTATTGCTAAGATTATTACTGCTGACATTACTATTAGGTATTACTACCACTACTACGATACTACTACTGCCTCTACTACTACTACCAATATTATTACAACCACTATTGGTGCTATCCTACTAGTATACTACGACTACTACTACTACTACTACTACTACTACTACTACTACTACTACTACTACTACTACTACTACTGCTGCTGCTGCTGCTACTGCTATTACTACTACTACTACTACTACTACTATCACTACTACTGCTACTATTATTACTACTACTGCTATTATTACTACTACTGCTACTATTACTACTATACTACTGCTATTACTATTACTACTACTGCTGCTGCTGCTACTACTACTACTATTACTATTACTGCTACTGCTACTATTACTACTACTACTACTACTACTACTACTAGTACTACTACTACTACTACTACTACTACTACTACTACTACTGCTACTACTACTACTATTACTGTGCTACTACTGCTACTACTACTATCACTATTACTACTATTACTATCACTATTACTACTATTACTACTATTGCTGCTACTATTACTACTACTATTACTACTACTGCTATTACTACTACTACTACTACTACTACTACTACTACTACTACTACTACTACTATTACCTACTGCTACTACTACTACTACTACTACTATTACCTACTGCTAGCACTACTACTACCGCCACTACTAATGCTACTATTGCTTCTACTACTATTATCATTACTATTACTACCATCACTACTATTACTATTACTACTTCAATCATTATTATTACAATCTCCTGTGCATAAACTTTTAGCATAATGTTGGTTAGTCTGATACTCTTGTTTGCTATTACTTGCGTTATTTTAAATAGAACAAAAACCGTTTTATGCAGCACTATTTTATACATTTTAGAAAAATATTGCAAACCTTTAAACATTGCGACTTTATGCATTCAACTTCTGTGATTTACGTCAGCACCACAACCATGCAAAATGTAGGACAACTAACCGGTTTGTATTGCTTCTGGATTCTGTGGTTCATAGGCTATGAATTGAAAGCTTTATTAATATTTCAAACATTATTTCATCGACCAATTACATATTCATTGCTCCAATGAATATATAAGAAGCACTTGTGCTTTATTCAGTTTCCCCATGCATATTTAAAATATCGTCAGCAATTTT
The DNA here is from genome assembly GCA_030762175.1 of Metallyticus violacea. Lineage (NCBI taxonomy): Eukaryota > Metazoa > Arthropoda > Insecta > Mantodea > Metallyticidae > Metallyticus > Metallyticus violacea. The sequence goes on along the minus strand of CM060831.1, from coordinate 24,484,697 downwards.
TTATAAAATGCCCTATACTGAATGAACAGATGTAAATATTGAAACAAGACCTGGTGGGAAAAATAAAGAAGCAGATGAAATTGGAAGGCGGAAAAAAGAAAAGAAATACTCGTGCACATGGATAAATTTGAAAGCATATTGCACAGAAACTTCTGAAGTTAGCCATGAAAACTGCAATGTTTAAGCCATTACCTCCATTCACCTGTCGAAAACCAAACCACTAACACTGGTGTTGAATGTTGCTGAGGCATAGATTCTTAGGCCATTGCAATCCCGTCTGGATCATCAACTACAACAGATTTTTCCTAGAATCCCCTCACTTCTCATCAATGACAATTGCCGGATAAGACCCTAAACTTAGGTTTGCAACGCTTCCTTCCCAAGATTCCTTTCCTACATTTCATCTGATGTATAATTAGAGTGTATCTCTTATGGTGCCGTAAACGGGTTTTGAACATTAAAAAAAATTACCCTTTCATATTAAGGTTGCCACTCATGCCAAAATGGTCAAAATATTTGTAATTTGTTTATTATCTCGCATCCTGCTCAAAGATGGTGATTTTTCCGGAATTTCCTCGTCAACAATATTTGTTTATTTGTTTCACCTGACAAGAGTTAAGACCATGAGGCCTTTTCTTGCACTCCGCTAGGCGAAAAGCCAGCAAAAATACAGAGAATAACATGCATAGTTATTTAAAAATACACCAATATTTGTAAGCGTTACATGTTACAAAATTGGTGTTAACAGTTCCATTAATTAATTTATTAACTGGTCTGATTCATAGAGTTGAGATGGAAATTTAATCTGCGTTTAAATACCTTTATTGTCCAACAATCTCTGACTTCATAAGGGAGTTCCATATTTCGGGAACTGACATGCTGAATGAGATTCAGTAGAAATGTATTCGGCGACGAGGGATAACAGCGAAGTCAGAAATTGGTATAGGAGCGTTGTTGGCTGTAGGAAAAATTACAGAACGATGCTACATATAGAGCGAGTAAAGATGTAGTTGATTGACTGTTGACGTTCTATCAAGTTACTGCGAAGACATCGCACCACTTGCCGAGAAGATTAAGGATTCTGGTACGCGGTGCGCAAAATGCAATCAAGCTGAACTTCGCATATTCCCAAGAAAGAGTTAATGATTACCGGTAATTAATTATTTACTTGCTTTTTATTAAATTGTACGTTAGGTTGGGAGAAAGCTATTTCGGTACTTCAGCGTTGCTCATTGGCTGGTCGTTTGTGCCTAAACCCTCAATGGGGCACCTCTGAATGGAGGAAGAAGGGATGAGATGAAGGATGCGCCATGCTATCAGGATATCAGGACCCCGAGGTACATGACATTATTTTCAATTAGAGCACCCCGACGTCTGCGGTTCCTTTCCCGCTAAGGAGTTCGAGACCCTCAGAAGGCCGCCTGCAACCATATGCCAGGCTGAAATCTTTGCAAAGCGCAAGCCGCTGTCGCGCCACACCAGCCCACTTCGTCCTGCACTTTCGACCCTATGGCAGAACCAGTGCAATGGGAAATCCGAAAATTCGCTGAAAGCTAAGATCCATCCATAGCCTAAGTGAACAGCGGAAACCACTAAAAAGCCCAAGATCAGGTTGACTGACCCCAGGAAATTTTAACTCAGAATGAGAGCCCCAAGCCTGAGCCACCCCGCTCGGTGCCTCTAGTATTGATCTTGTTTTCTTAGAATGTGAGAAAGTTCTACTTAATACTCGCTAGCGAAGTTATACAAACTTCTAGTAAACATACAAAGCACTTGAATTAGGAATCTATTAATGCTCAGATTCTTATGCCCACGGCCCCTGCCACAGTAACACAACCTTTCGTTAGTACATTGTATCATATTGAATAGAATGCACGGTCAAACAACAGTGAACCTAAAATACTAATATATAGTTTTTGTAAACTACAATAATTAAATGCCTAACAACACGAGGGTAAGTCATTAAGTAAGATACAAATTAATGTGGGTTACTACATATTTGCAAGAGGACCTGAGGCTATTGCCGCTAGGGGCAATATTAATTTTATACAATCGGTGACATTCCATACGATGCAATCGATGTTTGCATAAGCGAAAGAGCAATTTCAAGATGGCGGCGCCTCTGAGTGTGTGTACAACCCTCGAGCAGCGCTCCATTGTGCGATTTTTGTGTGCGAAAGGCGTGGAATCAAAGGATGTTCATAAAGAAATGTTTCTCAAGTACTCTGAGAAGTAATTGTCACATCAAATTGTTTACAAATTCTCTGAAGGGTGTACCCGTATCGAAGACGAACACCGCTTCGGCCGGCCAACAGAAATAAATTTACGAGTTGAAGACGTAATCCGAGTAGACAGCAGGGTAAATATAAACAATATACCCGCTGCAATTGGTTGTTCACACTGCATGGCTTAACTCATATGGCATAATTGGTTAGGTTATCACAAAGTCTGTGAACGGTGGGTGCCACTCACGCTGATCACACAACACAAAATGCAAAGAATGCTTGTGGCATTACAGCATCTTAGTTTCTGCCGCGATGAAGGACACGATATGTTAGTCCGAATTGTCACAGGTGATGAGCCTTAGGTTCACCATTACCAGCCCTGCTCTAACATCCTCAGGAAACTTCGTAAGGTCATTCAACGGAAGCGACCAGGACACGTTGTTCTTGAATGACAACGCGTGTCCTCATACTGCCAACAAGAGAAATGAAAAACTACGAAATTTCAATTGAGAATTCCTCGAGTATCCTCCATACAGCCCTAGCCTTTCTCCAAGCGCCTCTCATTTGTTCGGCCCTCTTAACCACCATCTTTATTTCTCGACGATGAAGAGAAGTCACTGCCTGGTTCCCACAGCAGTCAAATTTTTACTAGATTTCAGGGGTTTGTGAAGCAGTAGGACAAATGCTTCTATACATAGGGAGAATATGTTGAAAAACAAAAATATTCTTATATGTTTAAGCTCTATATCCATTGATGATTTGCTCTCTTACTGCATAATTTGTAAATTTACTTTCAGTTCTTTGCGATATTTTATAATCATAATACACATTTTATATTAAATGTTCTTTAACACACCCAGCAGCATAACATGAATACGATCTAGGTATGTAAGTACGAACTAAAAGGGTGAATAGAAGTTCTTTTAATGACAAAAGGAGATAAGAAAACTTGAAGAATAGGCTAATAAGATAAGATGATTTTACTTCCAAGTGTACATATATTTGTTTTTGAACTATTATATCAAAATTGCTAATTTGTTAGCTTTTGGAAATATTGTATTTTCGTTTATAAATGTCGAAATAATTCTATCCTAATTAATATTTGTTCAATTTTTAGCAATATTAGCGAATTATATTCTAAATGTATTACCAAAACAAGAAATATAAGTAGTTCAATGGAACATGATATAACGTTTGGTTTGTGTGCGCGTATGCGCATTCTGTAAAAAGAGGCATTCATTGCAAACTCTGCTCAGGTAAGGAGGTGGAAAATGTATGTACGGATGTATATATGGTCAGCCTAGCGGAAAGAGCGGGTTAGGGAATGGTCACTGCGCAACTGAAATACTTCAAAGCCTGTTTTCTAACTTGGTAAGCTATAAATATACAAGATGACATGAGCCAAAACTAGTTCAGATGTATCGGGTGAGCAATCCTATGCCCGTCGCTTATGTGCCCCACCAATCGTGGATGTATCAGGCTTTAGCACCGGTGAACAGTTGTCACTAGAACCGCAGTACAATAGAGCACACTCGTATATTGTCGTGAATCAAATTAATTTAAGGGGGTACTCGTTAACTTGTTAATTTACATTACTTTATTTATGCTAAATGGGGACAAATTCAGTTCTTAATCTCCACCAATATAACGCATCTCTATTTCAAGAAGTTAAAAAAAAAGTATATATACCTAAATAGTATTTAAACCAATATGTGTTAGCAATTTGATAATACGTTTTATTTAGTTAATAACTTATTTACACTCATTGATTGGTAATTGGCATACTTTGCTTAGATGGCCCTTCAGATATGTGGCACGTCTGTTCCCTACTAAAGTTCGCAAGAGAAGAAGGAAGCGTCACTTATCTCGAATAAATAGCGTCACGCCTCTCTTCGCATGCGCCACAACCCCCTTCCATGCTCTCACACTCCTTGAATATTAATGACCCCTCCCAGGATATATTGCGGTGTATGTGCTAATAATATAATACACTATTGCCAACACATTCACTACTAGCGTCTAAGTGCCACAATATACATAGGGTTTTTCTCATAAGCACTTAAAAATAAATTACTTACCAAGCAGGGAGAGAGGACATCCCTGCCTTAAGTTTATGTTATCAGCTGATGAAATTATTTATTACCAGTACTCCATGCAGTTCCCTCTGAGACATGAAGGAAATTTTTTAACAATTTTTGTTTTTGCAATCCAAAGTGTTAGATTTGTCTTGTGTACTTTAATGCCCCCCTCCCCTCCAGAGATAATATTTGCTGGGGGTAAATCGCGGTAGTCATATATTCTTACTGATTACTGGATTATGAAATATTTCGCTAGTTGTGTCAAAGTCCTGCTAGAAAGTCGCAAAACTAAACTCCCTCTCGAGAAATATTTGCAGATACCTCTCATTCGGGATGCCATAGTCTCCATTTTCCCCGGATTTATCTGTTTTCTTCTCTTAATTCTGTTCCTCCGTTTTTAATTTGCACTGAGTCGTATTTGTTTAAGTTCAAGTAAGCATCTTCCTGAATATGGGAATAAAAAAGTTTAAACACTCATGAATCATACAATGGTTTGTTTTATTTATTATCTCTGGCTATAGTGCATAAGGTTGTGATTTGTAACATTCCACCGGAAAACAAATACAGCGTCACGAGTTTCCGATTCCGAAAATAAATGTGGTTTTTGAACCGTTTAACGTAAAGCCACTATCTTCTACTTAGTTCATATTAATCGTACACGTTTCCATGTCAGAAGTGTAAAGTGGTGGTAAAAATTAGTTTCATAATGAGCGAAAGTGAAGATGATGCACAAAAGACATTTTCAAAGAAGAACTTAAAATCGCAACACATATAAGTGCATCATGAGGTCTGGGAAGATATTTTTTTCTAGGTTAAAATCGGTATCAAATGAAGGAGAATGTGGTATATTTATGAAAAATTATGCAAAATTGATGAAAAATGCCAAATCACCAGAAAAAAGTAGAAAATCACTGGTTGTTATTAGGTAGGCTAGATGAAGTAGAAAACACAGAACAACTTTCAGGCATGACTTAGTTGATGTACCTGAGTATTTTCGTTTAAGGAAAGAGTCGTAGGTCCCTAAGCGCTTTATCATCACACTGTATACCGCCACACCGTCCGTCCTCCCTGACTGAGGTTTTTTCAGGGTTTTCCTCGGTCCTCTTAAATGGAAAATGCCGGGGAGGTACCCTAAACTTAGTCCTTGAACACTTTCTTCCTTCCTTTAAAAAAATCCTTTCCCAAATTGCCATTTCATTTCATGTATTATCAGTTCCCAACGCCTGTGATGTCTCAGTAGTAGAAAGGGGCATTAAACACTATCATGCGATATACTTGCTCTATAGACCCAAGATCGCGGGTTCAATGCCGGCCAGGGTCGATGGGTTTTTTCAGGCGTAAAAGTCCTAGGGAAGTAAAGCCGTGGATCCATGACGTGGATTTACGGCACGCAAAAGAACCCCAAGCCTGAAAGAATAGGCCTCTAAGCAAAATTTATCGGCCATTTCAAGCTCGGAATTGAGTGGGAGGCTGGTGACGTGAGATGTTAAGAGTCCTAAATAAACCAAGTCAACAACAAAAGCATGATGTAAGACACTGAAGTTATCAACAGCCGCGCCAAATTAGATAAATTCCGCCGAATTTCATACATTTCTGCCCCCATGATTTCAGAATATCGCTTCTGTTTTTTTAACATTGTTCATATCGTCTTACTATTATTTTTGTTGCTCTAATTTAGCACTTGCTAAAGAGTTTGCTTCGCATATAATCATATCACGTCGTTGTGAATCCTACAAGAGGTGTAGGGTAAACAAACTCAAGCACACAGGCTAGACTCCGTTTGCTGATGAATTTGTGTTCAGAGTTTCAAATCAAAGATATGCATGCAGTACTCAAAGAAATCTCTCAATGCCTCGTGGTAGGAGTTAACTACAACTTAGAGCTGTATCGTCGCGTGATGAATTTATTAAATTCTGACCTGCTCTACAATGTACCGTATGTACGATTGTCACTTCGCGCTCTCATGCCACTAACGATGCGCCATTGTGAATTTATACTAGGGCATTGTTTGTATAAAACAGACTTTGTTCATTGGCGTATTCAAAACGAAATCAACAGTTAATATTTATCGTAACTAACAACATGAACTAGCAACTCAACTGAACCTCTCCAAACAAACTGAACTATTACTAATACGGTATTGTAATTTGATTGAGATTCGATACCTTCCAACTAAAGTTTTAGCCCTGGAAGCACCCTGGAAGCAAACACCCCTCCCCAATAGAAAGATAGCTTTACAGTACAGAAGTGATTTTAAGTCTAACACAATCTATTAAACAATAATTACGTTGTCTCATAAGACATTTCGGTTTTAAGTTCGATGTTTTGTATGCTTTTAATGGTTTTATTTTGTTTGACATTGTTACTTACAGGATGCCACTGCTATTTTATTAGGTATTATTATTTATTTATTTATTTACCTTGGCAAGAGTTAAGACTGTGAGGCCTTCTCTTTCACTCTACCAGGCGAAGAACTAGCAAAAATACAGAATTCAATTTACGCAGTTATATAAAATATTTAAAAAGTCAAATTAATAATGCCTGCAATAATACAGCATGTAAATATTACATATTTTAATATAGTTAGAAATTTGATAAAAATAGTGTCAATTCCATTTGTTCTTCAATCATTTTTCTCCAGTAAGAGGGGAGATGAAGGACGAGAAAGAGGAGAAGAAAAAGAAAAGGAGGAAGAAGAATAAGAAGAAGCGTGAGACTAACTGTGATCCCTTGAGTTGAGAGGACAATTTAATGTACGTTTAAATTATTTTATTGTCCGACAATCTCTGACTTCAGAGTTCCAGTTTCTGGGAATATTAAGTAGATTGTGAACACCTGTCAGTGCTCAGTTGTTAACAATAATCATAAAATGGAGGTAATAACGTTTGAGTTTAGAGTCTTTCTGAAACACTATTGGAAACAAGGTTATAAACCTGCAGCCGAAGCTGTCGTTAGTAAGCGTGTAACATAACATAACGACTTTTTGGAATAGTGTTAAACGCCCGTTTTTACTGTTGAGGCATAACAAGCGGTGCACACTGATAATACATGAGATAAAATAATAAATTGGGCTTTTTTATTGAAAGAAATGTTACAGGCATATATTTAGGGCACCTGCGCAGATTTTGCCTTTTATGAGGACTGAGGAAAACCGAGAAATAACCTCAGTCAGGGAGGACGGTCCTGGCGGGAATCGAACCCCAGACCTCCCGCTCATGAGTCCGCGCCTTTACGAATTTGGCCACCATTGGTGGTATAGTAGCACGATGATTCAACCTTTCAATAATGGGGAAGAAAACACTAAAGATATACCACACTCTGGGAGACCTAAAGTATAGGGTTTTGGTAGGAGGGAGAAAAAGAGCTCGTAGGCTGTCAGAATTAGGAGCATCAAAACTTACCATACATCGCCACATTAAGGCACGTAAAAAATCATACAGAAACCGTAGATATGTCGTCAGCTGTAACAAATATAATGGATGATAGATTTATCAGAAGAATTGTCACGTATTATGAAAAATGGGTATGTTACGGCAACCCTGACACCTCGAAACAGTGGCTCGATTCACATCAGCCTGCCAAAGTCATCGCGAAACAAATTTGGTTCGGCCCCAAAGAAATGTTGTGTGTCTGGTTCAATTTTGAAGATGTGATTCACTGGGATTTGTTGCAAATGGGTGGCACTTGAAGCAAATATTTATTCTCAACAACTGGAACGAGTTCATGAAGATTTGAGACAGAAATACCCAGCATTAGTTAATCAAAATAGAATTCTCTTGCAGCAGGATAAGACGAGACCCCATACCACTTTATCAATCATGAAAAATAATGTAGGAATTGCGAGAGATCGAACTGCTACCACGCCCACACATAGCCCTGATCTTGTGCCTTCAACTGTGGGAACAGGTACCACCAAATTTTTCGTATCATAATACAGAAACTGGTACCGTTGCTGGATAACAAACCTCCCTGAAAGGTGGCTCAAGACTATAGAGTCTAATAATCTTTATTTTAAGATTAGCTTAATTTCTTGTCAGAATACTTTTCAACTTAAGTTTTGCTTAAAAACCCATATTACTTATGCCAAAGTATCTACAGAGTGACTCAATAGAATATGACGATTTCCAGAATCTTTTTATGGGACACTCGTATAGAATTAAATAAAAACAAAATTTCAAGGAACAAGTAGCAAAATGCAATTTCTTAATCTGAGCTTATTTGTTAAAAATTACAAGTTACACAATGGAATATGACAGTTTTGAGAACGCCGCCGTTTCTAGTGATTTTGCATTACAGTATGATATTGTTTTCTATGTAACCACGCAATTTATCTGACCACATCATTGATACTTGGGTGGTTAAAATATGTGTATTCGTTATTGTTACACGATTTATTGAATCTAAGTCAATCTGCAAAGAAGATTTAGGGTAGAATTTAATGTGCCAGAAATGCTGGCAACACTAGACTTTCAGATGAATGATAATGATGAAAATGAGTTTTGGTTCCAGCAGGATGGTGCCACAGCTCACAGTTTCGTGAAACTATGAACACTCTGAGGATCCTGTTTCCTGGAAATATAATTTCTAGATTTTCTTATGTTGGATGACCAGCCCGATCTGACGGCTGCAGTTTATTTTTATGGGAATTCTTGAAAAGTAAGGTGTACTGCGATAGGCCACTGACCATAGGTAGTTAAAAGAAAACATAACTCGTGAAATTGGGGACATTGATCACGTTTTATTGCAGTGAGTTATGGTAAACTTCCCGAGCCGATTACACGAAAGTGTTCGTTGTCATGGAGTCGATTTAAAAAATGTGATTTTAAAAAATAAGTTCAGATTAATAAATTGCATTGTGCCACTGGTTTCATGAAAAGGTATTTATAGGTATTTATAGTTCGAGTGTCCCACAAAAAGGTTCTGAAAATCGTCATGTTCTATTGGGTCACCCTGTATAATTATAAATATAATAATACACATTATTTATTATATTGAAAATTACAAAATTACACAAAGTGTAAATCAACAAAAGGGAGGTTGAATGATCCCCAAAATGACAATTAAAATTTATTCATTGACATGCAAATCCGAGTTGTGTCACTCTAGTGATAGCGTTTGCCATTGCTAATTCTTAGTCCCTGGGTTCGAATCCCGGTCAAATCAAACTGTCTGGGTAAGTTTTTTTGGGATTTTTTCTTACCCTGAGAAGATGAAAGCCAGATAACTTTATGGTGCCAAGGACTCCGAGTTCATTTGCACCATCATTATTTCATTTCATTCATCCCTACAGACTTATACACCTATAGTATTAATGTCCACAATCTATAGATATCACGAGAATATCAATGCAGTCAAGGCCATGATAAATCAGACATAAAAAGAAGAAGAATCCAAGTTTCCTGCCAATTTAGAGTATTACAAAAGGCAAATTTTACTCAAATGTAGTCAGATATTTTTACTAAATTATAATAATACTTTATGACATATGGAATTTTGATCACAGGACATGCCCTTCGGAGCAGTCTCGGGTCTAACAATTTTGAAGAGAAAGCCAAAAGAAGTATAACCAACGCTGTCCCGGGGATAACTCTGCCCCTTCCTATCGCATATGGCCGCGTTATAAACTGCAAAACTTTTGTGGAATCAATCATTAGCTGGCGAACCACCCTGTCATGTTCAGGTGAGCGAAATAAGCATGGGGGAAATGTATCAGGCAAGAAGGAAAGACGCTCAAAAACGGCAAAAAGTTTAAGTTATTGTTCAATAATTCAAATTGCAAACGCCGTCAAGAAGTTGAAATGCAGCAGTGAGAATATTGCAGTTGACAATCGCTACACATTTTAAATAACATTGCAATCTGACATTAGACTGCAGAAAATCTATCACAAATATCGAGCCATTGTTGTCGACAATGTGCATATGTGGAAGATGTAAAAGTTACAGAAAATGAAATACTTGAAATAAAAGCTGCAATAAGACATTTATAGCCCCGCATTTCCAGAATAGGCAATTGTAGGCAACATAAAGCCCATATATTGCATTCTTTAATTCTGAAATGAATGTATAAAATATTTGGGCAATTTAACAAAATAAGCAAAAAGGGCAAAATTCATCCCTAGTCATCTCCATGATTGTAACATTATTATTATTATTATTATTATTATTATTATTATTATTAGGTTTCATTTTGGTTGAAATGAATTGAAATGAAATTGTGCTCTTAGTGAAATGTCTCGACATAAAATAACTACTTGTTCAGTAGTTTAGATCTTTTCAAGTAGTATACCAGAATCACTTGCGCTATGGTGTTTTATAAAATTATTTTGAGGAGAATGCCTAAAGAGTTCCGTTAGTCGACTTCTGAACTTATAAACTCACTGACATAGGTAATCATTATGTTCACAGATTAAAGAAGTATTTATTAATCATTTTCTCCTTTTCGATCATTCCTTATGGCTATTGCGCGGTGTAAAGATCGTTTTATAGCAGATCGACCAAACAGAAACATGCCGGGCTTCCAGAATAGATTCTCATCCCTTACACAGGGTTTTGCGTCTCGGCCAAGGCGGCTCCCTCCCTACTCATGAGCGCAAGTCTGCTACCTGCTGTTGACTTCCGAGCAGTCACCCATTTATATTCGTTTCAGAAGATGGCATACCGCGGACTTTACAATGGCGTATTTTTGTGTTTAAGCGTTATTATAAATGCAAATCAACTTGTCGCGTTTGTGAGGAATTTATTGTGAAGTTCCCTGGGCAATTGTCTCTATTCAGAACTGCAATTCACGATCTTATGAACAATTTTGATACTACTGGTCAATGCAAAAACAAGAATCGCACACAAAGATAGTCAGTTTAAACAGGAAACAAATTAGACGAAATTATTGGAAATCTTGAACGTTCGCCAACAAAATGACTACAAAAATTAGAGCAGCAAGCTAGAGTTTCAGTATCTTCTGCATATACGGCAACCAAATTGTTAAAATTCAAAACTTATAAGTGTAGAGCATCAATTGTCTACGACAAAGTGATCCCGTAGCATGTGTGCGTTATTGTAATGGTTTCTTTCATCAGTGACTGATTAATCCATCCACAGCTTGTGTTCTTTTCAGACCAGGCGTGGTTCCGCCAAAATGTTGTCTGAACACTCACAACATTCACTATTGGTGCTCTGAAAATCTAAATTGTACACAAAAAGTCCCTCTTCATCATAGTAAAGGTGAAGTTGAGTGTGAGATCGGCGCAAGACGAATAAGGCATGGTCAGCTGTAGCATGTACGCAAAATCCCGTGCCGGTGGTAAGAACATATTCTGGAAGCCCTGTAGTTTGTCAAAGTTCGCGAAAACGGCAGCAGAACAGAAACATTAATGGGAAACTCCATGTCGACGATGACTGTTTTATCAACATTTGCAAGTCGCGTCTCCAGACGGTAAAGTTCAAAGGCTCCCTTTGTGTTTTGAAGTTGTGAAACCAGAGTACTTACTGGAAACATCACAGTAAAACATTCATCTTTTCCTGCGTAAGAAATGTGCTCAGTTACCGTAACAATAATGTTGCAGAACTTCACAAAAGGCCCCGCATACTTCCGCTGCAATTCTGATATGCAGGAAGTACATATTTTGCATAAATACGTTAAGTTTTGAAAGCTACCTTCAGTGGCTAAATATTTAAAGCCGCTACAATAATATCTACCTACAGCTTGTATTATGATGACATATTTTACATTTATCAAAGTCTCAAAAGCTATCTTACACATTCGCACAGAACTATGAAAGGCAAATAGCAGTTCAAGTATAGGTCGACTTTCATCAAGTACGTACGTCATCTATTCTCCTTTTTAACCTCATGTCGGCGGCAAGTACATCAGATCGATACAAGCCCCTCCCCCCCTTTTTGCACTGAGTTTTAGCTTTTCATTGTTGAAGCTTCACCTTTCGAATGCTTTCACATGTACTTTCTACTTTGTCACTCAAGTTAATGATGTGCACTATTGAATGTTTGGTACAACCGAATACTTTACAATTGAGATAGTTCTCATTTGGTGAACCAAAGCAGAAACCCGAACTGCTCCGTTCTTGAGATATCTAATTAGCTGCGGGACAGTTTTTATGTCACGAATAATGCAGGCGTTTTTAATGATTCATGGAACGAATATTCTACTGAATAAATTTGCAAATTAGGAATAAGAGTACACAGAATAAGCTTTCACTCATTAATCAGATGGGGGCTTACCTGCAGTGGGTCCGTAAATCAATATATGAACGATTGCTTTATGCTTTTTAAAGACAAAAAAAAAATGAGAAATAAGTGTAGAGGAAATAGCTTGGATGGTTACGGCATATTACGATATGTTCCCTAGTATGAGCTGTTTTCTGAAGGTAGTTATCAAAACGAATTCTTTTCAGCATGCTTTGGCAACTGAGCATGATAAGTCACTGTTGGTTGGTATTAAGTTAGTATTTTTTATCTAGCTTGGAGATACTGCATGTGGTTTTTAAATGGCATTACTGAATTTAATTCTGGCGATAAAATATACATGGAAGGATCATTTCACTTCCAGATATTCCATAAAATCCTCCCACTATGGGGTAATTTTGAAATATTTAGTTGTTGGAAATTATTCATAGTTTCATTCACTCCCAAGTTTTATTTTGTCGTGGTTTAGAAAGGGGATAATTTTAATTTCTCAAAGAACAGCTTCAGTTTTAACACAGTTTCTTGAAATCTTTTCACAGCAAGTCAAATGCCGAGTTACACAAAATTCTTGCCCCCAGATCAAAGACAAAAGAAGAAATGAAATCCATCGCTAATGACAAAAGACAGTAAGCTAGCATGAGAAAAAATGGAGTTCTTGAAAGAACGTGTCAAAGAGACTTGAATAAAATGTCTAAATGTCCAGAAAATGCAAGGAAGCCCAGTCCACTGATTCTACCCTTTATTTATGAAGTGACATAAACAAAGAACAATTTACACACAATGAAAGCACCGAGTAACACACGAACGCACAATCACTTGCTGACAAAGCCTCCCGCGAACGAACTACAAGCTGCTACCTTCACATGCAATACTCGGCCTTGACGACTGGCTCTTCCGAATCTGCCAACCCGTATTTCAAATAAATAACCCCCCTGCAGTAATGTCTGGTTCACGTTCTACTAATTGTCGGTTTTGTCAAGTATTGCAACGTCTTGTCTAGCAAGAAACATAACACGATTTGTGTTCTTACATTTACTTCTTTGGCCTTGAAAACATTAATTTATTACATATTCAGGAAGTATCATATTTTTCATGCATATTAAATGTTTCAACGACCTTTTCCCAGTGACTGAACCCTTTTTCATGAACATGGACTTATAACTTTTTCAGAATATTTTTTTTTTTTTTTTTTTTTTTTTTTTTACAAAATACGCTTTATTTAAATTCTTATCACGCTACAAGTTTAATTGTTCTTCCCTGTCCATAAGTGCAAAAACTTGACATTCATGATTAATCTGGCGCGGCTTCAGACACTCCTGCACGTTCTGAACTTGTCGAAAGAGTTTGCGATTTCTTCTAAATAAATAAAAATAGGAGTTTTATTATGGTGCACGTTTTTATAATTAAAATATAATTCAATGATTTATTGTTTAAACATACCTACCAATTTCCTCGACCCTGGAGTTTCTGAACAAAGGATATAACTGATCCATCTTGTGGCGTTTTTCCTCTCTTTTTAATTAAACAGTGCCACCTAACATACCGATGTGTTACAGTTATGCTACTAACTCGTGCGAGAAATCCTTAAGACGGTAAACATATTTTTAATGCACGATCTTAATTCAAACTTTTAGTTTTCCATTGTTGCACTCGCTCCTTGCTGCTTTCATTATTACATTCGAAGTCGTTTATCCCACTTCATGCTTTACAACTATAATAACAATTAAATTTATATTATATTATAAATGTCATAAGCTTAACATAAAATAGTTAATATTCGCACATAATAAAAAAACATCCATGGGGTCTTATCGCTTGTCCGCCCCTGCACACAACAGGCCTTGCTGCCCCCTCCACCCGGAGTCTCTGCTCCCGTGCACTTAACATCTACACAGAGGCCATAGAGTAGTGAAGTATTCTGGCTGAATGTAAAGGTATAAAAGAATGAAGGGAAAAGCATCCATCACACTCCTTTGCGGTTCGAACAGAGGGAGGTGGTCATGCTGGGCTCTGCTGACAGGCAAGAAGGCAGAGGAGAAATTAGGTAAAGAAAGTGGGACAACTCGGGTTTAAAGAGCTGATAACCGGAAAGGGAGTTGGGAGAAAACTAATTGATTGAATCTAGCTCTGTATATCATTCATAATGGGATTTCTTTTTTATTTCTGTATGTATTTTTAATATTTTAAAATTTTATTCTTCTTGTATTTCTTTTATGTTATTCTATTTTTTATTTATTGATTTTATTTTATTGTTGAATTTATATGTTGTATAGCTTACTGTGAAATATCTAATCTAATATGTTGTACTAAATGAAACGGACCTAGTGTATTATAAAATCACTTACCCGTTCGCCTGTTGAAGTTGCATTGTATTGTATTAGTGCCACTGTAATAAATACTCTGCTACCACCAACACCACCACACTATTTAACACTTAAATGCTCTCATTAGTTGTACAAACGCTTTGGTACTTTCCTTTAAGGACAGTAGTTATGAATGGGCATTGGGTACTCGATGAACAGTAAAATACTAAATATCCAGTTATAGGGAACATGTTTGTGCAATGTTGTATCTGCTTCACATCACTTATTCATTCCCTTCATTGGACCAGACATAGTAAAGCTTTTCCTCGTTTGTTCTGAATTGACTGGACAGTGGCATTGTTGTTATAGCCACTAAACAAGGTTACTGCTATATTGTTTATATGCTTTACTCTCTAGTGATGAATATCTAATTATCAGCAGTTATTATTCTGATTAATCAATTGCTCATTATTTCATTTTCTTGTAGCCCATTACTGGAATAAAGAGAGAGAGAGAGAGAGAGAGAGAGAGAGAGAGAGAGAAAGTTAAATATATTAGCTCATAATATGTACCACCATGTTGATCTGGTAAACTTTGTCATGGTTTTGCATACCATTTCTAGCACACTTTCTTCTAGTAAAGTTATAAAGTTGAATGTTATATTAGATAATTTTAAATCTTCAAGATATAATTTCTAACACTTTTAAAATGTCTATAATTTTTTTATAAATTATAAATAAAAGTAATTTGAAGAAGATTTTTCCATCGAGTAGTGCGTTCGTGTGTTACTCGGTGCTTTCATTGTGTGTAATTGTATTCTAATTGTTCTTTGTTAGTTATGTTACTACGTAAATGTTGCACTATTGAAGAATGCGCTTTTATGTACGATACATATGCGAAAATGAGTTCTTGCAGAGAAGTGGTAAGGCGATTCACAGGAAGATATCCTGGCGTGCTTCAGGTAGAGAAACCATTTGCTAACTTGTTAAACCTTTACGAAACACAGGATCTCTCATGACAAGGGACTTGTTCCGAAAATAGAAGTTTCCTATGCAGCTGACGGCAATGTATTGCCGCTGAAGGGCAGCATTTTCCGCTTATCATCAGGTTAGTGCTCACAACTCAAATAGGCTCACTGTATTTATTTAAAACTAGTTTCCTTCTCTCTAATTGGTTGTTTGTCACTGAATGTATTAATTTGGTTATTCAAGAGATGTACTTACGTTATAGACATTAGTAATTTCTTTCAAAATTATTAGTCTCTTTTTGTAAAAGGCCTGATTGTGATAAAAACAGCTCGTCTACAATTAATAAGGCTGAGAAATTATAATTTAACTAAGTCCGCAATCTACTCTTAATTTCCGTTTTCTGATTGTATCATCAATAAATATTAAATACTAGTAGATCACCGCTGTTTTGAGTGGTTAGCGTTGCTGACTACGGACCGGGAGGGACCGGGCTCGATTCTCGGTATCTGCTTAGACATTATTCTAAGTTACAGAGGTCTGGAACGGGGTCCACCGAGCCTCTTGAGGACAATTAGGAATCTGTCCAATGGAGTGTTGTCGTTCTTCGATCTAGAAAACCACGTGATAGAAGACCTGCAAATCACATGCTCTCCTGCAATACTACCCTATCAATGTAGAAGCAGAGGTCGCTGCGACAAGCCGCTCCCGATCTCGGGTTGTAACGCTATAGAAGAATAATAATAGATTAGATAGAGTACCTTTAGTACACAGAATGTATCTGTATGGTGTGGTCGGGCATAAACAGGTGACACTGCAGAAAAGAAATAGGCATGAATTAGGTACATCGTGTCACTTGGGATAAAATGCTACAGCATAATGAATGTAAAGCACAACTTGCATGATCTATATCTAGTCCTATGAGAGAAATTGTTTATTATTTGAACTAAGCTATTACTTTCCATTTCGCCTCCCTGGTTTTTCTTAACATCTTGCTATATCGAAAAAGTCCGTCAGGCAGGAGCTGCGTAAACTAAGAGAATTCCTCAGCAAGTTCAATAATTTTAAAAATAAATATAAAATCCAAATTAGATCTTATTAATTCATGAAATGAAATAATTTGTGCCATACTGTGTGGTATTAGGGGGGAAAATTAGAATTCTTGCATTATAAAAAGTAGACTTATTATTATTATTATTATTATTATTATTATTATCATCATCATCATTTATATTATTATCATTATTATTTATATTATTATTATTATTATTATTATTGAGATTAAACCACAATAATTAATGGTATACTAATAATTAAATGAAATATATGACCAATGATAGACAAAGTTATATTGTGTGAGTATTTTAAAACATTTTTAAATGTAAACATGTTTATTAATTCAGTCCTTGGTATCATCTTTACATTCACTAAAATAGAGAGAAATATCAGAAAGTTTCGAGTTACATTGCGTTTTTAAGTAGATGTTCATATGTTTCAATAAAACAAAGAACATATTACTATTTAAAAACAATTACAATGTACTAAGCAAATATACACTGTCATCAATAAACAATCGAAAGTTCCATCGATTTTCATTGGCTTTGAAATTAAATTTAAATGTTATTATAGTAAAAATATGTAACGAAAACGTTTTCTGAAGGTTATTACAGAGCGCTCTTACATACAAATATAATTCTCAAACACATATTAGATTAATATTTTAAAGTTACTATCTTCATGACGATGTTTTTGTTAAATATAAAACGCATGCATAGTTATAAATACAGTTTATGTGCTGAATTAATTTTTCCTTTTATTTTAAAATAATATAGAGAAAATTAAACGGAGAGCGCTTTTTAAATTTTATTTTTCAAGTATACCCCTATTCCTAAAGTTTCGATTTCCCGGTTTTTCTTATTTTATTTAAACGATTTTTAAATTTTGGGTTTAGGTACACCCCTACTCCTAATGACCCGATTTTTCTTATTTTTAGATTAAGATGTAGCTTCTTCTGGTACAGCAGATGGACTTAGTCCCCTAGACATCACTCTACTTACTCTTAATGCCCCTAGTACTCCCACCACATATTTTCCCCTAAAATACATAAAAATAACTGCCTGAAAGACCGCCCTATAGTAGCCAGTTTCGTCTCTCCTATCATGTGCCCTAGTAGATTTTTGATTATAACCATTTGGTTATTTATTTTTTATTGAAATGCTAAGACAAGAAGTCTTCACCTATTTGGCCCTGGCCATTCTTAGTTGTAATCTCCACGAATGCAATTTGTGTATTATAATAAGTTCTTTATTAATTGTAAATTAAACATAATTGTTCATATTACTATATAAAATAAAATAACAACATAATTGGAGTACATCCTGTGTAACATTTATGATCCTTGCTTTCGTCAGAAGTCTTCTAATGGAATTCCATAAGACAGAAATTCATTCACCACTTCAAATCTCTTTCATAACGTCAGAGGGTTCTCTTTCCATTCATTTCCTTGTTTATTTTCCTCATTATTGCTCTCTTTTAAGCTCTTACATTGTTCCAATTCCTCTTGATTTCATCAATCACTGACTAAAAAATAAACTTTACATATTACACTCTGCTTCAGTTCAAAACAGCATTTGCTGATTAATTATTACAAACTCTAAACACCGTCACGGGTGACCGAGGTCGTTAAGGGGCGTTCTCGTAAGCGGAGATCTGGGCTTCGATTCCCACTAGGGCCGTACTCCATGATTGAGGTTTTTTCCAGCTTTTCCACAGTCCTCATAAATGGCAAATGTCGGGGAGGTACCCTAAACTTAAACACTTCCTTCCTTTAAAAAAAACATCCTTTCCCTGTTTATCATTTCATTTCATGTACCATCAATGTCCACCGCCTGTGATGCTCCAGTAGTAAAAACGAGCGTTAAACACTATATTATATAAGTACCCAAAAAATTAACTCTATAAATAATTCTCTAAATTCGTCATTTGAGATAGATTCTCCAAAATACTATGTCAAAATACAACAAACCTAAATGATTACATATAACGTCACATTTTCTGATAATCTAATAAAATACAATTTAGTTTTATTTTATTTTAGACTTATTTATTGAAACACCAACACTAAAATAAATACAGGAGGTCTTCACCTATTTGGCCCTAGTCATTCATATGTGTAGCCCATACGAATACAATTGTGTGTTATAATAAGTTTCTTTATTAAATTTTACATTAACACAATTATTTTATTCCATTTCCTGAAACAATAAAAATCTTCTTGCTTGATAATGGTAAACTTGAACCGACAGACCGATCGTTATGCGTGGAGCGGTCCCACGTAGGAAAAATCACCCACTGGAATATCTCAAATATTACTTCAAGCTTTCAGGCGTTATAAATATTATAATAAATTATAATAATAAATATTATAATAAATTATAAATAAATTCGGTAAGCTCTAGTTCGTGTTATGAAAGATAATATGAACGCAAGCGCAAGTGCATTCAATTCAGTTCAGAGAGAAATTCACCATGACACTCTCTTATTTATAAAATTTAACTTCGACTCACATATTTTTCAAATTATTCGAAATTATGTGATATTGTATTCTTTTTCACTTTTTGCTTCCCGCTTAGGTTTTTGGTTTACTCTCCATTCCTCTCCAATGGGGTTGGAAGTCCCCACTTGAAACGTGTGCAATGCCAGTACTTTTGATGATTTGTCACGAGCGGACATGGAGTGGTGATAGGCTAACACAAAGCTTTGTTAAACTATTCCTGCGAATATTGTGGACGGTGTAGTTCAAAGTAAATAACATAAGAATAAGCTTATTTTTATTAGTATCAAGTGACATTTCCAACCCCTGAAACAGGGTGGGTCAAGTCTATTTTTATCTTGAAGACACCTGATACCGCAGTAGAGCCTTTTGTAGCTTCCATTTCTGCCTCTGTCAATCTGCAATCATATGCGACATTCTGGTCCATAACAACTAACAGTCCACTTTCAAATTAATCTGATTTATCGTTATTCCTTGTTCCTCTAGTTCTGGAAGGAGTGGACTAAACGGTTACTTCCTTTTCATCCATTATTAGTTTCGAACAGTGGTCTCCTGTTAAGACAGTCCATAGTTTGAGTTGTTTGATGCCAAATAAATTGTCATGTGTCATTCTCTATAGTGTAGAAATTTACCCTTGATTTGGAGAATACAAATTCTATATTTCTTTAGGAGAGTCACTGTAACCTTAGCAGGCGACCAATACGAAGGAAGAATAAAAGTATTCATTGTTCCACAGTAAAAAGCTGTCCTGTTCTGTTATCCTCTTCTTGTAAAACCAGCTCATTAATCTGGCAGGCTGAAGATCTGTGGTTCGAATTCTGGCCATTACCTGACTTTTTCAAGTCTGATTCTTCAATTTCAACTTATTCTTATGCACGGCTACTGTGAAAGAATAGTCTCCATATATGTACTCAGTTTTACTTGTCTATCAGTCATCAGTCATACAATCTCTTGCTTCGCCCATTTAATTTCCCGTAGTGATTCCCTAGCCGTCCTGGCCATGCCAATCCCCATCTTATAGCTGCATTCTGCTCACAGTTCCGTCCATCCACTAATTTGAGTCTTTTCATTTTTATTCCACCCATTAAAATCCATGTTGATTATTTCTTTGCAAAGCTACCCTCTGATATCCTTATAACATGTGCATATAATTTCAACGGTATATATATATTTGAAGTGTAGAAATGTCAAACGTTCTACGTGCCATATTAAAATTTAATCGTTTTATTTTGAAATTATCATGTTCTTTGTGCCTATACATGGATAAAGTAGTTAAAATACTGTTAACAAATAGTGCAGTTCTAAGTGCTACGCTACCATTTGCTGTTCTAAGTGCCATGCCATGATAACATTAGTTTTTTAAATGAAAATATTTTAGTACAGAAATATTTAGTAAGTGACCATAGTTTTTTGAATTTCTATAGAGATTTCGCTATTATAGACAAAAGAAGAGGGGTAAGTAAGGGCTTCATTTCCCAATATTTACATAAGATTGTACATTAAGCTAAAACTAATGATCTTTTTCATGTAGTTCCAATGAACTCAAGTGATTTCTTGATTTTAAGAATGCTGCTGATTCACTGTTAACATTAAATAAGTGCAACATTTCAAAATGCACAATACTTAAAGTATTTCATCTTATCCATTAAAAGAACTTACTCACCATTGAAGGGTGAAGTGGTTTTAAAGTTTTAATGGGAGGAAACTCTAAGTAACCTGATCTTCGTCTGAAAGACCAATTCCTTTTATGGGTTGAAAAAAAGAAAAACTTCTCTTGCATGTTGCCTTTACTTCCTGAAGAGTACAGATAGTTTTATGAGAGATCAATTTCAATCCCTAAGTAAGAATGAAAAACTAAACTCTTCCTGTCAGGAGAAAATATGAAGATTGGTATTCTTGTACGTATCTATGGCCTTTAATAACATATTTTGTGCTTAATAACTACATAATATAAATTTATGCTATTTTTGTAATTATTTTCCTCTAAAACCTGAAATAAAATGTAATAAAGGTTTGATGACACTAATAGCAGACTTTCCATCATATGGTACATATATTTTTCTTATTGTTATTAATTTTTTTCTCCCTGACCATTGTATGTTATCCAAAAATGTGTCACATAAAATAATTTATAAGTAAAAAAGGTCTTCATAATGCTTTTGGGTGTAATAAATTAACTACTAACAGAGATGGGCAGTTTTTTGCTTATACTGTAAAATTTAGAAATGACACTTAGACATTTCCAATCTTCATTTATATTATTAATTTTCTCATCTTCACTCCATAGTTCAGGCAATTGTCTGTTCCACCTTAATAGTAAACCCATCTAGCTTTATCGAGGTCGATCCATGCTTCTTCTACCTGAAATGTATACTAGTTTTGCAATCTAAAGCTATTCATTTTGCTATTTTTAATGGGCACCTATCTTCTATATTAATATGATCCATCCATTTATTCCTATGTCTATCAGGTTCACCGCCGATAGATTTTACTTTTAATTATTTACCGGCCTGTAATACATAAATACAGTCACGGCCTATAAATGAATCACTCGCTTATTCTTACGCTGATGACCTGAGATGTTAAAGAGCGTCCATAAATAAAAATAAATCGCTTATTCTTCATATTTCACTTATTTCACCATCACGAAGCCGAACACGAAACTAGTTTACATAACTTATCTATGAAAATCATCACCATCCCTCACCAGTAACGAAGGAAAATCAGAAAATAATAGAAACGTAAATGAACCGCGGTATCATTTTTCAACAGAGCACTATTGGATTTACTTATATCGTTTTATTGACATTTTAG
The DNA here is from genome assembly GCA_030762175.1 of Metallyticus violacea. Taxonomy (NCBI): domain Eukaryota; kingdom Metazoa; phylum Arthropoda; class Insecta; order Mantodea; family Metallyticidae; genus Metallyticus; species Metallyticus violacea. The sequence continues at coordinate 24,462,563 of CM060831.1, read as the reverse complement.
ATTATTACCTTTACTCTTGTTGGTCGTCGTCAAGATAGCCCATCATGGAATTGTTGGCGTAATGTTCTCTCTTACCATCTTCCCAAGCAAGACTCCTTCCAAGGTCAGTTTCCGACTCACTCGTAACCACGCTAAAACCACTGAATAAGCGACCATGCGCTTTCTCAAACATATGTAAACCCCAACACTAAACATGTGATACTAGCGTGGTGCTTAGACTACTGACTTCAATAGTATGTGTGAATGAGACATGTTGTTAACTTCCCGTGTGACACAATATTTAATATTTATCAAATATCTCTTTCTTATTTTCTGAAGAAAAGTAAGAATTTAGAAAGAAAGATTTTACTTTTTTATTTGAATGTTATAACAAACAAGGGGTGAGTTTTCTTGTTTTCATGAAAAATAAAAAAAATTCACAAAAACTGTTTTTGCAATAATATCTTCAATTCGTCATGTCGTTTTGCTCTTTTCGTTTCTTTCTTCCAAAACGAAATCTTATATTATCTTTAAACCCCAATTTATAATATTCTTTCCTTAATTGTGCTTGTTTAACTACCAATATTTTTAATACATTCAAGAAAATTTATGAATTGCAACAATGAGAGGAATAATAGATTATTCTAACTGTTTAGTCAATTTTGAGGTAAAATGCTAAAGAAAAACACAATCGAAAGTAATAAATACCTTTTATTGCTTTAATAGCAATTGCAGAAGTGTGTATGCTTAATGTACTTAATCGGGTGAGGTTATAATAATTTTTAGTTATTTTATAGTACTATGTTATATTTATTATATTTTCATCACCATGGCCTTAGTTTCGGTTCTAAAGAGCCAACGATGACCATATACACAATTATAATTTAGCTACACTTATAGTTGTCAGAAGGATAGATAGTCACTCCACCGCTTTAAGTGCTATCTACTGTGATACTAATGTATTACTAGGACGTGAAATGGCCGGTAATTTTGTTCAGAGACCTCTTTTTCAGATATAGAGTTGTTTAAATTGCCGTAAACGTTTATCGTTTTAGCAAATATTAGTTCGTTTTCTAGCGATATTTGACAAGGTTATTGTAATTGTTTGAAGAAAACAGGAAGCCTAAAGAACGAGTATGATTCTTGAGCAGACAGTATCAAGACCAAATTCTCACTTTCGAGCTCTTTTCTTTGAGTTTGATTTCCCCGAAATGGACGAATGAATGTGTCAATGGTTTAATTATATTTTTTTGAGTGGGTTGGTTTATAGACACATTTATAAGCCATTCAACGAAAAATTTGCAATAAGTTTTAAATTTGTTATAGGCTATAACAAAGCACGTGCAGTTTGGAAACCATTACACTATCTTATTTTATTTTTTCAAGATAATTTTGTAAAATATCTGGAAATATTTTCATTTCCCTTGGATAAGTCTATAACGTTTTTGGGTACTGGATTTACCAACAAAATGAAAGCTTCTTCTGATATCATCTTGATAATTTATAAAAAAATAATGTTGATTGCATGGTGCTAAACGAATTTCGTTGTTTAGCTAAGTGCTGCGTCGCTTAGGGACTGCAGTATTTTAAAGTAAAGTGCGCCAAATCTTGTTCTCGTTAACTTTGTTTCCTGTTCATCCCAAATAACGTACCCAGCATTTGTATATTCAATAATAATATGGCTGAATGCCAGATAACAATGCATACAGCTATAAAATAAACGCTAGGCAAGCTACCGGTTGTCAGGGCATACAATTAACCAGCGTGTTTGAAAAGAGCCCTGCCACCCGGAGCTGCAAATGGAACTGACATTTACCAACACAATGCCGCCATCGATTCCAGGCGTTTCAAGTAACCCTCGCCCCACCTCCAAACTCATTTGAATATTCTCATTAAGAGTGAAGGCGGCACCTGTATTTTATGGGTCACATGTTCGCTCTTTGGGGCTCTAGGTCTCGCGCGGTGTAAATACTTCAGCCAGTAATTTACTCCCTCTGTACAAATAAAACTCTTGAAATGCCTAGCTCGTGCATGGCAAAACCACCAACATCGTACATGATATGCTTTATTTAACAAACTGTTAAGTTAGGTTAGACATTTTCGGATTACTGCCTCTCGAAAGCTGAGTTATTTAGTGGTGATAACAGTAATCTCCGCATTTGTTACAGTTAACCAGAGTTTTGCTACACGTCGCTAATATCGGCTGACTAGCCGCCTGTATGCCATTCGCCTGCGCATTACTCAACCCAGAATTAGCCATCAAACGATGCAGCATTCATGTAAAGTTCGTTATCTATACCGGGTGTAACAATAAGGCAGGGCTAAAACTTTCAAAACACATTCCGCACACGTAGAAGAAAAAATATATTTTATGAACATGAATCCGGAAACTCATTTTCTGCAATTCTTCTAGCACATAGCACATTAATCGAGAGAAACATACAGGAGAAGAAGTATCAGCATACCACATGAAACTCTTTTTTACATGAAATGTTCAAAGTGTCCTCCACTTGCATCAACCCGCCGTTGCATTGAATCCCGGATGTGCTGATGTATCCCTGGAGAATTGCGTATTGTTTCGCAGCCTTCCATAATGCGGGCACGAAGTCTCTCTGCATCTTGTACCGGGGTTCGATATACAACCGCTTTCAAATGCCTCCAAAAATAAAAGTCTAGTGGGTTTAGGTCCGGTCATATGTCATTGCCTTCGTTCAAAAGGAACACAAAACACTGGTGGTGAATCTAAGAATTACTACTTAACCAGAAATAACCAAGAGGGTATTTTGAACATTTCATGCAAGAGAATTTCATGTAGTATGCTGGTACTTTCTGTTCCCGCGTGTTTCCCATGATTAATGTATTATGAAGAGTGGTAGAAAATGAGTTCTAACATGGAAATAAGACAAATAAAACATATTTTCTTCTTCTACGTGTGAGGAATGTGTTCTGAAACTTTGGCCGTATCTTATTGTTACACTCTATATGCGCTTTGCTTCAGATGCAAGACTTTTTCGTAAATCTGAGCTTCATACAACGAAAACTTCGTAAGACCCATTGCAGAATTTGTTCTACATTCGTTTCCATTGTCAATATATATTTCTTAAAAGATGCCATGTCATTTTAGGCCTTGATCGTGGTTAAATATTTACTATATGGCATAATTAATAAGTTGGAGGCTTTCTGCAACATTTCATAAGAACTATGCAGAGCTTATAATTGGAAAATGAATAATATAATTGGAAAAAACAATACCATAAACATATGTTTGGTTTGGTTATTTTAGTTATAGAGTGTGTAAATGTAAGAAAATTATTGAATGAAGTTTCAGCCCAATTGAACTGCTTGTACAGCGGCCTTGGGGTGGTGAAAAGACAAAATATAGTCGTTAGTAATCAAAGAACAATGAGCGAACATAACATGTGACACTAAATACAGGATACAAAGAACATCATAGCTTTATATCAGTAACTGTAGCACAGGGTGGCCCACGAAAAACAGACTCCCTTCTGGTAAACATTGCTCCAATTTACATGTTCGACTTAGTAGGGCATCTGAGCACCAGTGCCACTACTGATCGTGTTGGATTCACTTTTTATACTAAATCTGCTCTTTGCAGGCACGCCAATAGCAGACTACATTCTCTCATGTTTACTCAAAGATCCGTACAAACAGACGCACCGAACCCCAGCGTACTATTTGGAAGGCAATAACGCGCACGACTGAGAGGTTCGCTGCCATCCATGGTTTGTCGATTTTTATCCTTCGTATCAAAAGATTGCGTGCACTTAGTGCATAGGAACTGAACGCGTAACGTTCTTGAGTCATTCTGAAGTAAACATGGAATGACTGTAGGGAGAGGGGGGGAATTCACTTTATTGAATTTTATACAAAAAAAAAAATAAATGTTGTGGAATGCAAAACACCCTCGGCAGCACTAACAAAATATTAAGAAATAATATTTGACAGAATTGACTGCAGTATTAAATATAACGTCCGAGGAATGCCGCAAAGAATGATGTTTTTGATTTTCTAACATAGAAGGCGACATTTTTGTAAACTTTTTGTAATCTTCACTAACTGTACTTGTAAGTTCGAACCACCATGTTCAACTCTACGAGCATGGGATTGTGCTTGCTGCCATTGCTTATTTTTCCACTTCTTTGGGTGTACTAGGGAGTGAAAGGTCCAATATATATATATAATTGCTAAATCGATTTCTTATAATTTTCCACAAACAATTATTCACACCATGGGCCAGTTTCATCAACAGATGTTAAAAATACACTAACATGTTGTTTGTCAACATTGTGTTAATATTTTAATAATATGTTAATACGAAACTTTTCGAGTATAATGTTAGTTGATACGTTGTTAAGGTTCCCGAGAAGGCGGTGTCATAACCGAAAGACTTCTGAATGCACTTCGATGTACTTTTGTTTGCATAAAATAATTAATACATGCGGCTCATGCAAGAATTATTAAAAGGAGCAGGCACAAACAAAAAAGGTGTTCTACCTCTCTCGTATTTCTTCAACAATCCTATGACGACTGTTTTTCATATTCTGTATCTTTGTAAAAAATACCCTTTTCCATAAAAATTTCGAAGTACCTACATCTGACAACCCTTTCTCTGTCATGAACGGTTTTAATATATTCAAATATAGAATTTCGACATCTACAGCTGTATTTATGGCCACCATTTTCGAACGTTACCGGTTGTTAAACTTTTAACACAAGGAAAGATGATGTTAGCTTAACACGAAGTTTAACACTTTATTAAAGTTAACGTTTGTTGATGAAATAAAGTTTTTGTTAATTTGAATGTTAAAGCATTATGCTCAAAATGTTGGTGTAATGGATGCACTGAACAGCAGTGTTTTCTTTAATGATGGGTTAGACATTAATATGGGTTGTAACATTAGATCTACTCTATGCACCATTGAATATATATATATATCATTGCGCAAGGTAATGTGAACCAAAATATTATTCTATTTTTTAATCATTTCACAAAATGTCAATAATAATTTTTGCTAAACAGTGTTTTTATTATTTACTGTGCCAATTTTTTCTCTTAATTACCATTTTCACTCTTTGGGTATAGTCAATGAGTTGCATATTTCACTTATTCTGGATCATGAAACCACACTTTTATCACAGCACAAATCATTTTTTCTTTGATGGAGCAATTCATTTTCTTCATCCGTTTCTTGACAATCGCCCAAAGATTCTCTATAGGGATGAGATTTAGTGAATTCCCAGGTCAGTCCAAACATTGAAACTTATTTTTCGCCATGAAGTCTTTAACAGGGACAAAGTCTTGCTGTAAAATCGCCTTTTCAATGTTCAGTTCCTCTGTCAATCTCTTCAGCTCTCAGGGGCTCTTTTCTCTAAAATTGGGATGTACTTGTCGCTGTTCATCATTCCGTCCATAGGAATCAAAATTTAATGTTTGTAACTTTAAAATGGACTCAAAAATCTTCTTTTGTGAATTATTTTAGTTTTCGGCCACATCGTCCTTTCCTTTGAGGTGAAATTGACCGAAACTCATTTACTAATTATATTATAAACAACATCCAAACTTACATTACATTCGGCTGCTATCTGTCTCTGAGCCATGTTATTAAATTCAAAAAGGCTTATGACCTTAATTCTTAACTGGTGTGATATCCATTATGAATAAAAATATGCTTGCTAAATAAAATGTTAAAACAGCTAGAAACACATGCAAATTGCTTAACTTCTAGTACAACCAATAAAAGCAATAACTACATTAACTATTTTCACAATGGGTATCAATAATGTGGTGTGGAATTGGAGGGAAATAGTTATTAGTACCTAATAACTAGTTACCAAATTTACCTGCTTATTCACATTAACGCACACAAGATTGTAGGTGACTTAATGAAGCAGATATTTTCTGGGAATGCCAGAAAATGATACTGGAACGTTTTAAATTGTGGAGAATTAAGCAAAATTGTGCGTTTTTCTACAAATTTAAATTTTAGAACTCAGGTGTCATTTTCCCTTAACTATTTAGCCAAAGATATGGTTTTTAATTTGGTACAGCAGAAAGTATAGTTTTACAGAATAATTGGATAGATATTAATGAAAAATAAATATAACATATTTTTAAAAATTAAAAACGAAGTATTTTATGAAGACAATTATATTATTTAATATTAAAATTCCATAGGCTATAATATCAAATCAACGTATTATACTTTATAAAATTCATTTTTCCAGATAGGAAGTTCTTAACATAATAGGATAAAATGAAGAACCTATGACAGAAGTATATTATTTATGTATACTTAGCTAACCAAATGCTCATGTTGGACATATTTTGATTTCCTTATTTTAGACACACCGTATACAAAACAATGGGCTGATATATTTAATGTTTTCTGTTCGCTGCATGATATTTTTATTGCTCTCTGACAAAGGGAGTTGTACATGAAATGCAATTTTGAAATATATGCATTCAAGGTTAAAGTTGCGTCATGCTCATGTCCTATTATCCTTAATAAGTAATGCAAATAAACGTAGGTTTTTGCAACTACTTGCATATTATGTACTTGCACTACCAGAATTGCTCGACATTGCTAGATTGCATGTAGGTGCTTCGGCGTGGGTTAAAAGATTTACCCTGCAACCACAATGCGTATCGTTGCTCCGTCTTGCCAATGCTGCACGGTTCGGCGTGCATGTCTGTACACATTTTAAGGGACTTTGGAAGTGAATTTTCAAAGTTCCACATTTTTGTATGGATTTTTCTGAAACTTTTACTGTGATTGCATTGCTTTTAAGTTAATATGTATGCCAAACTTTATTCAAATTGAAGTTGAGAAAATTGGTTGACATTTTTGCAATTGAACTACATACAAACATTTTACAGAAAGATATTTTAAATAAATTTGGTGAGTGAATAGTGATAATTTTTTAAATCCATAAGATATTTTAATTTTTAAAATCAATAATTTTATAGAAAATACTTTTTAAAAGTATTATTGGTGCTAGCACGTATTTTGTCCAAGAGAATATTGCAATGAATACTTCTGCACGTTCTGGGAATTTTTAATTGAATTTTAATAAAAACTGTTACAAGTGGGACATTTTGAAAATGTGAAAATGTAGTTTTGATAAAAACGCTGCTTTATAAAAAAAAGTATGCTGGGGAAACAATGTGATGTAAAAGACACGCACAACTATTTAAATCGCTGTAGACCCCCAAAATAGAGGAGGGGATATGCAAATGTTGACTCTCTGTGAACGTCCAAGGTTCAATGAACCATTTGCAGTCAAAATAAACGGACATAAATATAAACAAAATATTTAAAAATATGGACTGATTTTGGCCCAAAACTCACCCCTAGTGTCCGTTTAGATGAAGTTTTCCTTTATCAAACACGCCCAGGATACGAAAAAGAACAGTATATTAGTAATTGGTGTGCAGGGTGGCTCACGAAAAACCCGCCGAGTAAACCAGAGTGGACATTGCGTCAATTTACGTGTGAACTTAGTAGGCTTTGAACATCTTTGCTTGAGTATCTTATAGCAGCTGTAACGTCAGAGGGTGCTTGGTTTTTTTTTTCTCGCATTTCCCACCGTTGTAATCCATTTTTTACCAATTCTTAGTCTTTTAGTAGGAACACCCACACCAGGAAATTTGAATGCAAAATTCTCCCATCTTTTCTTCAGGGGCTAGCTCGGTTTAGGTATGCATTTAATTCAGTTAACTGTTTTCTTTTTAAAGTACTTTACTGTGAAAATTATTGTATTTTTATTATTCTTCATTGACACCAGGTGTAAGCCCACTCGCAATTAATAAACAAATAAATACATAAATACATAATGGAAGGAGTTTTATAAAATATCGTAATTCTGATGCCACTAAATGGATTTCATTGCTGGGTTTTGACGAATAAACAACGGAAATAATTGAAAGTGCTGAATTCATCAGCAAGGAGACCCATGGATAAAATCTCAAATGAAGAAATACTAGTTCATTTAAATTGCAGAATGAAAAGCAACAGCAACGAATATTCAAAATCTGCCCTAAGAATGCTCAAGGATCGGCTTCTGCAAATTATTCTTCAGTACAACTCAAGAGCTCTAGCCGTTACCAGAGAACACCAAGGGAAGCAATGGAGGAATCCATTTAGCAAATGGTTTGGAACCGGAACGGGTCATTTGAGGGCCTAAGCCTGGAGGGCGATGATGATGGCGAACATAAAAACACGGCTTCTTCTACACGTCACGGTTTAGGCTTCTTTCTGACCCGTCCCCACAGAACCGGTCTTTCTTTTGTAATTATGCAGTATGCCAGTTTCGGTAACCTTTATTTTTCGTTTTTTCCATTTGCGCAAATAATTTCACCGCAATTTCTGTTTTACTCTATTACCAAGTTTAATTGTTGTCTTGTGGTTTCGTTTCTTATTTTATGTTCTTTGGTGCTGCTTTTGTTCTTCCTAAGATCTCATTTATGTATTATTTATTCAGAGGAACTTTATTATGGTCACCTAACTTTTACTAATGCTAGAATTGGCATTGTCTTATAAAATATAACTTCTATTTCTGGGTTCAGTTTTGTTTCTGGATGTTTTACGTATGGTGCCGCAAATTATTTAAAAGTTTGATAACTTATTATTTATGATTTTATTAATATCGTAGAGTAATGACAACGTTATTCATTAATCATTTATTCTATATGTAGAACCCGGGGACTTACATTTCTTCAGTGTAATTTTCTGCCTTATCTATCACCCTTGCCATACTTCTGGGAGACGCTGAACACGCCGAGTTTTTACTACTAGGAGTATATTTATTATTCTTATTTTGTGTTTTTGTAACTTTTGCAGTACTCTTTATCAGTTTTGGGGACAATTCATTTCCTGCATTTTAGCAATTACTCTTTCAAAAACAATTTCTTTATCATAATGGAATAATAATCGTTTAAAGCATGTAACGTGAGAATTAATATAAGTCTGCCGATCTACAAGTGCTATTTCATAGAGAGAATATAGCTTGCGTCATTTGGGAGCTATGCGCTAATAGGCTATTTTAAGCTATATTTTATTACGGCAGGGCTTAAGCCACAGATGCGTCTGTCTCATTTTGCTACTGGACTTCCACAAACTTGCTATATAATGTTTTTTTTTTTTTTTTTTTTTTATTATTATTATTTTCTACCTTAAACCCTGCTTTACAGTTTTTGTTCCATATATAGTATATATGTACGTATGTGTGTAATAGTGTCAATGAAAATTGTGTGTGTGTGTGTGTGTGTGTGTGTGTGTGTGTGTGTGTGTGTGTGTGTGTGTGTGTGTGTAATTATAAAGAAACAAAAATTGTGCAGGCACTGTACAATTTTTACAAGGCAAAAGAAGGGAAGGTATTTAGCGCTTACGTATGAGCTTAGGCAGGCAGAGAAACACGCTCGTTTGTTTACCTGTGTGGTATCTATGCTATGAGGGTAAGAGTTATGTAGGTGAAAGAGGCCGATGTAAACAATTGCTTTGATTCGATATTGCTTAGATTATCAAAAAACTAAGTGTTCAAGCAAGCAACCTTTACATATTGCATTCCTTGATTGTGATCGCAGTAGTCTGCCTAATCGTGACATTGCCTTTACGTACCAACGAAATGATAATATTATCCAATATTCAAATTTTACTTAACGGCAAATACTTGTATTTTATCAGCATCCTGGATTTTAATATGACAAACTAATTGTGTTTTTTTTTCCTTGATTTTCATAAAAAGTTTGCAAATAGAATAGTTTTGAAACGTCGTTTCACTAACGAACCATTTTATATAGGTGTGCATGCGTGCGCGCGCGAACCTTTTTTTCCAGACGCTCTTTCTACAAATTGTACTCTTTCAGGAAATGAAAAAAAAAAAAAAAAATCATGGAGAGCTGTAGGCAAAAAAAAAAAAAAAAAAAATGTAAAATTGTAAAGGTGAAATGCCTGTTTTTCTAACCAACTTTGTTAAACCAATAAATCAACAGCACAATGTAGTAATATTTTTTAAGCGATTCTATAAGTTCAAAGTATTTAAAAACTCCTTTTGCATAACACATTGTAATGGAAATAAACTTTTTAGCATTTTTATTTTAAAGAGCACACAAATGAAATATATTAAACCTTATACACTCTTTCTGAAAATCTTAATATTATTCATTTAAAAATTAAGCTAATGCAAAAATTGAAGTACTCTAACAGTTTCAGTTAAATTTTTTCACTGTCCTTCGCCAACATCTGTATTTTCCATCACATCATTTCTACAGAGCCCTCGTTTGGACGCGTGGCCGGCTTAACGAGGATTTGCTTGGCACCAGGAAGTACACTGTTTACCGGCGTAGTCGAATATTCGTAACCCCTTCAAGTGCATTTTTTGACCATACAATGACATTTCGTGTACAAGATCGGAGTTTTCTGCACTCCAGTATATATCGTTTGGTGTCGCTACATGGCCATGTAAATAAAACCACTATTCGTTCGTAAGTAAATAAACGCGGTCAGTAAAGCGAACATTAACATTATCCAACACCCAGTTGTAGAAATTAACTTAACTCCCATTATCGCGTGGTTGCAATTCCTGAACTACAGTTATCTTATAGTTTTAATTTTAAAAGTTTAATATCCCGAAATTCCTGATTCCTTTGCAAGCTTTCTCAAAGATTTCTTTGCACTTCGTTCTAACTTATATCCGATGTCATCGAGTTTTTCCTCTGTAAAAACATGGCGTTTTACTTTCGGTCTCTTATCAAGAACAGCTTCCTTTTCCCTAAATCTGTTCGCAAGAGTTCTAACCGTTTCTCTGTCAGATGCATGAACGACAGGGAATCTGTGTATAAATCGCAGTCTCACTTCTCTACATGAGTTTATTGTCACATAGGAGTGATACATGAAGATTATGAATTAGGTATGCGAACTTTTTGGCATTATAACAGCACTAACGCACTATAATACTGAACATAGTCTCATTACGTTCAGCTCCTGTACATCACAAACGGAGAAGCGGGAAAGTGGAGGGGGAACAGAACCAGTGAGAAACAGGTCAGGCAAATAGCCTTTAAGCTGGCCACGCGTGCAAATGAAGGCTCTGTATTTAAGCCGCCTACCGTACTGTTTCCTTTTAGTGTATCTACATAGACCTTCTCGACATCATCTCGTATTTTTATGAACCTAATTAAACTTTGGTACATTTTGTTTTGCACTTACACAATTAAATATTTTTACTTTCAGAGGTAAGTCTGTACTGATAAAATGTTTTTTTCCCTCTTGTTTAGAATTTTCACCTTAGTTACTTCCCCTTATACACGTATAATCTGATCCTAGAAGTTACCTGTAGACTGTGAAGAAGGATACTTAGCTATCCAAAATTGTGAATTACATGCTTATTTTAGTTGTTACTCTTTTACAACAACAACAACAACGAAGAAATGCTTCGCCCGATTTAGTATTACAGTTTTAGTATCATTATTTGGTGTAAGGCATTTTACTGTTTTTAAAATTTCTCCGTATGAACTTGGAATATCCTCAGTCATTTGCTCAGAATTTTTCACATAAATTTGATTCAACGTTAATTTTTGTATTATAGGCGTAACCTGTGCAACCAGAAAAATATGTGTGGGCTTTGATTACAGGAGTGCGTAGTTCCAACATAATGCCCAACTACCATCAGCCTATCGGCTTAAACTTTATCGTCGATAGTAAATATCTCTGAATGCGTACATTTGGTAAGAATTATTATTAGGTTTCCGATATATATATATATGTGTGTGTGTGTGTGTGTGTGTGTGTCTAATAACTGATTGATTAATTAAAAAGTACTAATAAATTTTCTTATTCAATTATATCCATACAATTTCTCTATTATAAAGATTCATTTGAAGTAGAATGCAGGTAGTAACTCTTTCTTTCCCAGATTTTAATCCCGCGAATTACTCAAGCTTTCCCTACTGTATATTCTTCTACTGTGGTTTGCATAGTTTTCGAAGTGTATTTTAATCACATTTCTGTTAATTAAAACTGAATTATTCTGAGGTAAACACAAATTGCTAACGTCATCGGTGGGCTGTTATCATTAATAACCTTCTTCCGCGACCTGATTGTCCATCTATGGAGTTAGGCGCATTAATATCCGGACGGTAAACCTGCAATTTCCTTGACGCATGTCCTCTTGGCCAGAAAATTGGAATTAACCTTGAGCATTCAATCAGGTACACATTCCCATAACGTTGTCATTCAGCACTATGCTGCATAAACGTGATAGATCGAGAGCAAATCGTGTGTTTGGAAATGTTCCATTGAGATAAAATTGGTTCTTATAACTTGAAACCATTACCTAATATTCACTTGATATGGCCTTCGTGTTAACTAGACCAATTGCACATTTCCCGTCTTCAGAACAAGATACAACATATCTAACCAGAAGTGGGAAGAGCACTTCGAAGTCTTAAGTATAAGCTCTATCTGTTTTTATTAGTGTAAATTTTTCAGTGTACACTTACACATTTCTGCCAGGGGCGAAGCGTCCATTATGTCTCTAAATGTGATCCTACCCAAAATTACCAGATTGGTTCATAAGATTAGTTTTAATAAATGAAATGGCAAATATTTTTCCAAAATAATAGTCGCATTTTAGAGAGGTATTTATTGACATGAATGAATGAGTAGATGGTATGGGCAACATCCTCAGACTAGTCACTCAACATGGCAGACAGAAGTACAGGCGGAGGTTGCAATGCAGATCTAGAGACAAACATCCCTGTCGTTGTAAACGTAGTTCCCTCATGGGAGGAACTGTGCGATCAGCTTTGTTTTCCCCCTGTGTGTTTTGCCTATGCACGAACGCGCCGATCGTTAGCCGGTTAGCCGGCCAGCCGGCTCTCGGTGATGAACGGGAGGGTAAAACAATGAAACAAACCAGCCATATAACAATATACAAATCAATTTAAGGGGCTAATTGCTTACTAAATTATCAAATGTGATGATGAAACTGCCCTCCTTTATTCTGCATACATTTTTTGGCATCTCTTTAGGAAATTATTCATCATTCACTGTCGTTCATTTTGATAAATTCGAACAATTACCTGACGGATGTTATCTTTGAGTTCTTGTATTGTATGCGGGCTCGTTTTGTATACAGCATTTTTTAATTTACCCCAGAGATAGTAATCGCAGGCTGTTAAATCGGGGGACCGAGGGGGCCACAAATCTCTAGTAAAAGCTTTGTCTTGTGGAACCACATTGTGAATTGCTCTCATGGAATTATTTGCAGTATGAGCAGTGACAGAGTCCTGTTGACAAAATGCATGACCACGCTCCCTGTGAGTTAATTCTCTGAAAAAAAAAGGGCTTATAATGGTATTCATCACTGAGTTAACACTTATGAACCGTACATAAAAACACGCTCTACCGTTGTAAGCACACGAGGCGCAATACATTTTTTATATATACTGTCGAATTAAGAAACGAACAGCACAACACGCATCCGGGAACAGCTGGGCTACAATTAAATTACGACAGTCAGTAAGGTCAACAAGTAAGCAAGTAGGCTTGGTACCCTCTCCACGGCGTCCCAAAAGAATGGGAGCTCATTCATAGGAAAAATAGAAACCCGCGTCGTGGGGAAAAGAATAACTGATCGAACAGTTTTAAGCAGTTTTTCTTATTAACTTTTTTCAGTTGCAAGGTCAGGAAGATATTTAATGTGGCCGCAGAAGATCTTCGAAGGCCTTCGCAACAATGGTAACATGTGCATTTACTGTGAATGTGACTTGTGATGTTGGAGAGATTGTATATGACAAATTTCTCAGCACATTCCTTTATCAGACATCTCTTTGCAAGACATTTTTGAATCGCCTGTGATGCCTCGGCAGTAAAAACGGGCGTTAAACAATACTCAAAAAAGGGACATTTTTGCAGGCATGAAACAGATAATCAGAAATGTCCCCCAGCTGATCATTTTCAATATTCTTCATTCCTCCAATTATTGAATACTGCGTTTCTCTGGTCACATAAATTACACAATGGTATTCCAATGTACGTCAACAAACGCTCAGATTTATGAAATAGGCACTCCACTTGCGTAATATATGTGCTGAACTAAACACCTAACTTGATAAGAATTCCTAACACTTTTACTTAACATTTCCTACGTTTCATTTGCCATGTATACTTTTACTCATATCTTCTATCACATCAAAAATGAGGAATGGTTATTCTGATAATCCTGTATATGAAAGTTAATCATAACAATTAATGTTACTTTTGTGGGAAAGGGTACTGTATTTTATTGTCACTACTACTATATTCTGGGATATCTGAGCTAAAATTAGCTAACCTCTGCCTCAACAGCAGACCTTTTTTCCTTATGACATCCCCTTAAGGTTATTCATTAAATCATTCATTAATTTAGCTTAAGTTGCATTTTTCATTTGTTTCGAAGTTTCATTCTTCAGCCTACCCTGTACTAAATGCTAAATCACTTATTTCTGCATTCGTTGAAGCAATTTGAAACTGTTCTGACCAACTTCTTCAGAAAAATTCAGGGTTGAAAAATTTGCATCTACACGAAGCTTTTCTTTTGCTTGGGAGAAAGTAAAAATTACACGGGGCCAGATCTGGGGAGTAATAGATGCGGAAGGGCTCTTCCTTTGGTTGGCCTGGAAATCTCAGCAGGTGCAGCACGTGAGTGTCCTTTACCTTTGCTGCTTTACTCTCCTCTCTGTGATCACTGGTGATGGAATATTTCTACAATGGACACGAAGTTGATTTAGCATCACCATGTAGTGTATCTTATCCTGAACTCTGTAAACAATAGCAGAATTAATATTGTGTATCCTAATTAACGCAGGTCTATGCTGGTATCTTGTTGCCATCTCTAGTAATAACCTGTGCTTCTGTTGCCTATTTTAAGGTTAAAAATCCTTATTTAACTGTTTTCAATCGTTATGGATTTTTTCTGCGATTATTTACTATATCGAAGCATAAAACGTAATAAAAAGTTAAATGCATGTTCAACTCACAAAAATATCTATTGAGAATCTTGTTATACTAGGCGTTTATTTCTTTTCAAGCAGTCAAAACTTTCTCCTCAACCCACCGACTTAAACTTTTTTAAATAGCAGAAATTTTATTAATGAAAGGAACTCACGGTTATCTCGGACAAAAGAATACCAGAAAATAGAGAGGATGAGAGAAGCATGAGGAAGCTTTGAATAATCCTGGCGAATGGCCTTGCGCAAGACAATTCTAGGAAATTTTTGGTAGTAGTAACTTCTCAGCTGAATAAATATAACAAACAATTGCAAGCGAGAAAGACGACAGCGTTACAGCTGTGCAATAAACCGTCCCTACAACGTGTTCAGTACGGAAGTAAGAGAGATACTAACTTGATTCCCCAATAAACGCATAGATAGAAAATGAACTTTACCAGAAACCACTGCGCATCTTTTGCTCATTTGCCAGGACTATACAAAACTATTTTACTCTATCTTGATCAACGTTTCCATGAAGTCCTGAAAGGTAACTGTTCTGTTGTAACTGATATAGGTCCTTCCGAAATATCTTGTAAAACATGCTCCAATCACTTCAGTGGAAGTAGAACGTTCTTTTTTCGTGATGAAAAATGTTCTCTCTGACAAGCTGCTGACTATGACAGTTGATACCTTGAAAAAACATCTTCTTGTTGCTTGTAACCAAGAAAAGTAAGCTTAAGTACTTTACCTGTATGCTAAAGAAACTATTAAGCATCTTAAATATCTGTTTTCATTAATAATGGTTGATATTACTCTCTGTATTCACTTTTAATAAAGCCTATTTTAATTATATTATTACCTATAATTATTATTTAAAGTGCGTTTTTGCCTACCTGTTTTAAACAAAACAGGGTTCTAGTTATCACCATAAAAACACTATACTGTGAATTGCTGTTTTATTTGAAGTTTATAATGATATACTCACGTTTGTCATTCGTTATAGTATTTGAAGTCCCATGATTGATATTTTGGAGCATGAAACGATGCTTTTCCATGCAGCTGCCTTCTGCACTTCTGTTAAGGAATGCGACATCCAATACGCTGTACGCTTGCTGATTTGAAGATGGTCCTTCAGGTGACATTGACTGCTGTTGATCTAATACCAAGGGCCCTCTAATCTCAGCAAACGTTGTGAGGATACTCCACGATCCAACTTCCGCATAGCTTCAATAGTTCGCTTCAAATGCTGACCGACCTCTTTGATACTCACTAAGCCAACATCTAAAGTTAGTTCAGGATGGCGCAGTGTCACCAAAAAGACTCACTAAGAAGCGCAACAATGGTTGAAAACTAACTCCCTTTTTTAACAATAACAATGGAACTAAAATCATGTTGCGAAAACTTCATCACGCTTATTAGCAAGTTCACCGCTGGTTATATATCTGCCCTCCACCTAGAAAACTGGATTTTACCCAATTGTCAGTTAGAAGGTTTTTGTGGATTCAAAACGTTCCTCTTCACATAAAGGTGGTCACAGTTGCAGTAAGTCGTTGCTTCAAACCATTTTAACCTAACCTAACATTAGGAGAAAATTGACACAAAATATCTTCTAAAGCAAAAACAATAAAGGGCTCAATAAGAGACTGTGACTTTGTGACAGAATGGCTTTTAGAAATATGTTACAACTATTTTCGTTTTAAAACTGAATCTATAGGGGAGAAGGTGGTAATATGGAACTGATTTTTTTTCTGTGTGCAATTTGAAAATAACTAAGTTATAAATGGGAATTAAAGTGAAAACATATTCGAATTTTATTTCTTCTTATATGTGTAAATATAAGAATGTTACACCAAGGAACATACTGCTATGTTCAAGAATGTTAAAACTTGTAAAAATGGTTTCTGGAAAATAGGGTTGTAATATGGACAGATGAAACTGCAGCACTTATACTAAAAATTAAAATTTAAATGACATGCAAAGCTTAAAACATATATAACTGTAACATATTAGATAGAAAAATAAAATAAAATATGTTTTCATAGCTGAGACAAAAATTTGAAATTCTCTCTATGCTAGAAATCACAAGCAAATTCATCCTTTTCACACGTAATGCAATAGGTAAGAGCTTATCTGTAACAAACAATGTTTTCGATCCATTTATCCAGGCTTTGGTTTTGTAGATATATCACCACAAAGCATGTAATCAATATTTTGACTGTCTGACGCCGAAATTTGAACTGGAATGGAAAAATCTGATCCTCCCGATGAAATGGAAATATCAAATTCTTCTTTTGATTCTGAATCTGTTTTCTTTAAATCGAGTTTCCTTTCTCCTTTCTTCTGGGTTTATTTGGTTGGAATTTTTTTTTTTTTTTTTTTTTTTTTTTTTGCTAGCGCGGCCCTGCTAGTGGTAGGAAAAAAACAAAGAAGAAATAAAATGAAATCATTTTTAAACTACAGAAAGAAATTAATATAATTAACAATAATAAAACCATAAACAAAAATAAAGTTATGTAAAATCTATAATGAAAACTGAACTTATAGTTTAACTTATTAAAACGCAAAATCAAAGTCCATTGCACTTTCATTGTAATTAGAAATATTGTTATAAGTTTTCATTCAAAGACAAATTTAGCTTTCCCACGAATAAATAATATAAGTTTTCAATTACTTCCAGCTTATTATATGACATTATTCTGATAATACACAACCAATAAGACACTAAACCTAATTTCGGATCATTTCATGTACAAAACTTCTATATCCAGAATTATTTTACAATTGTTTCCTTTAGGTATCTATACCCTCTAGACGTAAATGTGTTCAGTGACGCAATTTTGTCCACGCTACAGAAGATGATAACAACCGGGCTATCATGCATCCTTCAAGAATAGAAAAAATTCATCATGGGACTCGGTTTTAGCAAAAAACGGCTCCATGTGGATTTATGAACTCATAAATAAAGGCTGATTCTCGAACAGTGAATTTCTTGTTCGTAACAGCTATAACTGCAATTATATTGCATAATTCTTAAGTTTTCTTTTCGGTGACGGCCCTAGATTTTCCTCACAACCTGCACAAAAAAATAAGATTTTAAGAATCTAGCTCTATGTTAAACATGTTTCACAGATAGCAATGCCTTGCACACAAACAATGGGGCTGTTATATGGGACACGCTATCCCATAATACCACTACCCACACCATAAAAGTGACCGTGAAACGGACGACAAATTTTGCTCAGAGGCCTCTTCTTTCAGGCTTGAGGTTCTTTATCGTGCCGTAAATGTACGACACGGGACCCACGGCTTTACTTCCCTTCCGAAGGAAGCCATACTTAGGATTTTTACGCCCGAAAAAAAAATCCATCGATCCTGGCCGGGTTTGAACCCGCGATCTTGGGTTCAAAAGGCAAGTATGGTTACCACTACACCACCAGGACCGACACTAAGCATTAGAGGACTATATTTTCCACTCATTTTACATGTAAATAAAAGCCCTCTAGTTTACTTTCGTTTTACCTAACATACGAGAAAAACATCTCTACAAAAACTTCAAACAATCTGTAACAAACTCGACCCTCTCGCAGGCACAATTCTCACTTGACTGATATCGCTGAAGATGAACGAACCTCAAGGAAATAATATCGTACGCACTTAGCAAATAACTCTACTGGTTTCAGAAATGAAATATAGCCGTGTTCCATTTTAAAACCTTTTTCTCTTCAACAAATTAAATCATTGCGACTGAAACGCTGAAGGTTTTGCCTTTTTTCGCATTTTAATTTCTATATTATGAAATAAATAACTTTTATTGCCTTAATTTAACTATTTATTAATTATTTATATTAAAAATTTCAACAAGGATATTTCATTTCTTCCTTAACCGCAACAATGACATTGTCGTTGCCTTCCAGGTTGTAACCTTTCAACAAATACAGGCAGAATGGTAAAAACGGCTTGAAGTACAACGGTGAAAGTACTTGAGTTGCTATCTTACTGGAAAGGCAACAGTCACAACCTACAATGCGTGACAGAGTCGCAGTGCGTAAGGTTAGTATTTGTTTGTTTTGTTTTTTGTTTTTTGTTTTTTTGTTTGTTTTTTTTTTACCGAAAGCATAAAACAATACTGCATTTAAAACTGATGATGATAATAATAAGCGCCAACCGTGTTAAATGAGATGTTGAAAATGATGCTCCTCCGCGACAATACTTTTCAGGCATCTGCGTAGGAAATTCCTATGTTTCATCTGAGTTTCCTTCAGTAAGAATACTTTCTTGTCTTTGAGAGATGCTGTCGCTCGTAACTGTTTAAATAGTTGACGAACAGTTTCTCTACCTGGAACACATTTCCTTGCGAATTGGCCTACCGTTTCTCTGCAAGGATACGTGTATCGAACATAAACATCCGTTCTTCAAGATTAATGTAGTAAAATCTCCCTCTTTTTAATAATAAATTGCTACCTTCACATGTAATATAAATCTTGATGGTTTATATTTCTCCTAGTATACTTTCACACTCTGTCACCTCGTAACTCAAACAATCTCACTGAACTTGTATTTGTATTCCAATTAATAAACATTTTAGCAACAATGAGTCGGCAAATTTTGAAATTATTTCTTGTTTTTATTTTATCTTACTTTTAGTTTTTACTGCGTCAGTTGTATAAAGTGACTAGGTAGCTATTAACATGCCACAATTCAATATGCCTTTCTGCAGTAAACTTCAAAATCATGGAAATGGAGTTGTGACATCATTGTTGCTCACTCTCCATTACTGATTACTTCTATGGGCCGTCGGAACCCTCTCGCAAACCTCTCATGTCCTTTATTCTCTACAGTACTTCTTCGTTAGTAAAACTAATTTTTCCAAGCTCATTGTTAACTTAATGCTGTATCAGTCGTAACTTGCGCTGCCTCTGTTCTGAGTTAAAAATGCCCATTACTACCACGAAAAGCTCTGATCAAGTTGTCTAAAGCTCTCCAGACTTGGAAATGATGAATATTTGCATCTCAAGGGCCATCACTGTCTCTTCCAAACTGGATTTAAGCGAACACTAGTCCCACTGCTTTAATATCTATGGTTCTTACACAGTACGGACGTAAAGAACTCTTCGTCTCAGTGAATCATCTGGCGTTTCGGTATACCAATGTCCTACTGATTTATATCTCTTTAACAGTCATAAATATTTGGCTTGATGGGACTAGCTCAGGTACACTGTTTTCATAATCTCCTCATTTCGTGGTTAAACACAAGTATTACACTCTTTCCGTTGCACCTGAACTCAGCATTGAGGGTGATAGTGTTTAGTATCTAATCACCAAAACACTTGGTACACCTGGTTTAAATTAATTTAAAAATCAAATACTTTGCTAACTGCTACGGCCAGTATCATGAGTGGACTGAAAGTTCTGGAAAGGCAGAGGTACAGAACCATTTAAAGTGAGATGGGATTGGAATGTTGGAAGAGTTATGGCGCAGACGTTGTTTGTTGACCAGTAACGAATTCCAGGTCTTGTTTATTTGAAAACTTCTGTCTTTGTTTATATTATCAATTTCTAAGCCCTATATTTCTAGGCAGATTAAAATATGTTGTAACTTTGTTTCTTCCATGGTAATTTTGAATGACATGTTCCGCAATCGCAGAATTTTCTGACTGATTAAGGCTTAAATGTCGCTTATGTTCTACTAGCCGAGATTTAATGGATCTTCCGGTCATACAAATGTATACTTTTCCACATTTTTAATATTAATTGAGACCAACTATCAAGGAAAAACAGCTCTTATTATAAATGTAATAATAATTTATAACATTGTTTAGCTTTCGTCCTATGAGTAGCATACGAACGCTACATTGAAGAAGCTAACTTTGCAATGTCACGGATTGTGATACAGTA
This sequence comes from Metallyticus violacea, assembly GCA_030762175.1. NCBI lineage: Eukaryota > Metazoa > Arthropoda > Insecta > Mantodea > Metallyticidae > Metallyticus > Metallyticus violacea. Next base: position 24,441,697 of record CM060831.1, on the reverse strand, counting down.
ATCTTTCAAAACCTTGTTCCGCTTTATTCACCGGATCGCAGTGATAGTACTCGAAGGGGACCAGTACCAGCCTATCTTCTATGGATTTTCTTTCTTGTTGAAGCGAAACACCTATCAAAAACTGAGAAGCAAATAACATTCTCCTCTCCAAGCTCTTTACCTCACTCTATGGCTAGATCAAGGAAACGATGCAGGTCGCTAGGCCTGGGTCTTGTAGTTGGTGATTATAATAAATTCTGATGTATTTTCTGCTGATATATTTTATATGTTAATACATTTATTGTGCTACCACAATATAAACGTTTCAGTGAAATATAAAATCTCTAGGTCTAATTCGTTTTATGCAAATGTTCGCTATAGCTGTCGTATTTGATTAAAATTGTATTTTTTTAATAAAGATATAATTCTCGAGCCGTTTAACATATAAATCTGATGAATGGTTGATTTTAAAGTCATATATTATCAAACATAATGATTTGTAAAATAATGTGATTATTTTACAAGCTTAGAAGAAAATATGTTTAAGTTATATTTGAATGATTTTCCATTAAAAATAAAAATAAGAAAAAATGTAAATTATTAATAAGACAAGTAAATATAACAATTGTAAACGTTCATAGCCGCAATTGTTATTATTTAAACTGATCATTACGGAGCTATTTCGCAGTGGTTGTTGTTTTAATTAATTTAAAAATTAATTGGAATTATTACTGGTTAACAAACAACGTCTGCATCACAACTCTTCCAACTCTCCTATCCTACTCCACTCCTAACGGTTCTGTACCGCCTCTCCAGACACTTTTGTCTACTTTTGATGCCGTCCGTAGCTTCGGGGAAAGCTTTGACTTTTATATTTACCATGGCAAAATAGTCCAGTAATTATCAGTTTTGATAATAACAAATAAATATCGCTTTTCAGAGCTTTGCCCCAAGATAAAAAGTACAGAAAAATATTAATTTCATACTAAGAAGTAAAGAGAGAGAAATCGGTCATGGTTTTTATTTTTATTGTTTGGCATAGGAACGTTAGTCAAACATGAATTTATTTATTTACCTCCTGGTGAAATTTTATATGGCACTTATACATTGGCAACAAGGTAATGAAAATAATAAAAATATATGGATGAAGGTTAGAACAAGGCTAGAGGATATCAGCAGGCAGAAAACAATTACGCAGGGTGTACACCAAAGTCCCCTTGAACCTATCGAATTAAATTAACCTGGGGTAAACAGGTTTAGATTGGGAAGGTTAAAAATATAACGGATAGCTCTGGTAGAAGGATCTGCCTACTACTACATACCTGCTACCTGAGAAAAGGCTGTTTCGAGAAACAATTAGAGATCGATTAGCATGCTGTAATCTGTTTGGGGATCACACTAATTCGTTTAGCATGGGCATTTTCCTTCCAAGTGCACTGAGCTAGAAGCGATTTATTTTCTGGTTAGAAAGCAATAGCTAGAGTAATTGTAAACAACATGTAAGTTGTTTTCATTCATTTATTTTTGGAAATCTCGTCCTTCCCGTTCACATTTTTAAAAGTATGTATTATTGCTTTATATTTTTATAGGTTTTTCCTCTTTTTAATGTGTATCATACTTAAGTATGTATGGTAAACGACCCATGTGTGAATATATTTGTAATATGTATATAACTTTTATAACAGTAAAGATATCTTGCTGATTATTTTCAATTTTGTAAGATTCCTTGGTGCCCAATTTAGTATGGACTTGTATGCATCTCATGCTTTATCCTAATAACTTTTTCTCATACTGCGTTCTGACGACGCAAAAGATAAACATTTATGGCAGACCCGACAGGTTTGATTACACACACCTCATTTGCCGCGGGTCATTCCAGAAGCACCGCGATATTCCGGTTTTACGCACATGTTTCCCCTCTAAACTCTCAAAATTAATAAACAAAATGCAATACCGCACGGTAACACCGCGCCCCTTATTAGATTCATGGTGCCATCTGTGCTTTACGCGATATAATGTTTGGTTATTAGGCCGCTAGACCGTAGTAAATACTATCTCTGCCAGATGGCACACCACTCAGCCTTAGCGTTTTTGTCTTATTTAATAGTAATAGGTAATTTTTTTCTAAATTATATTTACTTAGTTAATTGAAATAATTTTATAGCATGCATTTTCCATATTTTATATTTATACCCTTTGTTGTTTATACCCTTTGTTGTAACAAAAAATTACCTTTTTGAACTAAAACATTAGTTGACATAATTAAACGCTGCAATGCCAAAAAACTCTTTAATTCTATGCATTTTCAAAAGGGGCAAAATATTCATTGACAAATAACTTCAGGGTTATTGACTTCCCGTAACACATATTTGTTTCGCACTGTTGTTGTTTTTTTTTTTTTTTTTTTTTTTTTTTTTTTTTTAATAACATAACTTTCGTGCGGAGTTTCGTTTTAAACCATGCAGGTTAAATTATTACCGCTATTACCGAGGAGGTTTATTTTCCCTTTATTTCGCTTATTGTTGTCTATAGGCGAAAATGTCTAATGCTTTACTTCAGCGGGTGTTTTAGTAAAATATTTTAGATTGCGAACTCCTTTGTGCACGTGCAGTAGCAGCTCGTGCAAGAATGCAGATGTGAGCTGCACTATTTTCAAACAACAAACCAAAAGAGTAAAAAAGCAAAGAAATATACAGAGTATATAAAGATGGTGTTTATTTATTTATGCATTTATTTTTTATTTTCCCTGACAAGAGTTATGACCATGGGGCTTTCTCTTTCATTCTATCAAACGAAAAATTCAAGCAAAAATACAAATTACAATATACATATTTATATAAAGTACAGGAAAAAGATATGGTAATGGTAGTAGTAGTATAAGTAGTAGTAGTAGTAGTAGTAGTAGTAATAGTAGTAGTAGTAGTAGTAGTAATAGTAGTAGTAATAGTAGTAGTAGTAATATTAGTAGTAGCAGCAGTAGTAATAATAGCAATAATAGTAGTAGTAGTAGTAATAGTAGTAGTAGCAGCAGTAGTAATATTAGTAGTAGTAATAGTAGTAGTAGTAGCAGCAGTAGTAATAGTAGTAATAGTAGTAGTAGCAGCAGTAGTAATAGTAGTAATAGTAGTAGTAATAGTAATAGTAGTAGTAATAGTAATAGTAGTAGTAATAGTAATAGTAGTAGTAATAGTAATAGTAGTAGTAATAGTAATAGTAGTAGTAGTAATAGTAATAGTAGTAGTAATAATAGTAGTAGTAGTAGTAGTAGTAGTAGTAATAGCAGTAGTAGTAGCAGTAAGAGTAGTAGTATTTATTATTCCAGTTAAACTAATTATACACATACTGCACATCACAGTCGCATGTGTCACAGCACCGTTCATGCTCTTGTAAAATACTTCATTTCTGAAATTAATACCAACAAAAGAAAACAACAACACTAACAAGAACGCACTCATACCGCCATATGAAACAGACATACATACAATAATTCTGACATTCATATAGTTTTTTCTAATTATTTATGTATAAAGTTTATAGAACTTTCTTGTCCCTAAAACTACGTATTTCATTTAAGAAACTGCTCAGGTTTAGCTCGTTTTACCTATTTATAATTAAGTTCCAACACGCCAACCTTCCCCTATTGGAAGTCAAAAATAAATCCGGGAGAAATTATATCCTAACATCTTCTATTTGTGTACATTTAACCAAAATGTGCACCCAGTTTTCCAGTTCCGAGCATAATGGGCAAATCCTCCTGCCTTCCTCATCAATAACCTTACCTGCCTTCCAGCTTGCCAGTCTATGTCATGCTATTCCAGACCCTCTGTTTCATGCCTGGCTTCATGATATAGGTCTCTTTGCCCCAACTAGTTTTAATTTCGCTATGCAGGTCCATCTACATGCATCGCTCCATATATATACTGCATGTAAATATTACATATTTTAACCTAGTAGAAAGTTGATGAAGATAGCGTGAGAATTCTACATGTTCTTCAACAATTTTTTCGAGTACAAGGGGGAATGAGGAGGAGGAGAATAAGAAGTAAGGGAGACTCACTGCTGAAAAAAGGTCATTCTTTGAAATCCTAGATTACTGAGATGTTTTTCATTTTCTGCATGTTTTATAGCATTTATTTTAAAATAAGCAAGATCTGTCAAATCCCCTTTACTCTGAGCATCACTGTTTCCAAAAACTATGCATGAAAAACAGAAACGACCATTCCCCATACCCAACTGTTTTCCTACACTTTTTTTTTTATTAACTTTATTTGCACACGCACTTATCTTCTCTCTGGCTATAGCTTGGTTCAGCTGATTTCAGTGATACAAATATGGGCCTTGAAAACAGTCTTAACTACCTGCCAGTACCCCTAAATTATCACTAAGCCTTGGTGTATCAAAGTCACAATTGTTACGTACGTCTGCCAACTCGATATAGTGTACAAAAGATGACGAATGGATCCAAATGAACTTACTGCAACTCAGGCATAACGAAGGTTTTTCAAATTTGCAGCCAACGTCTTAGAAATACACTAAGCCACTAGTGATAAAAGTTGCTATTTTTGCTTAGTTATGAAAGAAGGAAGCACTAAGTACTTCATTGGAAAGAAGTACAATCAGTGTTCAGTAATGTCCTTTTTGGACAAAAGATGGTGGTCTGTTTTTGTTGAAATTTTGACTGCATTGTCCCTTTTGAACTTGTCCGGATGCAGTACAGTTGACACTGAGCTGTACTCTGAACAAATGAATAGGTTTAGAAAGTTTCAAGATAACGGTACATGCATTGTATTGAAAAGTGCGTTTTACTACAAATAAAACAATATTTTTGCCCCTCGACCAAGATTCACTGAAAGTTAAGCCGATTTGATCATCTTGAAGATGCCACCAAACGTATGTGCAGCATTTGTCGCTTCCAAATCCAAATATTCGTTTCAAAAATGTTTTTCAACCCGTAATAGTACAACTATAAATTCATTTAATTAACTATAGAATTTTTTTTAAAAAATAATAAGTTTATGTAATAGTTTATAGGAAGAAGTTTTAAAAAAGTTGGTTCTTAAAATGATAAATGAAGAGCTTAAATATCATATGATTTTATGCATAGTTACAGTAATTATTCAGCTGTATTTCTTAAAAATATATTTTTTCACTTTATAAATTGTTATTTTATTGGGTTCAATGTTATGTTGGATCAAGTGGCAGCGTTGAAACAATCCATTAGTCTCATTCAGTCTTCTATCTCCGGACTAGGACGCACATACAATGTTCACTTTCTCCACGGCCACCATAACAACACCAGTCATGCGGAGCCCAGATCTAAACATACAATATATAAACATAGTCAAGTTAATTCCCCATTAGAAGTCACCGGCACTTGAGAGTTAGTTATCAAGCCGTGAGCCGCTATTGTATTCGTTGCGGCATATTCGTCATTACATTGTACATTGTACATTTCATGGGACAAAAGCGCAGTTGGCTATAGTCAAACTATCTCCGTTACGGACATAAAGCAGAAGTAAGGGAATGCAACCTAACTCAGTAAAGCGCTTGTATGTTCCTGTGATAAGAAGCTTGTCAATAAAATGTCTTTTCCTCAGATCGCAGTGGGACATCTCTGATAACAGCAGAGTGAACACGGAAACAATGAATCGCGTTCGCTGCACTTGACCCTAATGCACAGGAGAGTGGAGAGCGATGCTCATCTGAATGTGTCTTTGTTTACTTTGTGGAAAATTACATACACGGTTCATCAGTTCATAGTTGTTGACCGTGCAAGGTAGCACAGGGTAACACTTGGGACTTGCATTCGGGAGCTACCGGCTTCAGATCTTGGGTTTTTTCGTGGGTTCTCATAGTCGCTTAGGCAAAAGCTGGGATGAGAATTTTCAGCTCTCCCATTTCATCCCGTTCATTCTGTTACAGTGTCAACAGTCTAGAACGAAGTGAGCTAGTGCTGTGTGACGGTGGCTTGCACTTTGGGAATATTTTTGCCTCGGCTTCTGTATGAAAGCGGCTTTGCTAAGAGAGGGGGAGGGTTCCACAGTCGTCTGGAAACATGTTAGGGACCCCGTCTTCATCCATGCCTCATTGCTACACCCTGACCGTCCGGTGTCTCTATCTCAACTTATCTCTTCCTCCCGAAGTTTCCAATGGAGGCATAGGCACATCGGCCAGTTTTTGAGCAAGCTGTCCTTTTCAGTCCCTACCAATGCAATTCAATTATGGCTGTCCCCGCTCAGTTGAAATCCCTGACACATACGAAAAAGCGCGAAGCTTCATAATGTTAATATAAGGACAAATGCTTGTTATTATTAAGACGAAGCGCAGCAGGGGTAAACATCGGTACTGTTGCTGTAAAACCGGTTGAATAAGCACACATTTCTTAATACCCCCTCCCCAGTGCCAGCCCTTGTCTCTTGAATTTATGGTCATTCCGCCCCTGGCATGCCAGCATTATAGCGGATTTTTGAGGTCATTAGGTCCATAGGAGGCCCTACATTATCCCAGTGGAAATGATAATGAAAGTGACATGGTTATGGTGCAAATGAACTCGGAATCCATAGCGCTTTAAAGCTATCTGGCATTCATCTTCTCAGCTCATCACGCAGGGGCCGCGTAAACTAAGCGAATTCTTCAGGAAGTTGAATTTGTGAACGTTATTACAGAACGCTAGAGCAGTGAAGATAAATGTTGAAATAACATAAATAGCTACTCGTGTGTCTACTACCAGGAGCCCACAATTCCAAATACTAAACTCTGTCCATTTCCCTTCTCTTGTAGAAGACGGGCCAAGCCAGTGTAATTAGTCACCATGTTACCTCACTCCCTTTGTTTAGCAATACAGCTTTTCTGTCTTATCGCACCAATAATATTTTTGCTTCACCCAATATCAGCCTAGGATTTAACAGCAGACAAACGTACAGCATGCGGGAGAGTTTTACACTGTTATTGTGGAATATCGAATAACGGTCTTTTGATACCGGCTGGGTATATGATGAGCGCAGCAGTAATAGATTAATATTTCACATTTGCTATAAAATATGCAACGTTATAAATTGTTCTTTTTTATTTTTTTAATTGGAACAATTGAGAGAAAATTAATTACCAGAGCGTTTTTTAAATGTAGGTTTTCAAATATATCCCCTTACTTCTAATGGTCAGATTTCCCTAATATTCAGAAACTATTTTTCTTGTTTTATTTAAATGGTAAATACCGAGATTTTTTGCGAAAAAACAACCATTGGTGCCTCTAGAGATGCTTTTAAATTCTGGGTTTTAGGTAAACCCGTACCCCTAATAATCTTATTTCATTTATTTTAGAAAATATTTTTATTGTTTTGATGGCATTTATCGAGTTTCGTTAAGGAAAAAAAAAAAATTACGGCCGCAGGAGTGATTTTTAAATTTCGGGTTTCAGATAAACCCCCACTTCTAATTTTCTGATTTTCAGAAACTATTTTTCGTATTTATTTTAATAGCATACACCGAGTTTATTGAGAAAAACAAAAATTGCGACCACTAGAGCGATTTTAGATTTTCGCTTTATGTTAACCCCCACTCTTTAAATTTCGGTTAAAATGAATTTTGAGTTTCAGGTAAATCCTCACTCATAATAGTCTGATTTTGCTGATTTTCAGAAATTATTTTTCTTATTTTATTTCAAAGGCAATACCGAGTTTCGATGAGAAAAAAATTACGGCCGCTAAAGCGATTTATAAATTTTCGCTTTAGATTAACACTCCTCCCCCTCCCCATAATCAAATTTTGCTGATTAACGAACTCGATGAATCATTTATTAACGCCGAGTATTGTTGATAAAGAACAAAAACAGACCGCTATACGTTAACGTACACACACAAACGAATTCGTCATTTTTGGTGCCCAGTAAGTACAATCGATGGAGATAAGAAGACAAATCGATGAAGATATGAAGACATTTTTCAAAAATCTCTACACAGGTACAGCCGAAATAGCTTTACCTAGGCAACTTGATTTGATCGAGAATCAAATCCAGGATCTTCAGATTAGTAGGTGAAAACGCTACCATTAACCGACGATCAATTCTTAATTATGGTATCCAAATATATAAAGATAACATGTATGGTAACTATGTCGTTATAGAATTAATTAAAAGTAAAAAAATATTTCATAAACACTTAATTCTAACGAAACTAAGTCAAAATACAGGAATTAACCATTCTAAATGTTAGCAGAAGATAAAAGTTAAAAAAAGCTCTTGATATTGTTGCCTGTGGCATTGCTTAACATCATATTGAATTTATTCAGGGATAAAATGCTCATTATAACGAAATTAAATACACACAATAACTTTTCCACGCATGTCAACTTCAACATATCAAAACTACTATTGCTATTGCTAAACTCGATGTTTATTTGAAATATCAGTGTTAAAACTTTGGAAAATTTCATTGGAGTGCTATAATGTTGGTATAAATCAGAAGATACACTATTGAAATTAAATAATTTATCGGATATTAATACCGTGTGTCATTTTTTATCTGCGTCCGCTGGGCTAAAGTCAGGCCATTAGTCGGTCACAATAACAGTTCCCGCGCAGATGTTTATACATACACAATTCTATTTCCATCCTATAAACAACCGATTCATTCGTTATTCTGTTCAAATTCAAACAATAATTCAGGTGGTCAAGCGATGATAGAAAACAAAAGATGTAATAGCAATATATTTTAAGTACGAGAGTTTAATGCTACATGTATGTGTATAATATAAAGCTAAATTACAGCAGTTTTCTCAGGTGACCAGTCAGCTAAACTTTGATATTGCTGTCAAGGCACACATTGCTCTATCACATCATCAAGGACGATATTATGCCGTCGAAAGCTCGAAAGCAACATCACAGTTCATGTAATTGATCACCCGAGAAAACATACACAATTGCTGTCGCCAGGAAAGCTGCAAGTCTCGAGTAAAGCAAAATGTTGACAAGAGATAGCAGGAATAATATGTATAAGTTTTATTTGACATATTTTTAAACATTTGCATATTACGTATTCCATACCATACTACATAATGTTTTAATATTTTTATAATTTTGGTACAATTGTGTCACGATCCTTTTGTGCATATGGATCGGACATAGTTTGGAATGCTCAAATGTTAAAATTATTTATAAAAGGACGGAATAGATCAACTCTTAGATACAAAATATAAAGCTTTAAGTTTTAATAAAGACATTTTAAGTTCAAGGATACTGAATAGTGTAAAGAGGAATGTCTAACAATAGTACGGAAACTGAAGGATACTGCCCGACAGGCAAGTATATGTTAGAGCAAACTTGCCGTTATGTAGTGAACGCATCTGGTGCTCCAGTTACCTCAGCGTAGGGTGGCGGGTAAAACAAAGGAATGACAGCATGGGTGCGGAGAAGTGTAGTGTAAGTTCAACAAATACAGGCGAATGTAACAATCGTAACGCACACAGAGGAGGATTGGAATGCATACAATGCACTTTTTAGGATACATGTTAATAGTTAATCACACTCAATATACAGCGAAATTAAATGGCAAACTGTAACGTAGCAATGTAAAACGTAAGCAAATAATGGATACGGAAAAAAGCATATGCTTTTAATAGCGTAAGGTGTTGAAATTATATATTAATTTAAGTTAGCCTAACCTAATCAAACCAAACCAAAATTTGCAATCTTGCGTTAACAGCATAATTTTTGCAATTTTTTTTTAAACCTAAGATAACATTTGCATTTTTTTTTTAACTTGAGCTAACCTAACCTAACCTAAAATAAATTTGCAACCTGTGCGTTTACAGTTGCAATTTTTTTTAAACCTGAAATAATTTTTGCGTTTTTTTAATTAAACGCAAATTAAGTTAGCTTAGCTAAGCTAAGCTAACTTAAACATAAAGTTGCAACGTACATGAAATAAAAGTATTGCAACTGAAGTTGAGCTCGGTTTTCTCCGCTGTCGGACGCTGTTGTTCATGAAAGGAGTCGCACCAGATGCGTTCACTATGTACAGATAAATCCGGAGCAACAGTTACCTTAAATTATCCTTAACCGTAGAATGCATCTCGGAGCTTCTAGAGCCCCAGTGCCGCGTCACTCCCGAGCGATAGCGGAGAAAGCCAAAGGTAGTGCTAATTTAAGAGATATAGCTAAATAATAACGCTCGTAAGCACCACTGCATGATAGCTCAGACGTTTAGAGCACCATGACATAGCTGTGAAGGAAGTGGATGGAATCTTCACATACTGATACTTTTTTTTTTTTTTTAATCTGCCGGAGTTAAAGGAGATTTGCCACCATTACAATGTTTTACCGACTAACATAGTACCACGCACATAATGCGCTATAAATTGATATTTAAGACTTTTTTTCCCCCCTGCTGGAATCAAAGGAGATTTGCTACGATTACAGCCAGGCCTTAGCGAGCCACAGCAAACACTGGGTCCACCGATTTCTAGGATTTGCCCCAAGTTAGCGTTAAGTTAGTGTGTGTGCAAATGAATTAATTGGGAGTTCCAATTACAGAAAATTTGCCACCGTTATAGTTTTTTACCCGCCTACTTAATAGTTTACTTAATACACAATCCCCTATCAATTTTATTTAAAACTTACGGAGGACAACACATAGGCTACATTGTGTTTAACAAAAAAAAAAAAAAAAATATATATATATACAAATTTACACTGTTGGAGCTGCTGCAGCTGCGTCAGTTAGAGCTGCGTCACTCTGGACTGGAGTTTTGGCAGCTCCGAATGCACTCTGTGGGTTACGGTAAGCTACCTTATAGGCGCAGGATCGAAGCGCAGACGAAGCCAAATCGAAAAGCCGCTAAGAGAACAATCCTAATTTATATTATTTATGTGATAAATCCCAGGGCAACCTATTTCTGGAATGTTGTGCGTTCACATAACCAATCACATGTGCGGCATGTCATTGTCACCCACATAACTGCATGAAACGGATTACTGTATAATGTTATTTAGCAGGAAACTATATTTCTTTTGCATTACCACAAATATACTTGCGACATCTTTAATTTTGAATGCACTTCAATATTATTTTAGTATAATTTTGTTACTATTATAGATCAGCTTCTGCATACGTGGCAATATTATAGCTGTGTATACATATGGAGGTCAGAGGATGAAACGTAAAATATAATCATCATTGGTTTTAAACATATAAATATTCTTTAAACCTTATACATCTAGAATTACATTCTAACATCATAAATGAATATAAGACTGGTTATCTAAACTGACATTTTTGTTTTAGTTAAATGGATGCTTAGTTATTCAGATTGGTACGTTTTGAAATGAAATATTTGTATAATCATTTTACCAAATATTTTAAACTTTAAATAAATGCGATATCTTTTCATGGCTCATCCTATACTATTCAGAAAGAGATTCATAACTTACACCTGCAGAACACGACAGTCTAAACTTTTCATAGTACTTGACAACAGCAATGTCTATATGATAAATGAGTGGATGGTTTGGGGCGGAGGATCTAAGGGAGGTGACTGCGCGGACGCAAATAGAGCATGCTTTCAGATAGAACACTCTGACGCCCCTGAGTTGTTCCAGATCCTCAGAATGTCCAAGTCTATTCCAGATGTCGAGCCAGAAACCTTTACAAGGCACAAGCATCATCACACCTCGTCGTGGCACTTTTTGACCCTATTACAGAACCAACGGAATGAAATGCTATCAAAATGAAGAGCGGAAAATTCTTGGAATGTAAATATCAATTCCAGTATTCTTGAAAGTGACATGCGGAAACCACGAAAAAACCTACGATCAGGATGGCTGGCACAACAGGAATTGAACCGGGAACCTTCCGGATGCGAGTCTCAAGTATTACGATATGACACAATAGATGAAACGTTAATTGTAGTAATGTGCTTCATTTATGGATATTTTCACTAATTGGATAAATGCAGACACAGATGAAAGAATCTTTTTATACGACCGCAGAAGGAAGTTCTGCAACCAGAAAGGGAGAGGAGTTTGGAGGACAAGAAGAAGAGAAGCGAATTAGAGAACTCGACTGCGGAAATGATGATGAATAGGAAGTTGAAAAAGACTGCAGTTTGCTGAAGGGAAGGGGAAGATGAAGCAATCAGAACGCTCTCTCTGTCTGTCTGTCTGTCTGTCTGTCTACTTTGGCCAAGTCCCGAGAATGGAATACGCAACAGAACTAAATTACTACGGGACGCATATTGATGGCAACTCCATTCCTTGTCATACAAAAGCCTTCTCCTTTATCTGCATTTTCTGCTGAATGGCTTCTTCCAGTGCGTGATGACGAGCAGATTGCTGAATTGCAGTTGTCTTGAAAGGTTGAGGTGAAGTGTAAAGCTTTAGAATGCAAATACATGCTTTATTTATTAGGCAATTTTCCAAGCCCTTTACAAATAATGGCAAACTGAAATTTCGAGACCAGAATGCTAAATAAGATATTCTCTATGTACTGCACGCTATAAATTATATTCCTACCGCAGAAGTCGTAATTATCATGGGTGCACGCATTTTCACACGCCGTATGTGGAAAAGGCGTATTATCGGTGATATAACAGCCACTTAACTGGAAAATATTAGGAAATTAGGTGCTGAAACCCTGTCTTTTGTCTCATATATTTTGAACTCTGCTAAAAGTTGCTAAAACTTACTTCTTACTAGAAATTCAGGTTATATTTTCATAGATTATATTTTTCAGTTGTTCCAGCATTTTGGGGCTCTTATTTTTAAACATTTTACTGAGAGAAATAACACAAAAAATTAGTTTGAGGGATTGATAGGGCACAGTCCGTCAGCCTTGCTCAAGAGCTGGTCGTTTGTGCCTACGCCCTCGGCGGAGGCACCTCCGAAAAGGAGGGAGTAATGACGTGAATGTCAAGCGGATCGGCCAGGATCCAGGGCCTTGAGGCACGGATAAAATCCTTAATCTTCCTAGTACCATTGGGGTCAATAAGACCCCAAAAACAAATTTGAAATGAAAATCTCCGCTTTTTTAAAAATATAATGTTCAAAATTTATGAATTTATCCCACTGAGTCAGCTGTACATAATGATATTTTATTAATTTTTATATTTTCAACACATTAAAATGTATTCATTATTTTTGCACTGAGTACCATTGGAATCTATATGACCCAATTCAAAACTGGATTTTTTCTTTGAATTAAACAATATGAAAGTAATAGATAATGCTGACCGTTACTTTGTTATCTGTTATTCGTGCAACAATACAAATAATTCCTGCATATTTGTTACTCAGTTGTTATTAGTGTTTTGTCTCAGTGTCAACGTGCCAACAGATTTGTCGGCATCTACGGACATACGGCTTTTATAAAACTGAATCTACTGAATTTTGACTGTGTTATTTTAACATGTAAGTGATAAATCGATAATATTCTTGTACTATTTAATTTTTGTATTGTAGCATATACCCGACGTAAATAACATAGTCTGTTTAGTTCACCTAAGATTGCATGTGTAAATAAATAAGAAATCACAAATCGGGTGCATTGTCTTTGTCTAGCTGAGCTTGCCGCTGGTTGGATTAAGGTGGAGCCAGACTGCATTGTTGGTTCAACTTGGAGCAATTTAATATTGATTATTACGTACGGGCGGTTCTTACAGTTCATCGTCATCACCCTATTTTCAGTTGTGAACTTGTGACTTGTGTTTGTTGGATGAAAAGTGTGGGACGTTGTGCTTTTGCTTTCTTAGCTTTTATATTTCCTTTATTTAAACTGTGCACTTAATTTTTTTACCAGAACATACCGCAAATGCATGAAATACAACTGGATTAATAAAGACCATCAATGCTGATTGTAAATACCACAGTTAATTTACTTGTTACCGTAACGATCTCGGTCACTCGTGACGGTACTCTTGTTCTTGATATCTACTTCCCAACATATATGATATTATGTTAACCACATTTTTGTATGCCTCATCTTCTGTACCTACCTTGACTGCCATAAACAACAGTTAAATTTTTTCGCGACATGTTACGCAAAATCTACCGATTTTTATATCCGATATACGGGTATACAGGGCTCATCTGCGTATTTTCACAGGAAAGAGGTTGACAACGCTGCTCAGCGTGTCGTAAGAAGTACATTAAGAGTGGAAAACGTTGAGTAGTTCAGAAAAAGAAGAAATTTTGAATGGAGACGGAGAAATATAGTGAATCTATCTGATGATGATGGGGAGGTCGATGCTATTATAACCGAAAACAGTAAATCGGTTAAAATTCTGATGTTGAGGTTGGAGATTTAGAAACTACTGTTACTGAACTTTATGATATCTCAAATTTTAATGTTTTAAGTAATTTGGGGAGGGTACAAAATATGAACGATGCCTCCTATGTAAACGTTTTGTGTATAGAAAACATCCATAAAAGTGCATAAAATGTTCTCCTTTCGTCTGTAAACATAATTAAGAATTGCTTTGTTTCAAATGTAAAGACTTTTTTCAAGGTAAAAATTGTCTGTTTTTGTGACAGTTCATAAAATATTGCAATACTGCTAATATATTTCATGTAAATTACTTGGGATGTATATGACTCCAGTGTAACAAGGAAAACCTGTAGCAGGAAAATTAACAGTGTATCCAGATAGAACACCCTGAGGCCGGCGTAGCTCTCTCTTTCAAGAAATTCAACTTCTTCATTTTATGGAAATTTTTGTGTAGACTATTTTAATATATAGTAGTAGGTGTATCTTTATTATAATAAATTCAATATACAAATTACAAATATATTTTATGCATGGGTCATAGACCGTACATGCACAATTTGAAAGAGGAGCAAATAATAAGAAGAAAAAATTAAAATAAAAAGACAGCAATAATAAATGAATCTTTTAAAATATGAAGAATAGTATTTACAGATATATGAATTGAAACACATTGCATATTATTTATAATTACACTAGTTATTGCGTTCTAACCAGCAAATAATTGCTTCTGAGACTAATAGCAATGCATTGTACCACCTCTGCTTCGATTCGATTATCTCACTGCCTTCGAAAAGAAGTTCTCATCTCAACACGAAATATGCAATAATTGACACAAAAATAGTAGGAAATGGAAATTGTCATAACAGTGTTCAGTTGTATTTTATTTAATTTAGATCGCCACGCGGTTCTGCGTGGAATACAAGCTAATAAATTAGTTATGTTTTCAGAAAGATCAAACACGTAAGCCAAACTTCAATCAGTATTGTTAAAGGTACAAAAAATGCCATCGTTCTCGTATTGCAATTATTTTACCGAGTCCCCTTCTTGCTTATAATTTGTCTTCGGTAATTTAATTGAGCTTTCAAACTCATCTTGTTGTCACTATATGTCTTCGGTCTCAAAATAATTATCATAACAACAAACATTCGTTGATTAATTAAATTGCCGAAAAACTTATCAGCACTCATGGTATTTCTGAAGTAATAATACATATGATGGCAACATGTGGGGGTGATATTGTAGGGGAACCAATATGTGTATTGTAGTATTGAGACGGTTAGTATTTAGAAGTGACGGTTGGGGAAATGAACGTGGGGAAAGTAATTCTATGCATGCGCAGAAGGCCAATGCTAGTTTTTTTTAAAAAATATTGATTTATTTAATGATTTCTGGAGAGTCGAGAGCTGGAACTTGAAGTGGTTGGGCGTTGTAGCTTTCTGCTCTAGGATGGACACCTTTACAACAGACAAGTTGAGCTCACAAAAACTTTATGAAGAGTAATAAAATTATGCTTTAAAGTTTAAAAATGTTCATATTTACATAGAATACTTCCATTCATTATTTCCCTGTTTTCGCTTCATTTTGAATAGAGATGTTGGTTGTATAAATGGATTTAATTAAGTATTGTGATCTTGTTCCCCTGTACGGCCTTATAAAGATGAAATAATACAGAATGATGTTTGCATATGGTTGACTCAACAGTGGGTAGCGACATATGTAAGATCTAAAAAAATAATAACGATGTTATGATCCCTATTCGTCTTTATTTCAACTTGAAAACAATTGAACCTGCTTTAACACTCATTCTCAGATACAAATTTTTCAACGCTGTAGTTAATCACAACAATGGCTATAAAAACAAATGGAAGAAACACATCAATACAATGTAGGAAAATGTAAACATGTTTTTTTCATTGTTCTATGGACCTATCAATTTTTCCCTCTTTATGCGTATTTAAAACATTCAAATTTCTCTGGAGTATCAGATTTTCGTTCTGTACAGCTAAATCATAAACCTGAGCTACTGAATGACATCGAAAACGTTTTGTATTTATCATTTTCTTCCCCTGTACTCTTAATAATGGTCATGATTATGAAAATTTCAATTCATCCCATAGAAGCCCCCAATGCTGTGAAATCTCACAAAGAAGAGTGGAACTTTCTGGACGCCTGCATAAGCCATATAGTATCCATATTTCACCGCAAGAGAGCAGTATGATATACAAGGGTGCCCAGGTAAGCATATTAGCGCTCCCTCGTGGCAAAACAACAAGGAATGTTGTCATGATTTACAGTGCAAGGGATAGCGAATAAAATTAATTTTTCCCACCTGAGCAACATTTCAACCCTTACCTTTCGGACGCCCACGAATGTTTTATGACTTATCGTTCCGCCGGACGCTCTCGAGGTAGAAATCTGGGGCAGATAAGAAAAATAACGTGGCCATCTCCTGAAACTATTAATCTTGTTATACGAATGAAATTGCGTAATTTTGTACCTACAATGCACCCATACCTGAGACTGTTTAAATTATTGCATTACTCTGCGCGTTTATTATCATTTTTATCCAAATGAAGTAATTCTTTTAGATGAGCGAGTGTGTTGATACACAAATTAAATTAAAAAGGTTTCTATCGGTGAGGATTTTTCGAAAAAAAATATAGGTTTATAATAATTACATAGTGTACACAAAAAAGAATATATATATATATATATATATATATATATATATATATATATGCAGTTTCCAGATCAGCAAAGTGTCGGAATCGCTGTCCTCGGAAGTTATTATTCAAAGAAATGAAAAGATAATAATCTGATGGTGCAATGTCTGAAGAATGTTTTGGATGCAATAGAATCTACCAATCAAGAGGAATAATTATTTCTGGAGCCACTTTAGCTGTAAATGCTTTGCGTATCATGCTAAAGAGTAACAATTTTGCGGTTCACGAGTGCTTTTCATGGATGTTGGAGGTCACAATGTTGTTGATTGTTTGGCCGGCTTACAGCAGTTCACCTTGCAAGGTACATAAAACACAGAGCATAATGGCGATTTCGGTTGTTTGGGAATAAATTCATGGGCAGCCAAACAGAAGCGACAGCATCTTGGAGTATCGTATCGGAACTCTTGTCAGCATCATACCAAGAAAGGGGTCTTTCTACTGTAATGAAAACAATGCAAAATAGGCATCAGCTCCGCCGCCTTCAACTCATGTGGAACCCAACGACCGAGTTTAACTTTTTCCTAACTGACGGAGATGGAGCAGCGCTGACGTTGAATTTCTGTACCACGTCCTCACAAGTCCCTAAGAGAGCCTCGTTATTCATTGTTGTTGGCCTTTCTGTCAGAGGCTCGTCCTCGAGGGTTTCGTTGCCTTCTTGGAACTTTGCGAAACAATTTTTACCAAGGTCTGTAGTTGCACTGTTTCCTAGCTTAAAGTCATATAACATACAAGCTCATATAATTATGTTAGGGGAGGAGCTCATGTTTGATCTCGCTTCTCGGAATACTGGCTGAAGCTAGGGAAAATGAACTTACCCGTTTAACATTCTAACTCTGGACAATAATTCGTTCCCGCTTTAGGCTTAATTGTTGCACATTTAATAGTTGCCAACGTTGAAACTTGAGCATCATCTATGTAGTGTACTCTTCTACATAGTGATTTACATAGAATAATACATTTAATTCTTTAACGAATGATGTTAGCCAAAATGTTTTATACGTTTAGTGTAAACTTGCCAATTCGGGGACAATCACAGCAACTCTTGAGGTGGTTCAACAAAAGAAATAAAATAGTAGTTATAGTTATAACAACTCTAGCCTATTTATAAAAGTTATACAACTTCGGTTACTAACAAAGATTAAAGGAGTGTTTTCAATTATATAATTTTTACCGGTACTCTAACCTCATGTTTTTACTAATGCTGGTACAGTGTACTGGTTCGTACTAACTCACTTCATCCCTCTCTGGCAGCCTTGACTGTGCTACAACCATACAAAGATTTATCGTTTTGCACCAGTTTTTGGCAGCAAATACTGGTATTTATTGTACTAGTTGCGCTAATACGCGAGTTGGTAGGTCTGAAAAGCATCGTCGAAAGTTTTTTTTTTTTTCCGTAATAAGTACAAGTGTTATACAAATAGCAACAATAGAACTAAAAGCGAATTAGAAATTCCACAAAGTTCAAAAGCTGAAGAAGTGAAATTGACAGCGAGTGTGAATCCAGTGAATCAAAGTGTCTCAAACAACCTCCACCCCCCCCCCCAATGAGGAAAGAACATGGGTATTTCAGCACTAAATGTCACATTTTTTTTTTAATCTTAATTCTCTATATTCCTCTTTCTTCTGTTTTAGTACTTTGATGTGTTAGGAATCAAAGTCGGTTACTTTGTATATAATATTACTGCTCTGCGTTACCTCGTACTGCATATATAATTATATGAAGAGCATTCATATTAGATCATTTGTGTGATCTGACATCTACACTGACTTCCGATTTTCAGTTCGTAGTTTTTAAATGCATTAAATTTTCTGAATATAACGGTAGTATATAATAATATATCATTTCTGATAGTGTAGGAGTGCCTTACACAAGCAGTTTGGGATAGGAATTTCGTAAGTTTCTAAAGAGTCAGTACGCAACTGCCTACTGAAGATATATGCTAAGGATGTCGCTGTTGTCTATCGGGATATCTTTGCCTGTACAGTTCTGTAGCTGCTACACCATTAGTTTTTATTTCTCCATAAATAAGATGCATATCTGCAGGTTCAGAGACGGTTTAAACGTTCTTCATTTTGCTTCACAGACAATTCCCAGCGTACTAAACTTAGTGAGCTTAAACAAGGAAACGGTACTACTGCTTGTTATTGTATTTGACAATCAGATTATGTCCTTGAGTATGCGTCACGGCACTTCTTCCGTATTACCATACTTAATATTAAATAATAATAATAATAATAATAATAATAATAATAATAATAATAAATTATCGGCCTCAAACCCATGACCTTCGGAACAACTGCCTATCGCAATATGTATTAGCCACACAAGCAAGTAGGGGTCGGCTTCTAGAGTAAAAAAATGAGCTACTGAAAATGGGTATTTCTATACTTGCGAAGCACTTTTAAAGACATTCAAAATCATTTTTTCACCATAATTTACATATCTCAAATTATATTTGAGCACTCTACCGTCTTCGAAAGTATTTCGATGTGGTTTATTAATACCCTTTTTGTATATAATGAAAATGAAAAATAAAGTAACTCTTGTAACAATGTAACTAAAATAATAAGAGCTAGAGAAGCAGAAATAAAGAAAATACTTAAATAGTCACTCAATTTTCGCTATTTTGTGAACAACTCGTATTCTTCTTCAAAGTCAGAAGATAAGTGAAGGTGGTAAAAATAAATATTAAATCTCGAAGGTAATTCGAAAATATAGTTGCCAACTCTCTAACTCTGAGTAAACTTTCAGAGCCATGAGTCGGTAAAGCATCAATAAATGTTAAATTAAAATCATCTTACAGTGAGACAGGGCATGTTTTAAGGTTAGGGGATGTTCCAAAAGTAAGATAGGATACGAATTTAGAAAAATCATTTATATAAATGCATAAATAAAGTATCGTGACATTCTTTCAAAATAGGTCTGATGCTCTCAGTTTCAGGCAAGTAAGTAATAACAACGTGAATGGAGTTTTTATTGGACATTTTAGGTTTGCATCAGAAAGTTTTATGCGCAGGGATGATACGTGATTCTAAAAGAGAGGAAGGATATTATTGGTTTTGGAATTTTGAACTACGTTTTTAATGAAGTATCGAGAGATGAAAAGTTGTTACAAAGACAGTGGCTAAGGAATGGAAGAGATAAAGGAATCAATCTTTTGGTTTGCAGGGAATGACAGCTATCAAAATGAAGATTCTGTTGTAAATTGGTGGGTTTAGTATACTTAGATGCATTATGTGATTGATTTTGTATATATTTTCATAAAAATGATTGTGGTAATAGCTTCCACTATTATATTTTCATAATCACCGTCATTTTTCCTTTAAATTAATCAAATTTTCAGTTTCAATCCAGGATCCTCAGTTTTAAGCATCCAAAACCCTAACTGCACTTTGGGAAGAAATTAACATGGGTATAGTCCCACGGGACACTTGGCAAACGTTGTTCAAGTACAAGTTCATCGTAACCAGAAGTATACGGATACTGCGCCTCGTGAAATTATTGTAATTTTTAGCCTGCTTGATGTCTGTGTAAATGTAGCATTATATCCTTATATAGTTTTTCCTTCAGTTAAGGTGTTTATATATTTTTGGCGCATTTCTGAGTCACATTCCAAATGTTATTGAAGACATGCACGAACAAGCTGAGTTATATGATAACATAATAATAGTGTTTACATGTAAGACATTCTCTATATCATATGTCATTTTTTCCTAAATGAAGTCCTCGTAACACCGTAATATTACAAATCGATAGCGACTTCGATTCGGCATTTCTTCTGTATGGGATAGTACATAAATATTTAATATTGCTATACGAAATCAATATTCAAATAATCTAAGTTAATAAACCGTGTAAAATAAACACATTAATCTCAACTTCATGAAGCTTGATTTCATTTTTAAATTTGTTGATAATAATAATATTAAATATAACAATGATGATGAATAATAATAATAATAATAATAATAATAATAATAATAATAACGTGGTTTAAAAGTGTTGATTTTAATTAATTTTCGAAATTAATTCATTTTAAAAGATTACTTAAAAATGAATGAAAATTAACACCAAAATTATTTAATTATACATTCTTCTGTTTTACAAAATCTACTAATTTAAAAAACAAGACCACTTTTTATACATACTTTTCTTATGGTAATCTAAAATCACTAAGCACTATATTTTAAAATCAACATTGCATATACTATAGTTCTTAAAATATAATTTCTGAAAAACAAATAGGAAGAATTCGTATTTAATGCCTTGCACTTATTATCACAACATTGTGTAGTTAATTTTGTTCACATTTCTTTTTAATTCTGCTAACATATCATGGGCATTTTAGCAGTTTTCTTTAATTTTATAAGAATTATCTCGCTTATTTTCCGGAGTTCAGTGGAGTGACTGTAATGGGATGAAAATCTTAAAAAAGTATTGTGTTTTAATTTTTTCCCTCCCTTTCGTTACCACGAATAAACTTCTTAATGTCTTTGAAAGTTTGCCAAGATGCTTTTTATGTAATTCATGGAAAGTTGAAATTGGCAATAAACGAAAGTTTTCTAATAAGGGAGAGTTTAAAACAAGGCTTAATGGTGGTTGAATCGTTTGGATCTGTGGCAGGCGAGAGCAATGGCATGCCATAAATCTATGGTGAAGTTTATAATAAATCCCTTTCAAGGGTGGTAATTATTAAAATGAAACATTGCTTGGAATATTTCAATATAATGATCCATTCAGCTATTGAGATAAACACTTTTATTCCTTCAATCAAAACGGAGAAGGTGTAAATTTTAGACATATTTCTAGTTCAGTTTTGAATTCTCAAGATGTTCAAATATAACCAAGTCAAGTCCGGAACATATAAGTATCTTCATAGAAGGTGCCAAAAATGCGTACGCACGCACGCACACACACTTTATACACACTTCAAGCAAATAAAAAACTCTATTAACATAAAACTAAATTCGTATAAACAGAAAATGATGAGCATTAATCATCTTAGATTTTTATAATTAAAGCAGTTATAAAATGTGCTCAAAATGCCAATACACTTCTGAGTATGTTGGACTACTGATTGCGAAAGTGTTCTCAGCGATTGCAGCACATGCCGTTTCAATTTCTTCCCGAAATGCTGTCAGTGTAGCTGGTTTTCTACGGTATACATCCTTAAGAGTTCCCCATAGGTAGAAGTCCAACGGAGTTAGATCCAGAGAATGCGACAGAAACTCTGTCGGACCTCTTCGTCCTATCCAGTGCCTTGGAAGTACGCATGTACATCCCGGTGGTAATGTGATGGTGTACCATTCTGTTGCATACTGTACCATGAGTTTCAAATTTGTCTCGAATGCGTACAATTGTTACTCGCGTTGGGCGGTTCTGTTTTATACACACTTCTCCATTGTCTTTGAACTTCAACAACATTCTCAGTTTTCCAGTACTACTTCAAAATTGCTTCCCGCTGTTCAAACATTAATCTTGGCTTCATTAATTTTTTTGTAACAACGCTAGTATAACATAATGTAAGTCACATCCAACTTTGCAATATATTAAATAGATATCTACTGTGACAGTGTGTAGACGTTTTGGCTCTCTCTCTCTCTCTCTCTCTCTCTCTCTCTCTGTATATATATATATATATATATATATATATATATAATGTAACTAAAATAACAATAACTGGATATGCGGAAGTGATGTGACTTCATTTTACACTAACATTCCCCATCATGAAGGATTAGCAGCGGTTAGATATTTCTCAGACTCTCGAGTATCTCCTCATACTCCATCCATAGATTTCATTTGTCATCTTGCTTATCTGGTTCTGACTCGCACTGCGATGGGCACGAAAATGGCACCATCTTATGCCAATCTTTTTATAGCTCGCTTAGAGGAGGAATTGCTTAAGTTAGATCCTCTGGTACTGTTATTATGGCTGATATATATTGACGATATATTCGTGCTTTCATGGCTCAGAATCTCTCGATCGATCTCCAGTTCCTTCTAAACTTAACTCCAAAATTTCAGTTAAGTTCACTTCTTCTGTCTCTCCCAATGCTACTGCGTTCCTAGATATTGTTATTTCTTTATGCAATGACTCTTTTCTTACTGTTGTGCACATTAAACCAATTCATTTACAACAGTAGCTTCATTATGATAGCTGTAATCCCCTGCATACCAAAATATCTATTTCTTTTTCTATTTCAATTCGTGGCCTTCGTTTTTGTAACAACTTTTCATCTCTTGACACATATATTAAAACCTAGCTCAAAAGTTCCAAGACCAAAAATATCCTTCCCCTCTTTTAAAATACCGTATCCCGTAGCCCACAAAAATTTCCAATGTAAACCTAAAACTTTCAATAAAAACCTTGTTAACCTTGTTACTACTTACGTGCCTGGAATTGAAAACAACAGACCTATTTTGAAAGAATGTCATGATATTTTAATAATGCAATCTTTTTAAAGCGATTTTTCTAAATTCGTACCCCGCCTTAATTTTAAAACATCCCCTAACTTTAAAAGTATATTTCGCCGGAACCTATCTTCTTCCAATTTACCTCGTCCCGTTGCAGCCTCTTATCCTTGCCTACGTCCTAAATGTAAAACCTGTGCGCTTATTATATCGTGTCATTCATTCCACAGCCCTAATTTATCCAGAGAATTTCACATTTCTTTATTTGCTACCTGTTCCTCTAAGAACGTCGTATATATGTTATCTTGTAAGTTTTTGCAAAGCATTTTATATTGGTTTAACTTCTACTGTGTTTCGCTACATATGAACAATCATAGGCGTTAAAACCAAGTCTCCCTTGCCGGTTGCGCAACATGCCTTATCTCACTGTAAGGATTTTGATGATGCTTTTAATCTTACACTTATTGATGCGTTACCTACACATAGCTCTGAAAGTTTACTCAGAGATAGAGAAATGGCAGCTATAATGTGTAGGATTTAAATCCTACATATTAATACATTTTTTTATATTGTCACTCTCTCTCTCGCTTGCTCACTCTTGTTGCTTGCTTAATCTGTTTCCATGCATTACTTTACTTTCGATATTCAATATTTATTTTTACTATGCTCACTTGTCTTCTTGCCTTTGAAGAACACGAGCTGTTTGAAATATTTCGATACTAAATCTGTGACATTTTAAATGTTTTATTCTTTTTCTGCTTACCTAGTTATGGTTATTTATTTTTGTGACGAGCTAAGTAATTGAGTGTTGGCAATGCAGTGCATTTGTCATTTTGTCAAATTATAAGAAAGCTTTAGAGAATGTGTTGCTGTGAGGATATTGCATAATTTTGGGGAAGTTATACCAAGCCTTTGTCCACAGTAGCTTTGCAGCCTAGCCTCCGGCTAACCCCACACTTTCCTGTTGGGGTACTATTATTAATGTCAAGTAACATCCCACTTGGTTAACCTACTTCCGCTAGAAAATCCTGAAGAATTTTCTACCTTCTGGAAGCCTTTGTGACGTAAATGACCAAATCCGTTTGCAATATTCTGAGCTCTGGCCGGATCTCGAGAAAGTATAAAACACAAGGGCGGCTCAACGGAAGTAGTCGGAAATCGGGGCTACACTTGCCGGCCGAGGAGTACCACAGCCAGTTCTCTGCTTAGTTCTATAAGTTCTAGATGCTCTGGAATATTATTTGTCTTGATTAATAAATTCTTGATGCACTGTTTAAATGTAGTGATTTCTGTAACCCCTGAAGCTCCTGTCCCCTCCTCATAACCGACTAGGGTCGTGACAATATATTAACAGTGTTTAACCCCCTTTGTAACTACAGGCGGTGAACACTGATTATACAGGAAATGAAATAAGGAGTTTCATTTTTTATTTTTTTTTTAAGGAAAGGCAACGTTCCAGGGCTAAGTTAGGATACCTCCCCGGCATTTGCCATTCATGAAAACCTGGAAGAACTTCAGTCAGGGAGAACGGGTCTGGCAGGAAGCGAATCCCAAACCTCCCGCTCGCGAGTCCGCGCCTTAACGACTTTGGTCACCCATGGCTTAGAGTATTATCTGATGCAATAAAAAATCAGTTCACAAAATGCCTACTTAAAGCTATCACAAATGAATATACTTAAATAGTCTTATTCCTAGCTCTTAAGGTTTTCTTTTAGAGTGAGTAAAAATAGGAAAATGTAGCCAAAATATAAACTTTTAAATGACAAATTATGAAATTAATATGGGGTGTATTAATTTTTATTCTGTCGCCTTTAAATGTAATAATCATAAGGTAAATAATGGGCATTCATATGAAAATTTAATGACTTATTAATTATACACTTATTTTAACTTCGTACTAAAATGCTCATGAATATAAACCAAAAAGTAATCCGCTAGTCACTGACCATTTACGTAAAATAATCATTTACTTCAAAAAGCAACACCGAATCAGTTAAAAACTGCTCGTTATGACTTACAATCAATAATTAAGGCACATTTCAGGAAGCAGGTTGTATCGCCGTATGATTAGAAGCTTCGACCCACATCACATGCAGTAATAAGAGCATATTTGTAGTTTGCTACATCGGGTATTTTAATTTTTGCTGGAATAACATTTATCTTACCTTCAAGAACTTGATTCATTTCACTGAATGCCTTTAAAGCCTATTTTCGTCCAGCACTGATTTACTGATTCACTTTTTCAAAAACAAAAAAAAAAAAACCCTCTGAATTTTGGATTTTCAACCCTCTTTGAGGGGATATTACATAATATTAATGCCTCATATAAATTCTCCACAACTATGTTTGAACCAAGGTCCTTGTTCAATGTCAATTTCTTGCATTTTCCTGCAATTATAATTTTGTTTAGCATTCGCAAACAATGTACATTATATGCACTAAAAATGTATCTCTATGATTCTTTTGTTTACTTCTTAGTTTTAATCATGGCATTTTGGTTATTAAACTTTGCTTTGTAGCCATAAACTTTCTACTAATGGATAGAAAGCTCAAAGGGCCAGTAAGATAAATTGAAAATATTTATAAACTATACATATTTGATAGATGCTTGAATATGCAAAAATATGAGCCTTTTATTAAAACATCGAAATACTATGACTATTTTCTGAAGTGATATATTTTCCCGTTGCCTATAACAAAAATATTTCTGGTTACCGCTTCATTGTTCTTCGTAGCTTGGAATATGAAATTTCATATTTTACTCGTTCGAGTTATCAGTATGTAATACTCTTAAATCTGATAGATTAGATGTAAGAACATCAATCATCAAAATAAATATCAAAAGACCTAATGTCTAAGCCTGTATAAAGTAGCTACTATAATATTAATAATACTCAAAATAATTGCATAAACTTCACAGCAATAATAACTTACACCAAAACCTATTATAATTTTCTATAAAAATTCACTGCCTGATATATACTAAGGAGGAATGCAACACTCCAATTCATTAACTTTGAGGCAATGCTCATATATACAACGAGGTTTTTTGAGTTACGTGCAATCTGAGCGCTTCTTCCAATGCGCAGCAGCCCTCTATAGTTGCATAACTCAAATAATGTCAGTGTATATTTATACGGTAACCCAAAAAGTGCTGTTAGTGATTATCCATACAAAAGGAAAGACGTTTATCTGGTGGTGCTATGTCTGGAGGATGTGGTGGTTGCCCAAGAGTCTCGCAATCAAGATGGATAATTATCTTTTCATGAGTCACCTTAGCTGTGTGTAACTTTGCATTATCGTGCAAAGCAATTACACTTGAGTGCAACCTCCCTAGTTTTTAGCTTTTCAACTGGTTAGAGTACGGAATAGCGTTTATTGTTTGGCCGACTAGCAATAGCTCACCCCAAATATCTTCTTTTGATGCAGTGGTGGTTTCGGTTGTTTGGAATAGATTCATAGGCTACCATCTAGTGAAGACGGCCTCTTGATGTGTATAGAGGATCTGCTTATCATCGCATGTCAGCAAGCTATTCTTCTGCTCACTGACGAGAAATTAAAAAGAGGGTCAGCTCGTGTGAAACACAGCATCCGATTTTATATCCTTTTCCTAGTTGATGGAGATAAATCTGTATTGTTTCTGCACTGATGTTGAATTGCTGTCCGACTTTCTCACAAAGCTGGCTGTTCGCCTTAATGGTCGCTAAGAGAGAGTAGTTATTCATTGTTGTTGGTCTTCGAGGATTTCGTTGTCTTACTGGAACTTTTTACCGACAGTCTTATTCACAGCTCGCCACTGAAGGTCTGGTTCATTTTTCACTCCCTGCAGTTGTACTGTTCGCCAGTTTAACTTAATAGAGCACACAAGCTCGTATATATATATCTTATATATATATATAAGATATCTATATATATATATATATATATATATCTTCGGGGTGATCATGGAATATTGGGTAACCATATGAAAATGTTAAATCTACCTCGACAACAATTCCTTTCCACCTTAACGCGTATTTAATTGTTGCTAACGCTAGGCTAGACTTTTGAGTAACGTGAAAAAACCGACAAACGCTTTTTTGGTCAACTGTATACCTCTGGATCATGTTGTAATAATATCTAATTATAACGTTCTGATGTATTGTATGGCGATATTTAACAGACGTTTTGCGTAGATTCACGGCCCAGACCAGATTCCAATCTCTTACCCGTGCAAACCATCGAAACATTGGCTCAGTCACATTTCCTTTCACGAAAGCCAGCGGAGAAAACCGAGTCCAATGCAAGAGAAGTGCCCCAGTGGAGAAAACTGAGGCAATTCCAAGAGAAATGTGGTAGTGCGAGTTCAACAAAAACAGGCAGATGGAACGCACAGAAGAAACAAGCAATCGCGCGCCAAAAATAAACTTTGTAGGAATCATTTTAATAGTTCTTCACATTTAGTAAACGGCGAAATGAAATGGGAAACTCTACTAATGTATCAATGTAACACGAAAAGGAAATAATAATGATAGTAGAAAATGCATGCAAAACCCGGCTTCACAGCAACAGGAATCGGCTCGGAACACGTTGGGGACTGTGGGAGGAGGTTAATAACCAGCAGATCCAAGTGCTCCAGCAACACATTTATAACTATAAGATTATGCTGTTTTTACATATCTGACTGCAATATGTTGTGCCTTATTACAAAACCGAGTTTTTCAGGAATGTTTCAACTTCAGTTATCACTTTTTTTCTCACACGCAACTATTACCATGTGCAAAAGCGGCCTATATACGTAATAAGAATTACAATTTCTTACAAACTTCGACCCAATTGTTCCCTCAATTTCCTGTTTCCAATTTTTTAAATCATCGAAGGATGAGAAATATAGTTCTTTTGATTTTACTATTCTTTCATGTACTAATTCTAAATGCTCAAAAAAAAAAAAAAAAAAAAGTTCCGTTGTTTTATGACTACATTAGCTGCTTGTCATCGTTTGCTTTCACTTGTCCTTACCCGTAGAAAAATTCTCGCTGCTTCGGAGCTTCAGGTTGCTAGAGCTCCAGTCCCGAGCGACAGCGGAGACAGCCGAACTCCTCAGCCCCGAACAGCAGCTAGTAAACTCCAGCGGAGAGAGCCGAACAACGGAAGATAATGGGAATAGTGTGAATGCATTTGCTCTTCTCTGTTTGCGTGGAGTGTGAATAAGGAAGTGTAAGTGTTGTGGAAAATTAAATTACTTTCGTAGGCACAAAGAAAGCCTGAAAATAAAAAGGCCATCATTATTAAGGAAGATTGCGGTTAGAAGTTCCCATCCTCGTCGAAAGGGACAGAGATGTATTTTGTGAAAGATAATGATCTACACTGTAAATGCAAATTAATCTGCAGTGAATGTAATGCACGTATACTTTTGAACGTGTGTTAATTCCAGTATTAAATGGAATATGTGTAAACACATTTCAGGTCCGCAATGAACACCGTATAAGACATTCCGAAGATATTTATGGCCTTATAATAGACACTGAAGATGTTTCTGTTGTCAGTGAAAAGGAGGAAATACTAGCCCAAGTGAGCAAATATAAAGTTCTAACTGTTCTGTGCCCCCACCAAAATAAAAAGAAAAAATTGCTTGTATGTTTTGGGATACCGTTATGGGAGTTTCAACAACAACAGAACTTGAAGCTGTGAAGAAATACGCAGCGTCCTTAAAGGCAACATTAGCCGCTGTTCGCAACCAAAATGAACGAATACCCATGCCCAAAACAAAAGAGAAAAAGTATTCCACAGAGAAGACTCTTTGCTACAAAAAAAAAAAAAAAAAAAAAAAAAAAAAAAAAAAAAATCTCAACACACTCTCTTTGCAAAAGCCCATACAACGAAGGCTAACAGCATCGCTTTTTCTTTGCTGCTAGAGGAAAAGAAACCACGTTTCATTGCTTTCCCCTTGCAGAAACTGATATAACAGAGGCGAACATCTTTGCGCTTTCTTCGTTGCAAGATTGTGCTACTGCCGCCGCCGCTGTCGTTTGGAACTGAGGAGTTCGACTCTCTCAAGACGTGCTGTTAGCGTGGAGTGTGAATAAGTAACTGTAAGTGTTGTTTAACATTTGAGTAATAATGAGTGTAGCAAAACAGTTATCGGCATAGGTGGCCGAGGTCGTTAAGGCGCGAACTCATGAGTGGAAGGTCTGGGGTTCGAATTCCACCAAAACAGTCCTCCCTGACTTAGGCTTTCTCCAGGTTCTCCTCAGTCCTCTTAAATGGCAAATGCCGGGGAGGTACCTTAAGTCTAGGATATTTCTTTCCTTTAAAAAAATCCTTTCCCAATTATTATCTCATCTCATGTATCACCAGTGTTCACCGCCTGTGGTGCCTCAGTAGTAAAAACGGGCGTTAAACACTACTCAAAAAAAAATCAAAACAGTTCGTATGCCTGGATAGTAATAGGAAATTTGAGGACAATAAACATCTAGTAAAGCATATCTCTCTAGTACACTCCGGAAACTTAAATGCTTTCGCGTCTCTTATAAAATAGACAGCAATCGTACGCCTATCACTGTGAAATGAAAACAATTATGTGCAGGTTATGCAGTCATGAGGCAACATCGGAATCCCCCCAGCTGCCGTTCGAGACTGAGGAATGCGGCTCTTCCTGCTCTAGCAGTCCGAAGCTCCGAGAATTTCTCTACGAGTAAGGGTAATTTTACTTTCTAGTTGAAACCGCACAATGGTAATTTTACTGATGGCCTTTGAGGCTGCATGCATCATTGAAATTCTTGTTGAACATTTCAACGGTTGCTGACATTTTAGAAAAGGTGCGATAACATTCAATTTTTCGGGGAGTGCTACAGACGCGTGCATTCTTAGATTTTTATTGTGCTAATATTTCCTCCCACATTCCAGGCATACGAACTTTTTTGATGTACTCATTATTAATAAAATAATATAGGCCTACGATTGCTGTCTTTTTAGAAAAGGAGCGAGAACATTAAACTTTTCCAAACTAACATTTACACTTTCTGACACACGGGGATCTCACAGTCCATTTTAACATTACAATAACACAGCTGCTTTTTAGAAGTGGCGTTATTAACATTCACATTCACAACTCCAGAGGTTCGAAACTGGAGCCAACGTTTCGATGGTCTATACGGGTAAGTACTCCAATCCACCATTTCATACATGTGTCGAAGCGGCGGTCATAGCAGTGGACAACGAGCGGTGAAAGTGCGCCGATGCAGAGGAGCACGTTTCATCAGTCAGATATGGCGATGGTCCCAAAGAAACAATTGTGATAGAATGCTTGGAAAATATTAAAGTAATAATGGGAGTCTATCATGCAACATTGTTGGACCATTTAAAAGATAATTTGCAGGAATTGGTGCAGAAAAGGGGAAAGATACCAATGCACCAACCGTTACATCGACAGTCGCAATGATAAAAGTGCTCACATTTGGCTTCATCCATCGTATTCCTTGACTGAATCCCTATTAATTATTTCTGTTCCCGAACTTAAAAAGTTCACTTGTCAGAAGAAGAATAACTATCCTGCCTAGTGTGATGAAACCTTATTCGGAAGGAAGGAAGGAAGGAAGGAAGGAATAAAAAAAAAAAGGTGCAAAGTGTATATCCGTCGATGAAAGTTGTGTTTTAAAAAATAATTTACCTGCTTTTCAAACGTCCCTTGTATGCAAAAAAGTTTAACAACTCTCATAGAATACATGTGTTACTGCAATAAACAAACACTTTCTATAATTAGTTGATAACTGTTTAATTGTTAGTAGAGAATAACTTACAAATTAGCTTATAGAGAGCTTTAGTGATCAGTATGTGTGTAAATCATGATATCTGCTAAATTTATTTATTTGTTTAAATCAAACGAACACAGTTCTTAATGATCCGTATGGGGAAAAAAAAAAACAACAACAAAAAAACGAGCAATCGCCTTTTATTCAACGTACAAACAGGGAAGATAGAGTAGGAATAATCTTCCCTTTCTCCTTCGTTAAATGATAATTTCAATAATATCTACTAAAACATGTTGCTTTAATGATAACATTTTTCTTGACAAGAAAATGCCATATGCTTACTTTCTATTTCCAGTGGAGAAAAACGTTTTTAACGTGGGATAAGATGCTACAATTTGTTTCTAGGCACACTTCTATCCACGACTAAATTATTTTTATTTTCCTATCTTTAGTTATTTCGCAATACTTTTCTACGATTTTGTACAATGCTCTAGACCTTTCAATCTGTTTATCAAGAATATCAAAACAGGTTTTCATATAATATAAAGTAAGTAGTTATGGAGTACATGAATAATACAATGGTTTCATGTAACCGAGTGAGGTGGCTTAGGACGTAACGCTTGGGGCTAGTCTCGAGCTCATATCCCTTGTAACCGGCCTTCCTGACTTTGTATATTTTGTGGACTCATATAATCACTTAGTAAAATGCTGGGACGGATATTCCTTTTATTGTTCCTGGAACCGGGTAGAAAGTACCATACTATGTGAGTTGGTGATGTGCGACACGCTGCGGTGGACTTTCCTCACTGGAAAGATGATCCTGTCTGAATTCGTTATTTACTGCCTCTGGCCGCCCTTCCTATCCTCATCTCACTCCCTCCCGGAAGTTCAATAGGATACAAGTGGTTCACTGTCAGAGTAGTCCAACTTCCGGTAACATTGCTCGCATTTGGTAAAGTAGACCAAATTTGTTTTTGTTCGCTACGTTTACCATGAATGTCGTTTTTCTCATATACACTAGTATCCTTCACGGCTTTTTTATCATACTACAGTCAATTAATCCAGCGCTTACAATGTGAGTTTAGTAAATAAAGTGCGTTGCCGAAGTGAACTTGAATGTTTCTGCTTCAAGAATAGAATAAGACAGTAGCAGTATTATTATTATTATTATTATTATTATTATTATTATTATTATTATTATTATTATTATATTCGTACTTATTTCCTCTAGTGACTTATTAACGTTATTTCCATACATTATGTACTTTAGAAATATAGAATTTGCTTTTACCCTCTTCACTTGTCTTGTGACTTTGAAGAAAAACACAAAAGGTTCTAAATACAGTGGTATTTGTGAAATGATTTGCTGATTTATTCACTTCTACTTTTCTAGTTATACACTGCTCAATGCATGTTACTTTTTTTTATTTTAGTATATATATACATATATATGGTAAACTTTATAAAAAATAAATAAACAGTTAATAGTTTCAAAAAATAATAATATAGGTATAATGCTTAATGCCTTGTCCCAATTGCAGACACTTGTAAGTGACATGATAATTGAAAAATCATGTATAACAGAACTTTTAAAAACGATTTACAGTTACACATAATATTTCTGTGCGTTCGTAATGCCTACCTGTAGGCGAAGTTTGCTGAATTTCCTAATTTTACGATTCCTGCAGCGACGTTGTAATTCTCCATTTGTTTACATCAGCTCTTCACTTTAAGCACTCACGCTTAATAGATACAAGTTTCTCTGATGAAAGTGGTCCACGAAAGCCTGATACAAGAAAAGGACAGAGAGAGAGAGAGAGAGAGAGAGAGAGAGAGAGAGAGAGAGAGATATAAATCGGAGTCAAAGTTGAGGTGTATCTAAGTTTAGTCCGGTTCAGAAACTTGTCCCTAGCTGCTCTTTGAAATACATTCGTACATCTGCTCTTCACACTCACCCTAGGCATGAGCAGGATAAACTAAAAAGTCCGTGCCAACTTTCCAATAGGAATGGAACACGCTTGGAGCTGCAACGGGGTACTTTGCCAGTAGTTGTCATTTTTTTTTTTTTTTGCCAGATTACATAATTACAACAAATTTAAAGCGTTTAAATACAGTGAACAAGATCGATTAAAATTACTATTGGCTTTGAGTAGAGTATTCTGTCAGCACTAGAGATGGAATAATTTCTTCTGAAACAAGACATCAGCTTAAACCTGAAGCGCGTAAGATTGCATGACGTCAGAGGAAAGGATTGGTAGTTTGTGGCTGCACTTCAGACCTGTTATTGTTTACATCGGAATACTAGGCAGATCAGAATCACTTATACTGTATGGATGATATGCTAAGGCTTGCGTCCATGGTAAAATGTTTTCCATTGCTAGTTATCTCAAACTTTCGTTGACCGCAGACCCCCTTTAAAGACCTCCCGCTTCGTGGATCCCTAACATTTAATTTAACGTTTAAAACTCTAAATTGTCATTCTATATACGAGGGCTGTTCAATAAAGAATTGTCATAATTTTACGTGCAAGTTGAGAATATTCAGTTTCACCGAAAGGAAAATATGGTTACATTCGGCGAACAATATGCTGCTCTAAAATGATGCTTTCGTCTCAACAAATATTCAGCCGACGCCTATGGAGAGTTTGTTCTTCCCTATAGTACACTCGAAAATGATTTAAAATGTTTAGGCAATCAATTTCGATTTGTGCTCTAACGGAAGGAAACTTTGACACGGCTGCTGTCATTGTGAGAGAGGATGTCGAATAACATTAAGAACACTTTAAGAAATTCTGAACATTTCACTTGATGCCACCCAGTTGATAACTGAAAAGTTGCATCTTTGTACACGGTGGGTTTCAAGATTACTGATTCCCGAACAAAAGGACTTTCATGTGCATATTTGCTTGCAGTTGAAAATGATGTTACAGAAAGAGGCGAAGGTTCGTTTAAAAATAATCACTCCTGATGAAAGTAAGTTACATCATTTCGATCCTGAAACCAAAGCAAGCAAGGCTCTGTATGGTAATAAAAAAAAACTAAAAAACTCCTGTTGGGAAAGTTATGGTCATCTCATTTTTCGAATATTCAAGGAATGGTTTACCAGCATGGCGTGCCTGCACACCAATTGTAAATGGGGAATGCTACAGACATGTGCTAAAATCTTTACAATTCCGTGCAACAAGTTAGATCCTGCATGTACGGTCGCATATCGCAAATGTTGATGCTGAATATCTCACAAAAATAATGTGAAATGTATCCTTCACCCTCCCTGTAGCCCATACTTAGCCCCGGTCACTTTTCCTTTTCCCCAAATTGAAGACATATTTTCGTGGGAGGCATTTTCCATCATCAGAAGCAGTGGTGAAGGCGATGCTGAAGAATGTCAAAAATGGTTTCCAGCATGTCTTTGAAGACTGGCAAACCATCCGCCCCAAACCACCCATTATCTTAAATAGTTTTTATCGAAGAATTGCATAAAGTTCTCTCCGAGATTTTTGGTATTCTAATGTGAAATTCTCAATTAATGGAAAACAAATAATATTATGGCAGTCGAAACTAACTAAATACATTTCAGTGCTTGAATAAGCATTTCATACTAACTGAGAATGCTGAGCGAGGAAGCGCGACGTGACCAGTGCGCTAATGTAGCCTCTCACTGAGTACTCGCCTATATATAGCTGAAAACTTTTCAGTGTGACACGTTCTACACAAAACAAGGTTTCTTTGAAAGGTAAACTCGTTGCTGCTTTCAGTTGCAGAGATTTTATAATTCGACAAGAAATCGTTTCTTCACATTAATTGTTTATTGAATATCCAGTAATTAAATAAACACTTAAATTTACATTTTAAATATTTCTGTGTGTTCTAAAAAGAGGCTTTCCTGATATTAAATAGAATAGGCATCACATTATGTTTTCTATGTTATGAAAACATTTTGTTGTTTTATTATGAAATATTAAACATTCAAACCCAAGCTATTTTTACCGGTGTATTTATTAACTTAGAAGTATTATTTCAACATAACATAAAGTCTAGTGCTCTGAACTAAAATTGTCAGTAAGACAGTTGAAAAAAAAAATTTGCACGGTTTTTAGATTTTTGGATTACTGTGGTCTGCTGGTACGTACTTTTAACATATTTTTAAGAAATCGTCAATTAATCATTGCAATTTCTATTCTTAGGCAGAATTTATGAAATAGATTCTTCTAGACTATTTCGAAATGTGACAGTGTTCGTTAGAACTTCCCAAAGACGAACGAGCGTCTTACAGTATGCGATTATCCAAGCATACACATAAAAATGCCTAGTAGCGGGTAGAAGCAAACACGACGCACTGTACGATTATACAATCATCTGCTTTATGCTAAAATTAACGTATGCGTTTTATGTTATATTTTTTTAATTAATATAATTACTTTATGCGCTGAAGATTTATACCATAAAGGTATAAGACTAGAATAAAATGCTTACTTTTAATTCTACTCCATGTATTAGATAAAGCAGAACAGTTTAAGAACAATACCGATAGTTTTTCTTCTAGAATTACATCAGGCGTGCGTTGGTGGCTAACTGAACAATAAAGAATTTAAACAAAGGGGCTCTGAAACAGTTCTCTACCCCGAAAGACCTGGGATATCGCAGTTTCTCTTGAAAACATTTGATCACAAATTATTTTTATGGGCTCTTCATAAAGCGATGGTCAGTGCAAAATGTACCTAAAAATAAAAAAAAAATCGCGTGAAATGAAACAAAGCAGTGAGAGTATTGGATTCCCCCACCTCTGTTTTTTTTAATGCAGTAGAATGGGATGGGCAGCGTTGCCACGTTGCACAACTAGAGTCAAATCGCAGTGTTAACAATCGATCGCTCGCAACCTAAAGTAAATACCAACTGACAGTTCAACATGTAAGCTTTAAATATAGGCAATAGACTCGGCGTGTTGGTTCCTGCCATTGCATTCCAGTTAGTGGCATAAACAAGCAAAAGATCGTGTTCTGTGCTGCGCAAACTGTAAAGATATATATGTACAACGAATCTCACTGGTGAATGTATAAAACAAACACATTATCATGGCATTAAGTGTTTTAACATTTGGATGTGGCACAAATTGGAAACTGGAATAACATTTAGAACGAAAGAATGGGGCATTTGCAAACATGCACTATGTTCATTGTCTCTGGATCTTAGTGAAATATTGGAACAAAATATTTTAACTCCACTTTAATGTTTATTTGAGCAATTGTTTAGTTATGTAATTGCATTTTAGACCAAAAGAGTTTAGTTAGTACTGTTTTAATCACAGGAGAATTAATTTTAAATATCATTGCTATGCAACAGTCATAATTTAATTAGTGCATATTGCTTCTGTGCGTAAAAACTGCTATTTTACTGTAGCAAACTTAGGTTAGTAACTACAATATAAGGACCACAGCAGGAATATTTTGCGGGATTTTTTTCAAGGAAGGAAACTTTCCAGATATAAATTTAAGATACTTACCTGCTCGTCATTTGCCATTTATGAGAACTGAGGAAAGCCTGGAAAAAACCTCATTCAGGGAGGACGATCCTGGTGGGAATCGAGCCCAGATCTCCCTCTCACGAGTCCGCGTCTTAACGGCCTCAGCCACCTGTGACGGTGAATTCAGAGTGCGTATGTCACGAAACTGGGTTTACTAATTTTATTTTCCTCCAGATGGCTCGACATAAATAAAAGAATGACATTACAAGCTGAGAGCATTTATTAATACTTTTTAATAAATTATCGGAACCGAAATAATAGTTATTATTGTCGAATGTGAGCATTCCAAAATATTTACTACTGACGCTACAATTTAACTCACTGAGTTGGTGGTGATTGGCGATTATGTTGGCACTCCTATGGATTAGCGCCGGCGCATTATTTTCTGGTTCCACTTATATAATTGCACAGTCTAATGCTGCATCGCATTCCTCTCCAAAATTCCGATCAAATAATTCTAGAAGTTCTAAGTTCATACTGCATAACTGCTGGTAAGTCTTAAAACATTAAAAAGTCTTCCAAAGCATAATAATTAATACGTATATACTCAAAAATATCTAATCCTTTCTTTATTATTGTTTTGTTATGTTAGGCGATTCTTGTATAGCAAAATATTGCCAAGAAATTTAACAATCCAAGTCGCTATTTATGCAGTGAATTTTTCTTTGATTTTGATTTAGTTTATTTAGTAATTTTGCACACCTCTTTAGGAAATTTTTTCACTCATTTCCACTTTTCCCGTCTCTGACTATCGGGTAATGAGAATCATACGATAAAACTACTGCAAAGCGCGGAAAACAAAATATACGGTTTACAAAGTTCAGTCATTAACTGTAATTATAAAATTGAGCTACGCCCACCAGCAACTCAACATTTCTGTATCCCAATAAATTTCAGATAAAATTAAACTTTCTCAGCTAAACCTAAGTAAAATTTGTACCTTCTATGTTAGGTGCCAAATTTCTGTTTCTCTTCCTCTTTTCATCGATACTATAACCGACTCCCAGTGTCCTTTCTTTTGATTAGTGTCGAAGCGTCTTCATAGTATTTTTATTCCGGACTAACGAGCACCACAAAATTGTCTCTGACTACAGAGTGAGAAGGAGTAGCGACTTCGAGGGTTGAAGGCAATTTCATGCTCCTTCCGCATGCCTCACCCACTGACCAAGCATTTGTTTAAGTTACGCAACTAATTTTGATTTCAGGGGTTTTCTTTATTTGATAAAGGAATTTTACGTTTGATTATCTGTAAAAGTGCGTTTTCATATTCATGTTTTTCATATCATTTTTCTAATTATGCTTTGCCATTGGATCTTCGTTGTTTGAATTGAAGACTTGCATGTGGTGATTTAAATAATGTCCTTACTTATTCTTGTGCTTTGCCTTTGAATTCCTTTGATATATATATATGCGCGCGCGTGTGTGTGTGTGCAAGGCAAGCACTTTTGGTATTAACGTTTTATGTCACTTTTTAATTGTGTTCTGGTGTCACATTTCTTTCATGTTCAAATTAAAGGCAAACACGTGGTGTTATTAATTTTTATCCACTACTGTTACGAACGTGCACGGGTAGTAAACGTGTCCAGGCAACTAAAGCTAATCATTATATCCCCCCTCTTTTAAGTGTGTTTTACGTTTTATAAGAATATAAAAAACTACTGATCCGTTGCTTTAATTTTTACAATGTGCAAGCTACTTGGAAAATCACGAACAAACGTCTAAGATTGATTCTTGAAAAGCAAAACTTCTTCACTATAGAACAAAATGAATTCGTACACTTTAATTCCACGGACGACACCCTGATCACATTAGAAACTGAAATACTCGACGCCTTTCTTATCAAGAACATCTTCTTGCCGTTAGTTTCGACATTCAAACAGGTACTGCATGGTTTGGCCAATGGATATCATTAAAACACTATTGGAACGCAATGTTACAGAAAACATGATTAAATTCATTTACAATTTTCTGCAAAACCGAACAATACAAGCACATGAAATAATAAAATATCAAAAAGTTAAAATACGATGGAGTTCTCCAAGGTTCTGTTCTTAGTGTTACTCTCTTTCTGATAGCTATTAATTGAATTATCTCACATATAAGTAAAAACACCTGAAAAAGTTGTCTTTTTGAGGACGATCTTAGCATTTTTGAAGGGCAAAATTTGTTAACAATGCAACAGATCATTCAGTGCTCTATACAAGAACTAAAAAACTGAACAAATGAAACATGAGTTAAGTTTTCATCTTTTAAAAGCAAATGTATATTAATTCAAAAGCAAAAGAAGTGGATAAGCAGCCAGCTATTTATTTAAACGGTAAAATATTACCATTGGTAAATACTATGAAACTATTAGGACTCATATTCCACAGGGAGCTAACATGGTCCTCCCAAGTAACTGCTCTCAAAGAAAATTGCATAAAACGAATCGCCTTCCTTAAAAACTTGCACCAAAGAATTGGGGAGCAGACTTTAAAAACATACTGAAAACTTTCATAACCATTACACGCCCTGAATTGCATTACGGAAGTATGATATATAACACTTCCAAACCATCTTATACTAAATAGGCTCAACACTCCAGACTTCAGCACTCCGAATTGTTTTAGGTGCATTTCGAACCAGCCCGATCACTAGTTTACAGATTGAA
This sequence comes from Metallyticus violacea, assembly GCA_030762175.1. Taxonomy (NCBI): domain Eukaryota; kingdom Metazoa; phylum Arthropoda; class Insecta; order Mantodea; family Metallyticidae; genus Metallyticus; species Metallyticus violacea. The sequence goes on along the minus strand of CM060831.1, from coordinate 24,402,425 downwards.
ACAACGAACTTCCCCTTGAAATATGAATGAAAAGTTAAGTATCTCGTACGACTTTAAAATTGCACTCTTACCTAATTATAAAATATACACCTATATTTTTGTGATAGAAAATCCACTCGATACCTTTTTACTCAGATTGAAAGAGTACCTTCAAAAAATCTATCTTTCCCCAACATTTCTGAACTTAGATATTGCTCCTTGGAGAATTATTCTACCAGAAATTAACATGAAAATATCATATTTCATTAAAAATCATACAAATAATTTCACGTAACAATTAATAACAAACAGTGACAGTATCTAAATTATCTGCACATATGCACCAATGCATTACAGGCTGAAAACAGCTGTGGATGTGCTGTGATTTACCCCGTATTAAATGTGATCTATATGGTATTAGTAAAATATATTTCAACAACAGATAAAAATAAATCAGTTCTAATTTTCTCTGATTCTTAATCCAGCATACCTATTGAAGACATCTTCTCTACACACGAATTAGTAAAAAATGTATAAACAGAGTACAATTATGATGAAACAAGGGAGGAAAATAACTGTAATGTGGATACCCTTACATCAGGGCATCTCAGGAAACGAACATGCAGATTCAGCAGCAAAGCAACGTACAAAACAACCCCTACACAAACAAAAAGCAATACCACACCAAGATGCCACAAAATACGTAACCAGAAACATCTATAATTTCTTGGATACAACAACCATCTAGCAAACTACACGAAATAAAACAGAATTCAAGAAATTCACTGCATAAATTGAATTGTAAGGACCAAATCATCGTTACTCGACTAAACTAACACACTCGCATCTACTGAATAAAATAGCTCCCACTGAATGCAACATCTGTCACACCGTCATCTCTGTACGACATGTCCACAATATCAACTTCAGAGAGCACAATGTAATCTACCAGACCTTCAAGAAGTCCTCAACTATCCATTTCACAGTAAAACTGTTTAAATTCTTAAAATCAATAAATTTATATCACGAAATATAAAGTAACATTTGATGTTAAGTATCTACCATATAACACTGTAAATTCTGTAATTAAAATATTGTCGCGATATGACTACCAATGTAAGTTAGAATTACATAAAATAAAAAAAGAAAAGAATATAACGATTGGCTTTAGTTCCCTGCAAAGGATGAATAAATACATTGACTTGCAATTCTGAATAGTTATTGGATAATATCAACGTTAAGCAAAAGAATTGATTTGGTCATTCAGATCACGACGATATAATGATCTTGATTTGTTCTTTAAAATACTCTAATACAGTATTCATTTATTTATTATTACTCCATTACTCAAGCACCACTCATTGAATTTCGCGCAATTGTTCATGTAGAACTTCTGCAGATTTTGAGGAAATATATCTTCGAGTGCTGTGGACTGTCAAATTCATCTTCTTGTCTCATTTTCACTTTTTGGAGCGCGAAAGCGAGATGTAAAATGAAGACTACAGCAGCAATGTCTTGTTACTAGGAAACTATTTCTCAATCAAAGTAGGCTTTGGCTACTTTAGCTTTATTAGCTCATAACCTGACCCTCTCGTTAACTGCTTGTATAAATAACTTGCGCTTTGCCATTAAACCTTTGAATTATGTAAGACCACTGCAACTTTTAATGCTGAGTATTGTACGAGTTACAATTTCCTTGTTACAATAGATGTACATTTGCACAACTTTTTTCCCATAAATGAATTTACCTTTCTTGGCCACATTTTGAGTGCCTTCCTTAGGTTTTTTCTAAATTTGGCTCGATGCGCAGGTATCGGCGGAAGGATGCCTTTCAAAACTGCAATAAAATTAAAAAAGAAAGCATTTCAGCGAAAGCGGCGGAGAATTTGCAATAAAAACATTTATACGGCGCAAAAAAATGCTTGAGCGTCATTCACAAATCACCATTGAACAAGCAAAATGGTGATCGGGAGTAAAAATTGCACGATTTATGCACTTTAATTAATGCACATCATTTTTTGTCATTGATAAACACTGGAATTTATATATATATTGAAAATAAAAAGTGACTTTTCATTACTGTTAACGTTTTAATTAACTGATCGCAAAGCACATGTGTTACAAGCGACAGTTGGGTTTAATGGCAACAAAGCCCTATTGGATCGGATTCAGCACCAGCAACATCAAAGATATCGTCTACTTATACCGTGCTAGTATCTTGCAGCTATATGCAAATTAATTTTTACGAATTATTCACCGAGATCAGACACTAATTAGGGCGATCAGATTGGTGAAATAAGAAATTGGGAAAGGAATGCTGGGAAGAAATCGTTTTAGGCCTTAGTTTAGAGTACCTTTTTTGCATTTGCCACTGATGAGGACTGAAAAAAACCTGGAAAAAATTGCCACCCGGACTGATTTATCGACCTCGGTCACCTTTGTCGCTTTGTGATTCAACAATGAAAATAAAAGTGAAAATAATAAAACAGTCTGGGGAATGAATGGCAGAAGTAAATTAGCACCGACGCAAAAGTTTCTCAATCGCTGTTTTGTCTGCCTAAATTCCTAAAACTTGCTAGGATATTTATAAATAAACATTTTTTGGGGGAAAACGCGGTTTGAGAAACAATTACTACTGACAAATTTGTCGAACCTGTAAACTGTTTTAATAATGTACTATATTATTTTTTTGCTTGTCACATAAATCTTACTTTCGATCCTGTAGTTTGTTCTGCAGCGCTACGTTGCCATACAACTTCCCTTCTGTCTGTTACCGCCAAACCTGACAGGCTAGTGCCTCTTTTATTCCGTCCTCAAAGCAACACTAGCGCCATTGAGATGCTAATAGCGCCGCTCTCTGCTAATCGCATCCATTCATCTCCATTTACAAAGCTCGATTCCAGCAGAGCGTCGTTATCAGTCTCGTAAATCGCCGGATGGGGTACGGTACAAGTGAGACCAGGGCAAAGAATTAAAAGGCTGCCACTTCAAAGCCTCCAGCTCTTAATCCGCTCTTCAATTGGAGCTAGCTACTCGTACACGACACCCTTAGTAGAGCTTTGGAAAACGGAAGAGGTCTACAGGCTTGATAAATTATACAAGATTCCCCAACACATTGTTGTTATTCACTTTCTAATATGTTGCTATTTGCAATACAATTAGCTAGATACAAATCGTATATGGATTGTTTCATCCTCTTCTTAGCCTTGCAAATTTCTTTAATTAGACTGCCTCTCTGCCAAAAATATCACTTAATAACTTATTTATGGCTCGGAAGTAGTTGACCCAAAATACATTTTAAACGTATCTTAAAATATCCATGAACATATAAAAGCATGACATTAAAACCACATTTTCCCCTGAATTTAAATATTTCACTAGCGATTTTCAAATTTGAAGGAATGCCAATGCTTTAGAACATTTCTATGCATGTTCATGGTCAACTATTATTCGTTGTGGTAGCCTGTGTTCTTTCCCAGAAACTTTTTGAGTCTTTCTATAATATTTCAGTACAATATTTCTAATTTTGTTTGATATCTGAATATTCTCATGCTTTTTCCAAATCAAGGTCATTTAACAAATCTTTATATATTGCAACGGAAACGGCACTTACTCTTTCAAAAAGTCAGTCAGTTATTTTATAATATTAAAATTATCACAATAATAACTATTTTCCATTTCCGCTATCTTTACCGTTAAGCGTGGGGTCGCTAGTAGCTATGACAAAAACCATAGGTGACTGCGGGAAGCAAGACGTGCGGCGGGGTCGAAAGCATAATATAGTCGCGTCACAATGTTATAAACAGCGTGCAGGCCGAATATTAATACGGTAATTTATATACATCAACAACAAATAATTTAATATATTACGGGAGTCTTCAACCCATGATCCGCTCTTCCCTTGGTTTGCGCCCTTTTTAAGAATTAAAAACCTAACATGAAAACCTGAGAGCTTATTTAGTTTAGTATAGCATTATGAAATGTTAATGGGACTCGCAATGTCTAATGGATTGAAGATACATGCTATATAACAATTATAATACGTTTGAAATTATATATACTCTTTTTGTCTGTAATTTATTGTGGGGTCGAACTAGACAACAACCGTGCTTTATTCAATGAACTGAGCTATCCGTAGCTGTCATAGAGTGCGACGTATGCTGTTAGTTGATGATTTCGTTATTCGGGAAGAAATCCACGTGTGTATGGGGAAAGCGTCATTTCAACGATATGCGACAACCAAGGTTTTTCAAGCTTTCTAGGAAATCAATAACAAATTCTACACAGTTGGGTTGCTTCACATTTCCAAGAAAATCAGCATATACTGTGGCAAATTTTTTCCACATCTTGGCTTTCAGCAGATTCCTTGTTTGACAGGTCTTACTTTCTCGTTTATATATATAAGAATGCACTTTCGTTCTTAGCCAGAGCTATAAAAATGCCCACATCAAGTGAAATTTGACTTGAAGAAGAGGTAGTTCGACTAGAGATGGATGAATTACATTTCGCCCTGCAAACAACTATCTCCCGTTTTCCCAGTCTCTCTTTAGGAAATGATTTGCAGTATCCCACTGTCCTACAGACAGAGAAAGCAGCTGTGCTCTGTATAGCCTCCTAAAAAGTACACCTACGCTGTAGTCTGCAGATTTATTTATCACAATGTCTATTTACATTAATTCCTTATAGCGAGCAACTCAACAATAAACCTGGCATATCGAAGAACTGCACATGACTGATCATAGGTGTAAGAGTTCACAGAACACACTAGGAATTAAGTTATTCGATAATATAAGATATATGATCGCACATATTGTGTATATCAAAAATGGTACTGAGAGAGAAAAATGAGTGGCAGTTCCGTAGTTAGGATGCCAAACTTAGTTAAGAACATTTATTTTCTGTGAGGATATAAAATAATGTTTCCCAGTGTAATCAAAGACCCCAATTTGGGTTATTTTTTGTTCCCGGGAATGTTGGTCACTAACACAATGCGGTTGTTTGAGTTACGGGACAAGGTGGCTGCATCCTGGCAGAAGTTAGTCGTCAAGGACATACAATGATACGCAAAAGCCGCTTGTAGTCGTTTTAAAGTGAGTGGTTATGTGTTGATGTGTTACTGGTTCTTTCAAGCTGTGTAAATTGTGTATTATTTGCTCTTCGCTAGTTATGCCACCATTTAAACTTAGTCTTGAAGAATAGGTTTTTATGTATGCATTGTCACCTTCACCATCATCTGCACTGGGTTATTGTAGCGGCGCCCTATGTAAGTCCCGGTCTCAGAAGTTCGTTACAGTATCGCAAGTTCATAAAAAACAATGAACTGGCATTGGACGAAAAAAGAGATCCTTTTCGGAAATACCCAGTGCAAGTTCCTTGTTAAGTTAATTAATTGACTTCAGGAAGCCTGGTCACTACTGTTGCATAGCTTAACGTTGTACATTATAATAACAACCGTGAACAAAGTTTTCATTTTGAGAAGTGTAATGTCCTTTTCTGTGAGAAAATATCATTTGTTTAGGCAACGAAAATCAGATGGGTGTATTCAACGAGTTCTCAAAAATATAGATCGGATGTAGCGTGGATTAACAGATGAGGTTGGGCGGAGAATGTGTGCTTTTGTGGAGACACAGAAAACTGCAGCACATTCTGATGAACTGCACACGTAGATGCTGACTGCGCTTGGAGCTAAGTTTGCCATACGAATAGGGATAGGTTAGCATGTTTGCAGAGGAAGACATATTGCCAAAACTATGCAAAGTGCGTGGTATTAGGAGAGTTTTGTTGGAGTAGACGGGAGCGCATATTTAAGTGTTTGTGCTTAGGTGATAATAACTGTAAATGTATTTGATTTGAAGGGCAAATTCTTTTTCTACAACCGTCTGTGTAATGAATAGCATGTGTAGTCGAAAGATCCACGCGAACAATGTTGTGCAAATAATGTTGAGTTATAAATATACATTATTACTACTATCTATCTATTCTGTGCGTTGTGGAGCGCGTTGACTATGGAAGAAGGTCTTCGATTAAACAAAATCGCATGTGATAACAGAAGATACTAAATAACAAAATTTAAACCGTGTGGAAAATTACAGAGTGAATCTGCTCTAGTAAAAATATCCACTATCTTTATATTAAACGAAATCAAATAAGAATTTTAAAAATTTCATTAAAACTTGACGTTCAAGGGAAAAAACGTACCAGGGAAACAAATGTACGTTTTAGTGGCAACATTGCCTTACAGAAACTTTTATTTTTTATGCTCCGCTTTATTTGTGGATTCGATAATCCAAACCGTCGAACAACATAACTACAGCCTATTAGTTTGGTAATGATCAACGGTGTACTGTAATTTCGACGTTGATGAACCACAAGTGAAGATCCAATAATTATTGAAGACTAAGTGTGAGTGTTTTGGCATATTTGATTTCGTTTATCATTTTAGTTTATATGTGGTAAAGGGTGCATTATATTTTTGTACTTTAAATAACACTGTTAAATAGAAAATAATAATTTTACTGTCAATAGACTCACTACACACGTCTCACGTTGCCAAAAATAATTCACAAAGTACAAATGGTTTACAAACTACATATAAAATAATCACTTATTACTTTATTATTTATAATTCGTCTAACCTATATATACATCTATATATTAGTTACTTTAACTGGCTTTTAAATTTATTGCCTGTAAGCGCCTTAATTAATGTTGATAATGTATTATACGGTATCAAACCTATTATTAATGTTTCTTTATAAGTTCATTTAAAATTTACATGTATTCTATGGAAGTTATCTTTGCCTCTAGTAATAATTATACATACCCTCCATTTTTGCTATGCAGTTCATATATACACTGTACACATTACTTTGTAAAACTAATGTTCTATTCATTGTTGATAATACCAGTACTTCTCCATACATCTTTACCATATGATAAAAATGTATAAACTATACTATTATGTACAGTTAATGAATGGATGAATGAATGAACTTGTTTCTTTCAATTTAAAATTTACATGCAGAAATAATATTTTTGTATATAAAGAGAATAAATTTCATGCAATTGTAATAAATAAGTAAAGTTACTAAAAGCAAAGTAAACAATTTACATTTCCATGTTTTCTATTACTATTTGTGGCAACCGAAACCTTGGGCAAATCCAGAAATGTAAATTTATTAATAGCAATAAGTTTACATTCATTTTTAATCCAAACTAACGTATAAACTAATGTGGATTGGTGCCTAGTCCCCTGGATATGAATCGAGGGATGGAGTCTGAGGTAATTAAATTTGAAAAATTTGTACAAACTTACCAAAAGTGAAGCCCATGTCTTCTGGATTTGCCCAAGGTTTTGGTTGCCACAAATAGTAATAGAATAAATTGTTTACTTTGCTTCAGTTTATGGAAATGGATTTCTTCCATGCCCCATTACAATTATCACCAGGTTGTGTTAATGGGGATTTACATCATCACGAAAGGCCGAGGTCGTAAGGCAGGACTCGTGAGTGTCAGGTCTAGGGTTCGATTCCCACCAGGTCTGTCCTCCCTGACTAAGATTTTTTTTTTTTTTCAGGTTTTCCTTAGTCCTCACAAATGGTAATTGCCGAAAAGATACCCTAAACACAGGGATGGAACGCTTCTTACCTTAAAAACATATCCTTTCCCAATTTATCATTTCATCTATGTACCATCAGTGTCTACCGCCTGTGATTCCTCAATAGTTAACACGGGCGTTAAACACCGTTAAAAACTCCTAAATAGTATTATTATCAACATTGTAGTTCCCATTTGTATTAATCACATTCCATAATCATTTATGTTCCACCTTCTGTTTTCCATGTTTATTTTTTCATATTTTCTTCTGATTTTAAATTTAAAATTCTTCTGCCTCTTATCTCATTTGGTAAATTTGTACACTTTCGTAAAAGGAACTGTTCCCTCCAAAATTTGGTTTGTTTACATTCTAAAATACAAATGCCAAATACTATTTTCTTCTTCGTACATTGACAAGTTGGAAATTTTCCCTTAATATACCCATTCCTGAACCACTTAAGCATATTACTTCTATTCTGAACTATGCCATTTTCTTCCTTACCTGCCTTATCACAGGGTTCAATGTATTTTTTTTCCTCCCGCATAATTTTTCAGTGTACTATATAGTTTCAGAGATTTTTTTATATTAAGACTAGCCCTTATTTCATGTTTTTCAATGTCCTCAATTCTTGTTTTTATTTCTTTCCAAAATTCTTTTCGTATTCTTTCTCCCTCATGCGATATCGATCCCATGATCCTCTAAAATTATACAGTTCATAGTACATTATCATCTAGATAGACAGACAGACATCTCAATACATTAAGCTTGGGCTAATTGGTTTACATACTCGTATATAGTTGACATGATCGTTTTTACTCAATATTTTAATAGTGTTTAACGCCCGTTTTTACAATTACAAATGAGAATTTTATTTGTAATTATATTATTTTAGAGCATATTGTGTTTTATTTATTTATTTTCATCCTCTGATCATACACCATACATGATATGGGGCAAGTCAAGAATACCCTAATTATAATACAGTTACAAATACAGTATTTTAAGACTTAAATGGAGCTATATTCAAATGATAACAATACAACAATAATATTCGATTTGAAAATAGATCACATTTGAGTTTACATCAATATACTTGCTTTAACCTTTTATTATTAAAATGATTTATAGTTATATGCAGGTTTAACATTTTATCAATAAAGCAACCATAATAATACATAATTTAAATATATATATATATATATATATATACGCATATATTACATCAAACCATCATATGGTTTGGTATAGATTTCCCTAATAAAATATTCGTATAATAATGTAATATTAATACAACAACCATAGCAATCATATAACAATTAAAACAACATTTTAAACAGAACACCAGTATCACTTAATTTAGGATTTCCATATAAGTATTATTTACAGTAAGTGAAATTATATTAAAACACAATCTACGAGTAGCAACCCTGCAATAATATACAATTAAAATATATCTAATTTTAGACAGAACATTAATAACACATGCTTTATTATTTTCCTAGTAGGAATATTTTATTTTAATTCTAATGCAATCATAATTTATTATAAAACTTAAAGTAAAAAAAAAATAAAATTCATTACAACTTATATATTTACTGAGTACTAGAAATTTTAATGCATTTAGTGAGTGCTTGGCCCATATTGACATTTCAATGTAGCTCATTCAGAAAATAAAATTTGATAAAAACTACTGTCACAAAATTATTCCTTTTCTCACAAATAATATTTGTTAAGGATTTTAGGTATGGAAATGAATCTTTAAGTAGTTAAACTGTTAAAATCATCATTTCCTTTACTATGTATAAGAGAGGATATTTATGAATAAAAACTCTTCCTTAAATCTCATTATAAAATTTAGTACAACTTTTTAAAAAAAATGGTGAATTAATATACCTTATGCAGATTTTACATGATCGTTAACTGATTAACGAGGCAGGAGAAATAAGGCATTCATATATCTGTCCTCTTGCATGTCTATCCTCCGACTAAGTTCTTCCTCAGCAAGATTACCAGATGATAGCTGATGGTTGTCGCCGTCTTTACACCAGTAAGTCGCCAGAAAGTAGCCATATACCTGTTACAGGGAAATTTTTATGCTCTCTTACGAAAAACATTCATACTGATAATTATTAACATGTCACATAACTACAAGTTACTACAGTGGTATTTTAAGTTTTATGCGCCATAAGCATAACTTTGTCACAGTTATGAGGATATTAATTTTGGACTACTTTTCACAGGAGCAATGAAAATCATCAGACAAAGTTTAAATGCACCAGAAAAGAAACCAGTAACCACACAGAAAATTTCATACCCGTACTGTACATCGTAAGTTTATAGTGCATGTCAATAAAAGCATTTGGCAGAATTAATTTTGATTGACTGACCAGCCTCTTTACGTCCGAATTAGTTCGCAAAGTAGCGCCGTTTATGAAATAAGCATATTCAGTTATCTTTACGGCATTATTTTTCTTTTTGTTTCTATTAGCGTGAAGTAATAATTTTATTATTGAACAGAGATGTTTGGTTTGCATTTCTTCCAAGAACGAACTTGGTTCTAGAATGAAGTAATGTCTCAGTAAAGATCCATAACATTTAATAGTTCAGTAAGGACTAAAAATAAATAAATAAATAACCAACAGAGGATGAAATAGTAAAAATGACGGCCCAGTATACAGGCCTTTCTGTGTGGCGATAAATTGGAAAGCCAGTAGCAATAAAGGGCGAGGGGCAAAGCGGGAAACCGGAATAATATTTTAATACAAAGGTACCATGGTCAGATAATAGAAAAAAGCCAGAAAGGCGACAAGTAGCTACGTCTGTTAACACCTTGAGCAACTGCAGCGGTGAAAGAACTCCAACCACCAATCACATTCAAATGTTTAAGTAACGATATCCAACCGCCGTTTTCAACGGAATTCACTTAACAGTTACTTCTTCCCATTCAGCAATAATAATTGAAGACACTACGATCAAGACCGACTGCATTTACTAGATCCCAATACGGGGGAAAAATGACAGCCAATGTCGCCCTACTATTACTAATAGGAAATGCAAAGTTTTTATGCAGTATTACTTCCACAACATGTCATTATTTATCATTAGAAAATATTTCCATGGTTTTTAAGAATCTGAAATTGTTTAGAAACAATGTTTTTCATACGTATACTAAATATAAAATAATAGTATTATAAACTTCTCCAAATGTAGAAACAATCGTTTATAAAATACACTAACTTCCAAATTACAGAGCACTAATCCAAAATGGGACATCATATTTGTCATCGTCTATTTTAATGGAAAGAACGTGCTTTCCTTGGCAATAGTTATAAATTGGTGGACCTGTCTTGCCTTAACCTCACTTGCAAAGGAGTCAAAACATAACATCCTGTCCATACCATCCATTAAAATTCTCATCATCTCGATCCAAATCCTGTATCATACGTTCTTTCAGATCTTTCTTTCTTTGCTAACCTACACCGTCACACCGATAGTAGATTACATAATTTGCACAGGAAAAATGTCATCCTTAACCATAAATTTTGGTAAGAAATGTTTAATACACACTACAGTTTAATCATTAACTGCAAAATTTCACAATGCATATTCTTTATCCACTCCTCCTTTAATTACGCTACTTAGGAAATGTAAATGTGGTATAATGCGGTGCACTTCTATAATTAAGACATACAAGAGCAACCTACGTTGCACTAAACACTTTCTATTGCACAAATTCATGGTGTAATTTCCGCAAATCAATATTAACTTAATAAAAAACAAGATGTAGCATACTACCATTGATTTATTTATAGCTATAAACCATCGTAATAAATCAGGTAACAGCAACGAATCAAATTAACAAAGTCACGTAATTAACTGCATGGAGTTTTCCATTATTTTGTGTACTATCGATCCTAAATAGATATCTGGTAAATGTACAGTCGGTATTGCTACGACCATATATATATATATATATATATATATATATATATATATATATATGCACAACATAGATGGTTATTTGAAGGTTTGGAGAATATTCGTTATGTTAGAGAATAACCGTGAGTTTTTTTTTCCCCTTTCTTTTTATATACAGGAGTTAAATTATGCAAATTTGAGGGGGAAAGGAACATGGAAATATAATTTCATAATGGTTAACTATTTTAAAGAGTGCTGTTTACATTTATCCCTTGCGGGATTTTCGAAGATCCTGATTGGTGGATATAAAATGTGGTAAACTGATGAGGCAACCTATGAATTATCTACTATATACATTGTTTTCAAAACTAGGATGATTCGACACATTTTCCTCATACTTAACGACTTCAATGCTGTGGTAAGTGGTGGAAATCCTTAATTCTTTAGCATTATCAGAAGAAGGGATCTGGGAACTAAATGTGGAAACAAAAGCCTTCCATAGTTGACTCCTATGTCAAAGGATGTATTAATGTTATTAAAAGCGTATAGGGACACAACTAGTTCAATATTAGTATCACGTGTGATACTAATTTTGTATGTTATCATAGACATTGCAATTTTATGAGTATATTTGTTGTGTTTAAGGGACTATTTAGATAAGTTTTTTTTAACATAATATTCTCACTTCAACTTATAATACGAGAGATGAAATAGTAAACGGAGAAAGTAATTTTAGAAGACAGGAGGCTTCATGTCTAAGTTTAGGGTATCTCCAAGACATTTACCATTGGTAAGGACTGAGGGAAACCTGGAATTGATCTAACATCCTGGTGGAATTCGAACCGCAGATCTCGCGGGTCCGTGAAACAACTTTGGCCTCCCATATCAGTCTATAGAGAATATAAATGTATATTTGGGATGTCTATTAGTAAAACACCGATATATGCATATGTGCTGAGAAGTTTAAACTCATGATTAAAATTAAAAGTTTTCTGACGAACGTAATGCGCACCTGAAGAAAAATGTTCAATTGATACTTGAAGCATGTTACTGCTATGGATTTAATTTTATCCGTGCAACTATCACCTCTATACAGCGCTATGTCTATGCTTTATTCTAGTAACATATTGGCGCCACAAGCGAACATTGCCCCCTGCTATAGCAAATTAACTGGCAGCGTGCTTACAGTTATTTTCATTTTTCTCTGCATGCAGAGTTATCTACATTTCGTTTGAATCTTGCTTCATATGACATCCATTAATTTTTGTCTTTGAACCTCAGATAAATTTTAATGCAATTTGCACCTAACTCTTCTGTTTACTAATACCACACCATCGTTAAGCTGAAGCCGAAGTTTAACGAGACGCCAAGCGCTTGGCTTGGGAAATTTGGAGGGAGATAGGAGAAACGAAGAAGATTTAGATTTGCACTCTAATCTAATGCGCCATCAATTATAATGCAACCGAAAATTTAAGAACTGCAATTCAGCCAATAAAGGTGTTCATTAGATTTGCGTAAATGCGGTACTTATTGTGCATGATTAACAACCGAAAGATCAAAGCTGAGGGTCAACAATAATTCACTTTATACAGAGCGGGCAGGTGAAATTTGCTTTTCTTTTGTATTACTGTAATTGGAGAACCAGAAAGGAATTGGCGGTGGAACAGTGAAAAGAAAGATCTTAGGCAACTTTGGTAGTAACATTTTTGAAGGCATACAGGCTTTTCGTTGCTTTGTCTGAAGTTAGTAGAAGAGTTCAATTACACCCAAGGCGTGAGAGAAATTCACAAAATTCTAGTTTCAGTTTCTACTACGATTCATAACTTTGTTAATACATTTAGTATAACGAGAAGTGTTAATATAAGAAGCGTATACAGTGATCACAGAATACATCGTATATTTGCTGGAGAAATCCCTTTAAAATCTCTTCACCATCGTTCCAGCAATTGGGGATTTGAACGCTTACGAGTGGCTACGGAGTTACTGAAGTTAAAATGTAACTTATAAAATTACTATGCGCTTAACTAATCAGCGAATCATGGCAAATATGTTAATGCACAACACTGCTATTCTGAAGTTCCAAAAAACTATCTGCACCACCAAGAATCCCTTCATGACCAAAATAGGTTTATACGATGCCAGAATAATAGGCCCAGCTTTTTCAGGAATCGCTTAATAGTTTTGTGTATATGTATATACGCAATTCATTTTGCAATCCATATTTTCATTAGTTAACTTTAAAGAAAAGTATTTTAGCATTTTTCAAGCAGGACTTTGTGACGGCACATAAGTAAATGTTTCTCTGTAGGTAATTCTAGAATTGATTAATCAGTAATGTCTATGGCCGGTTCAATCTCCCCATCTAACCACTTGTGATTATCGTCTCTGAATAACACCATAAAAATTTACACAATAAGTCCACACATCCTAAGGGCACCGAAGAATAACATCCGAAAAGAGATTAAACCATTTTGCAAAAAGAATTAAGAAGGGCATTGGGCAATTTCCTAAGGAAGAGTCATAAATAATGAAATAGGTATTTTCAGCATATCCTTGCATGACTTACTTTATCAGTGCAGTAAATGGTATTTTATTAGATAGATTTTCCAATTCACGAGCTTAACCGCGAATTTCTGTCGGCTGGTCGAAAGCATATGCTCTATGGTTCATAAACTTTTCGCCACATTCACATTTGCTAGATATCACCCAATGGTTTGTCATTGGAAACAAGCAAGGGTTTTTTTTTTTTTAATTTTTCACTTTTAATAACCATAAATATGTGAAAATATGTTAGTCTGTCGATCGCCTTCAGAGAATTTAAAGCAAACCCTTGGAATGGGTTAGATTTTTAGGGTCGGAGAAGCATATTTTAGTACTTCGGTCTTGCTCAGGGGCTGGCCGTTTGTGCTTATGCGCCCAATATGGGTACCTCTGAATGATGATGGGGAGGGAGACACTGGGAGGCCAGAATTCACGATCGATGATAACACCGTACGCCCGCCAAGGAATTCAAGTCGCTCAGAAGGGCTGCTTTCATAATAGATAGCGTTCTAAAGTGCATGGCACTGTCACGCCACATCAGCCTACCTGGCCCTGACACGTTCGACGCTGTAACGAAACCAACGGGTGAAATGAAATGGGATAGCTAAAAATTAATGGAAAGGAAAGATACATTCCAGTCTCAAAATGGAGAAATAATTTGCGGACTATAAATTATTTCATAAATTTTATTACGTAAATATTACGCATAATCTAAATGTTCCACAAGGCTCATGAGTTGAGAAAAATTGGTTCTCATTTATGCAATTGGAGCTGTGAATCCCGTACAAAAATTGCATAGAAAGATATTTTAAATACATTTGATGAGTAAACTGTGATACTTATTTTTTAATCCATAAGAAAAGTTAGTGTTTAAAACGATTCTTTTTCTTTTTCAAATTATTGTTGGCGTTAGTATGTTTTTTGTTCTATGTAATGTTACAACGGATTCTGGTAAATTTTAATTCAATTTAAAGAAAAACTTTAAGCTTGGGACATTTTGAATGTGTGAAAATAAAATTTGAGAAAAACGTTGTTTTATAAAAACGTATACTGGGAAACAGCGTGATTTAAAAGTACATGCGGAGCTTTTTAAATGCCTGTAGAGCCCGAAGGGAAGAGAGAGGACATGCAAATGTTGGCTCTCTGTGTACGCCCAAAGGGTCGCATTTGGAGGAAAAAAATCGATTTTTGACCGATTTTGGCCAAAACATTCCAGTGTCCCTTAAATGAGGGAAAACCCGAAAAAGTGCGAAATATAATTGTATATACATTTCTATATAATTTAAATGCCTTAAGACAATGCATACTTTGTAAAGTTATAAGATATTAATTGGGTTCAAACTATTTTTAACATAACAGATATTTCATCGTGTAGCGTAACTTAAATGCTCACCATATTTATAACACCTTTTATTAGAACAGAGAGTTCTTTTTTTTTTTAATAATTCTGTAAATCTTTATAAAAATAATAAGTACAAAAGTACCATTTGTAGCACATAAGAAGAGATATTACGTAGATTTTTGGAATGCTTTAAACTACATAATTTTTGTCACGTAAAATGAAGGGAAAATTTACCGATTTGCTAATTACTGTTTACTTTATGTTTCTTGTTTTTCATTCGCGTAGAGACGAAGATTTTAAGAATAACACGATGACCCGCGAAGTCGTAAATTTCTTGGATGTAGGAGCCCTAGTAGGTCATGGTCGTACTATTCTGTAGGGAACAAAAAATTGTAGCATTTGAGTAGAAAAATAGTTTTAAATTTAGGACGGAGAGAAGAGAAATAAAAATAATAAGGAAAGTTGGTGTCAATGATGTACAGGCTGCAGGGTTGCCGCGAAATAGAAAATAAGAACAAGAAAAATAAGGCAGTTGTGTCTTGGCGTCTGGTTCCAGTGGCGGTAAATACATCAACAGTGATCTTTAATGCTATGACAGAGCGTTATCCTTTAAAAATTACAGTTTACTAAAGCTTATTCTAAAAGTTACACAATGTTATAAACTTTCATAACACTAAGTGTGATTTTATTCGAAATTTCTTGCATAGAAAGTCCATTTATTTATTTGCAAATACGGTCATAAGCCTATGCAACAGTTATACTTACTTGTGTGTACTTTAAACCTGTCACAATAAAACTACATTACTACTAATTATTTCTTTTGGATCTCAAGGAATTTATTTTTCAGTCATACATCCATTGCTTCGTTCTTGCATCAAGAGGCGCTCTGTCTGTTTCATTTTATCATATTTCTTTCTACGGCTGTTCTATTGGTTTTGGTTCCGTCTCTTTTATACCCTGAGATGTCAGCGAGAAAGTGTCAGCTATGAAATTACCTTTACTTTTTTTGTTAGCTATTTTGCCTCCGTTTCATAAACAAATATTAATGGCACGATAATAAGAGGCATGACACTTGGATGAATGATAGGCCCTGGAGGAACACAATCCTCACAATGGTGGAGTGGATGCGAAAGATCGGGATGAATATACAACGTTCTCTCTCTTTTTATTATTATTTTCTGTAGCCACTCACAGTTGGAATTCTGCGGTTAGTTTTATGCTCGAAAGGATCTGAATCGCGGAGCTCAGGTCAGCTTTGCGAAGGGGAAGCGAACAAAGAAAACATTTGGATGCGGGCAGATATGCGCCAGTCATTTTCAACTTTTCAATATACGGGTACCTTTATGTAAACAGCTGCAGGATCCTTGCCAAAATCCCACGAGTACTACATCCTGTAGGACGAAACAAGCATTCCTGTAAAGCAAAGTTGCCTTAGAAAATACAATAAACTTTCATGATGGAGATAAAATCAATAGGATGATTACATTTATGCAGAGTGTCTGTTTTACTTCCCCACTGACTCAGTAAGAAATTTTCTCACCTATAAGAACCCGAACGCTTTCCACTCTAGTCGGATTATATACAACGGTGTTTAACGCCCGTTTTTACTACCGAGGCACCACAGGTGGTGACACTGATGATACATGAGATAAAATGATCAACTGGGAAAGGATTTTTAAGGAAAGAAATGTTCCAGTCCCAAGTTTAGGGCATCTCCCTGGCATTTTCCATTTATGAGGACTGAGGAAAACCTGGAGAAAACCTCAGTCAAGGAGGACGGTCCTGGTGGGAATCGAACGCCAGATCTCCGGCTCACGAGCCCGTGATTTAACGAACTCGGCCACCCGTGGCGGTGACTCTAGTCAGAATCAATTAATAATCATGTATAACATTTCAAGTACCTAGGTGAAATTTTGACTCTGAACGTAAATGAGAAGGTAGCGATTGAAGAAAGAGCAAGAAAGGCGAACATGTCTTTTAGATTGTACCAGAATACCTACAAATCTAAATCCTTATCTCACCAGGCCAAATTTAGACAGTGCATTGCCTGTATGCAACGGAACAATTACTAGGAATAGAAAAAGGAAGATTCTGGGACCTAACAAAGTAACAGTGAGTGAGTCCACTTTTAAACCATGAACTATATGAAAATCTCCAACACAGTGAAAAAAGGGAGTTGGGGTTTTATGGGCATACAAGAAAAATGAAACCAGAGGGAATCAAATAATACCCTCACTTTCTAAGAGAAAAGAAGAAATCCTATGGGTGAAGGAAACTCATCAAGATTTAAAACAGTGTGGAGTAAAGGCTAAAGATATAGAAAACAGAGAAGTGTTCAGAAATAAAGTTGCTGTGGTGAAGAATCTGTCCGAAGAAAAATCAAAGAGAAGAACAAGAGTATTCTTGGAAGAAGAATGAATTAGAACGAATCAGAGAATGAAAGAATTCTAGCATCGGAGGAAGCAGCTTGCTAAAGAGAAAGAGGTTGTGTAATGGTACCCTATATTTGACTGAAACGAAACTTTCTAAGTGCCATTTTCCAAATTTTGCAGGACAAGCAAACAACTATTCATCTATTTTAGAATTTAACTTATTACACCCAAATCATTCTGAACATTTTATTACTACGAAGTTATTTTGTAAAAAAAACCGTTGCCAAAAATACAGTGGTCAGGGAGAAAGAATTACAATACACACTTACTTGAACCTTGCTTGTTTGTGCATACGTCCCAATAGAGGCATCTCCGTGAGGAAAGCATGGGGCCAGGATCTACGGAAGGTGAGGGACTTCGCGAAAGCAAATGCGCACCTCCATTCCAGACACTGCGGCCGAAATCTTTCCAGTGCGCAAGTGTCAACCTACCTTGCCCTGACCGCCATGGGTGGTCGAGGTCGTAAAGGCGCGGACTCGTCAGCGAGAGGTCTAGGGTTCGAATCCCACCAGGACCATCATACCTGACAGGGTTTTTTTTCGAGGTTTTCGTCAGTCCACATAAATGACAAATGCCGGGGAGGTACCTTAAACTTAGCCCTGGAACGCTTCCTTTCTTAAAAAAAAGATCCACTCCCAATTTATCATTTCATCTCATATATCATCTGTTTCCTGTGGTGTGAGATGTTGGCACTAACCTAAAGGAATAACTGTATAGAATATAGTAATTTAAACTATTTTTGTAAGGAATAATTTTCCACTGGAATCTTTACTTATTTTTCGTTTTAAAGTTTCACTGAACCATCTTATTTGTGGATTTAAAAGGGGTTCAATTTCGTTTTATGTGTACACTGAATACCTCTGGTAATTACAAAACGAGAGCGGCAGATGTTTCTATTTTTTGCTTCGGCCTGAGCAGCACCGCGAGCAAATACGAAGTATAGCGGTTTGGTACAACCTGCTTAATGGGAAGAACTAATCATGGAGGAGAGCACTGATAAATCTATTTGGATCGACAGCGCTTCCTTAATTGGTTTCGTGTCTGATGAAAGCTTTCTGGGGTGACGCAATCGAATTATTTCAGGGTAGAAGTCTTTGAAGCTAGTCTCCGAATTACAGATGTCGGCACATTCTCTATGTGCGAAGACCGACTGAACCGCAAATGCAATTTTTGTAACTCTATCCGCCGGTTCATCAGCAGCTTTAAGATTTCAAACAAGGAAAAACAATTATGCAGAATTGATTGAATGACATATGAAGGAAAGTTCTTTATGTTCATAGTATGGAGGTCAACTTGTGATTTTCAGAACAAAAGTTTAGGTTACTTTTATTATACCCCATGAATCTAAAACAATAAGCATAGTGCGAGGTAAATTTCAAAAGTTGCCTGCTTGAATAGCATTTTGATATGACACAGATAAATTAACCTTTTTCAGTGTAGGGTAAGGGTAGATAAAACCGGTTGATTAATGTTACCATCATTCTAAGTACTATGTTTAAGTTAACGGCAGTTGGAAGGTAAAATGCTGATTTTTTTACTTTTTACTTTTTTCAAAAAATGAATTACAATAAATGTCTGACTTTTATGAATTATATGATATACTCTGTATGATATGTAGTCTAGAAGTACTTTTTTTTAATATTATCTACATGTGATTAAAAACATCTCTGCTTATGACACTAGACTTTCAAAGTTATATATCTTTCGAACCAATCGAGCTACAAGGTTCTCATTTTTGCCATTCGCTAGAAAAATCTTTGCATTCGAGAATGTGACTTATACAGTCTGAACGGAACCCGCCCCGCTCATGTTAATGCAGCAGTGGCAAAAACTTTGACATTAAACAAACCTATTTGAATGTGCTGTTGATCTTATGCGTAGTCACAAGATAAAAAATACTCCAGTTATATCTGTGCAGATTGTTTTCTGTCTTCAAACCCATATATGCATACAAAATGTACAATTTTATGGAAATTTTGTAAAACACTTATAGTATATTGTGAGCTAAACTATGGGAAATAACCACCTAATGTTAAATAGTGTAATTATTGCTTTATTTCCCTTGTTAATGAAATCAAGTCTTGTGATCATTTAAACCGCCATAGGTGGCCGAGGTAGCCGGATCTGTTGGCCAGGTTTATTTCAGGTTTTCCTCAGTCCTCATTAATGACAAATGTCGCGGGAGTACCCTAAACTTAGACCTGAAACGCTTCCTTTTTATCATTTCATCTCATGTATCATCAGTGTTCACCCCCTGTGATGCCTCAGTAGTAAAATCGGGCTTTCAAGACTTAAAAAAGCCCTAATTTAAAGTTTATTTCGTAAAGTTGTTTCTGTAGTTTACTTCGAAAAAATAAATCAAACTATAAACTGTGTCAGAGAATGAGACTGTAATTTTTTTCTAAGAAAACAATACCTTCATATGAAAAATTTTAATTGTCTTTTTAGGTACCAAATTAAAGTAACGTTTTAGATTTATATTAGTTTGTATTAGTATAAGCAATGTACTTTTAAAGTCTCTAAGTATTTTCTTGAAAATGTTGTGTTAATAAAATAGGAACTTTATATTTGAAGATTAATGGGTTAAGTGCATAATTAAACGGTTTTGAAACAAAAAGTAATTTGATATATTAATTATATGTGTGTGTGCGCGTGCGTGTTTGCAATGGCTATTTTTAGTTTTATATACATATTTTTTGCTCTTTAGAACTGATTTTAGACGGTAAAAGTAATTGTTCTTAATGCTTAAAGGTCCCCTGTGTACACATATCTTATAGCTTGCTATAATATCGCAAGAAAATTAGTACCCATGTCCGGTGTACGTGTGACTGCCTAAACACTTCTGTAACTTAGCGTATTAGATAAACGAGTGTCTACGAATAAATTGAACGTGTGAGGAGTTGAAACTGGCAGTTAACCTCTCCATAGATCTTGCTGTCACCACTGTTTTTTAAATTTTGCTTATTTTGTATGCCAGGCGGGAAATTTTGGCACTCGTTTCATGTAGTATGAATGAATGAATGTTTATTTCAGCAAATAACAATTAAATTTACATAAACAAATAAAATATCTAAGAATTTAGCAATACTAAAACTAATGTTTTCCAATACCTTAGTCATCTGGATACATGTATGGTAAAGAACCACTAAAATAAATTACCTTGTTCACACTCTATGTACACTCAAATTCCTTCCTTAAACTTCTTCACTTATCCATTGCTTTTCCTCACAATGCTCCAATCTTGTTTGTTTTCTCTACTCTCATATCTGACCACATTTTAATTACTACTATATCTTCTTGTAGTTTGTCTCATTTTTCATTCCAGATACCATCCCTCCATCTTTTCACCATTTCACACTCTAGAACGCACCAACCCCTTTCCCACACACAATACATTCTTCTTTAACATTTTTTCTTAATCCTTTTAGAAATAATATCCCTGTACGCATCCGTGCAAGACCTATTCTTCCAAATTAATCACAACTATCTGTATATTTCTCCCGTCCCCAATTTCTTTTAATTGGTTTATATAATTCTAAAGAACTTTTATCCTCAGAGTTGAACAAATCTCTTGCCTCTCTATATCTTCTACCCTCTGTCTCACTTCTTTCCAAAATCCACTAATGTTACCACATAGTATCAATATTAGAAAGGCTTTACTTGTAAGCGAGAGCTATTAGGGTAGAACTGATGGCGCTAAAGAAGGTTGGAGCGTTATTTTAGAGGATTTTTGTTGGATTGGTTTATTTATGGACGCTCTTTAACATCTCAGGTAATCGGCATCCCATTCAATTTCAGGGCGTGAAACGGTCGATAAATTTTGCTTAGGGACCTCTTTTTTCGGGTTTGAGGTTCTTTTACATGCCGTAAATCTACGATACGGAATCCAGGGATTTATTTCCCTTCCGAAGAAAATTATATCTCGGATTTTTACGCTCGAAAAAGTTGAACCCGCGATCTTGGGTTTACGAGGCAAGTATGGGATTTCAGAGGAGAAAGAATGAAGAAAGAAATGGAAAATATTTTATAAATGTGAATAGAAAAGAAGATATTGAAACGAGTGAAATAAAATGGGCTGAAAACATGTCTTCAACGTCTTTTTTTTGCTAACACACACACACACACACACACACACAAACAACAACAACAACAACAGGATGTCCACAGAAACACCCCCTGATTATAAAAGTGTATAGTGTTGCTCTCGACATTCCAAATTACTCCAACTACGCTTCTGTTGGTTTGTCATTAACCCAATAAATAATTGCAAAACTCAAACTGAATTTAAATCTAAACATTCACACAGTTGTTTCAATCCAGCAATAAACAAATAGCAAAAGAGTAGCAACAAATACAAGCAGTGTTTTGATTATGATGTCATCATCTTTTGTTATTTGCAATATTTAAAGTGAAATTTCTTTAAGCCGCTCTTTCTAATGACACCAGTATAAATTTCGTTTATTTATAACAGAGTGTTTCTGTGACATACTAATTATTCTATTGTGAAACATACAGCAATTAATTAATGTGAAGTAGACAAATGACTTATTTCAATATTTAAGTAGTATTTTACCAGTGGAAATGTGAAAAATATGTTTGTAATTTATATTTGTTTGTAATGTTTCAACCTCTAGTTTCATTAATTGTGCCCAGTTTTCCCTCTAAAGGTTTATTAGGTATATTTTTACATATATCAACCTCAAAATATTGGTAAATGATTATATTTAAATTATAGCTTCAAGGTACATTTACGAATTATTCTGTACTAGCCGTGCAAAAATGTGAATCAAAGTTTACGAAGTAAATGCTCAAATAGTTTGGGGTACAAGAAAACATTTAATATGGTGAGATTTCAGCAGTAGTGGAATTCAATATCTCGTTGTGAGTCAGTAGCTTGTTGGGGAACAAATTTACTGCTCTTGTGATTCAGGGAGAAAAATTAGCGAGGAGAGGGAAAGTTGTCTGTGCAGTTCAGTAATAAAGTCAGAGGGAAAAAAACCGGAAGAGACTCCAAATGGCCAGTGTGGAGGAAATGTTTCAAGCTGAAAGTCCATATGTTCAGTTGGACAATTTTTAAACAGTTAAACATACTAGGTACATGTTTCGGATGTTATAACTTTTTGATATTGCTTTTTTTAATATTAATTTCACTCTTTAGATTGGAGTTTTTCAATTGTCAGTTTAAAACATGTGTAAATGCAACATGAAATCTATAAAAAAAAAAAAGGTGGTAAGAATGGCTATAAATATTTACATTAATTTTGTAGCCTTTTGCACAGACCTACTTGTGACAAGGCGAGGAAGAGATATTCTAGGGGAATTTTCCAAACAATTACCAATGTCGTCTTTTCTCGGTGAGAACCCTGTGTTGCTGTTTTGGTTTCTTAAGCTGAATACTTCCAGTTTCCCGAAATTTATTATACAGATTATAGACTGTTTTATGGCCTGTGGCTTCTACACCCGGAAATATTGCTTGAAACAGTCTTCGAACTTCACGAACTGAGTTAACACAAAAGAATCGTTCATAAAGAAACGCTGTGCCGTTGTACACTAACGAGACATAATACACTTTATGTATACTGTCGAATTAGGAACGAACAGTACAACACAGGTCCGGGAATACTGCGCTAAGGATGCGACTGTCAGCAAGATCAACAAGTATGCAAGACTTTTCCTTACGCAAAGAAGTTACCTTCTGGAGCACTCTCGAACGATAGCGAAGACTGCAGACTGATTACGAAATTAGTCGTAGCTGTTACTTAAGACGAATAACTTCTACCCCGCTCATGTATTCCTGATTGCTCAGTGAGTTAGATAGTTGAGCTCTGATTTGAAGTTCGTGGGTTCGACTCCGCATGGATAATTTTTTTTCCCTTTACAATAGATGTTACTATTTGTTTCAAAAGTAATATTACTCCAAACACTTGTTTACTCTATTCTTAATCCAAAAAATGTTATTCTTTCATAGGTTAGGTTAGTTTAAGTTTAACAAATGAATAAATAATAATAGTAATAATAATAATAATAATAATAATAGAACATAAAAATTCCTGCGTTAGTTTAAGTTTAACAAAAAATAATATAAGAAATTAATATTGCTCCATAATAACAATTTCTAAATTTTTTTCAATATTTATTATTTTCCTGCACCATTCTTACTCGAATAAATGTAGAGAAGTTCTGGGGTTACCAAAAAGTTCGCTCAGGGGGGTTAGTTTGGCAGACTAGGAAGAGCAGGAAGGAAAGGTATAACAGTGGAGAGAATCTTGAAATATTGACACAGATGTTTAAAATTAGATAATAACAATGTACTAAAAGAACGTCTTATATACCAAAGAGATGTACTGGGAAGAGAGATTTGGTTTGGGGAGATGGGGAAACTATTAGCAGAAATTGGAATGGGAGATGTATGGTGTTTAGTTGAAAGTAATGTTAGTGGATTTTGGAAAGAAGTGAGACAAAGGGTAGAAGATTTGAGATAGCTCAGAAGATAAAATTTCTTTAGGCTTATATAGAAATTGGGAACGACAGAAATATATAAATAAGTGTGATCAATTCGGAAGAATAGGTCTTGCCTAGGGTGTTATTTCTATAAGGGTTAAGATTAAATTTTAAAGAAGGATGTATTTTGTGTGGGGAAAGTGGGTAGTGTGTTCCATTGTCTAATATACTGAGAAATAGTAAAAAGGTGGAAGAATAGTATCTGGGATGAAAAATGGGACAAACTACAAGAAGATATAGTGACAATTAAAATGTTGTCAGATATGAGGGTAGAGAAAGTAAACAAGATTGGGTAATTCTTGGGAAAAGTGAGGGATAAGTGGAGGAGAAATATAAGGAAGGAGTTTGAGGTCACCCATAGTTGAGGAAATTATGATTTATTGTGGGACTTCATTTATCATAATGTAAGCTGGTGCTTCAGGTATGGCAGAACCTTAGTTTTGGTATTGCTAAATGTTTAGATATTTTGTTTGTCATGTAAATTTAATTGTAATTGGTTGTGGAAATAAGTTCTTCATTCTCAATGCAATGGAGTATTGTCTATTGCATTCGTAATAGCACTGAATGAGGACAATACGATCTCGTGAGGGTAAAACCATTGTTGTCAGAAATTTAAACAATTGTTTCTACAAGCGTGAAGTTACCATAGCAATAAAGTTGAAACAGTAGATTCCCATCCCATGCAAACACCCAGGTAATCACGATGATCATAAAAAGATTAAAATTAGTATCAAAATTATAAGGCATAACATTTTAACTATAAGTGGGAAGACAAGTATCTTTTCAAATGTCATAAAGCTGTCAGTATGGCAAAACAGAATCTTTTGTTACACGAGAAGGGCGGATGAAGGGTCTTAACGGCTCAGATTCTCTCTTCTTGCAATAACCACGGTGATCCTTAAACTAACCATATACCGTTAGAATCTTCTATGTAAGGCAAACAAAGGAACATCGACTGTTGCACCCCCTAGGAAAAATATATCACGCAAGCTTCTTCGTAAACAGGAAACGAAAAACAAGTTACGGTATATCTTTTCACGCACTAGATTGTAACACCCCGCCTCAAGCCAGGAGAAGCGCGAAAAGATTTACCAATCAAAAGGTTTCGTAACATAAATTGTAATGATCAGCTAATGAATGGGAAAGTAGAATAATTAAAACAGTAAATTAACTAGCATTAAGACCCAAGAAGCGCCATGGACCGTCAGACTGTCGCCAGATAAAACTATCGGAGAGAGACGAATTCAGGCAGCTGCAGTGTTAGTTGTTAGGGGAAGTTGTTGGTTCGAAGGCAGATAAGTGAAAGTTCGATCCAGTTGAAGCTAAGTTGCATTAGGGTAACGCATCGGAAAGAGC
Source organism: Metallyticus violacea (assembly GCA_030762175.1). NCBI lineage: Eukaryota > Metazoa > Arthropoda > Insecta > Mantodea > Metallyticidae > Metallyticus > Metallyticus violacea. Next base: position 24,376,759 of record CM060831.1, on the reverse strand, counting down.
AATTATTGTGCTTTATCACTCTAACTTTTCCCTGAGTGATTTTTGCATCGTTACAAATAGTAATTTAAATATGTACCACATATAGTCGAAGTTCCTTACAGACAATTACCAGTAACTAACTTTAATCGCTAAGTGTAAAGAGTACCACCAATAAAACTCTTGTGTGAACTAGACTTTCCCACTCTCGTGACAAACCTATTCAGTTCCTTGACCCGAGAATTGGTTTACTTCCAAAAACGCCACTATTAGAAGTCTCATGTAGCCGTAGCAGAAGACCGAGACATGAAAACGCAGTCTCATCTTCGAATCAGCGCGCAGTGAAGAGGATCATCAGGAAGACTTCCGCAACCACTATACTACCCCAAGCACGCCCAACCCAAAATTTCGCGGACGGGTGTAAAGTAGTTAAACCAGATAATAATCCATCCCAGGTGTAAATACCTATTAATTAATTACCTCTCATCCTCTCAATTAACTAATCATCAATTCCAGCCGCAAAGTTAAACAAAAGAATATGGAAATAAGCCTCAATTGCTTAAAGCATAATAGTACACCCTTGTGCAAATTAATGTGAACAAAGATATTATTCTATTTTTAAAATTATTTCACACAAATTCAATATTACTTTTTATTGTTGTTTCTAGTACTTAAGAGAGGCCTCTGAGCAAAATTTGTCGGCCGTTTCACGCCCTGAGTTGAATGGGACGCTGGTGACCTGAGCTGTTAAAGAGCGTCCATAAATAAATCATTCAAAAAAAATTCTAGTACTTAATGTGCCTTAAATACCATTTTCACTCTTTGGGCATAGTCAATGGGTTTCTTACATATTCCACTTATTTATGAGTCATAAACCACACTTTTATCACAGCACAAATCATCTTTTCTTTGGTGGTGCAGTTCATTTTCCTGATCCCTTTGTTGACAATCGTACAAATATTCTCTAAGGGGTTGAGATTTAGTGAATTTCCTGGCCAGTCCAAACACTGAAGACCTTGTTCGTCATGAAATGTTCAAAATTTTTCGATGTATGACAAGGGCAATGTCTTGCTATAAAATCATCTTTACAATGCTCAGTTCCTTTGCCAATCTCTTCAGTTCTGGGGCGGCTGTTTTTTCTAAGATTGCACGTATTTGTCGCTGTTCATCATTCCGTCAATAGAAATCAAACATTTAGTGCCTGTGAATGCAAAACAGCCCCAAAACAACTTTTGTGAAAAGTTTGCCGTCTGTTTGATTGCTTCCGCGAGATTTCCTCTTCATCGCTTCTCTTTATATGCGAGACTTTCAACCCCTGCACTTCAAAATGAATCAGAAAATATTATTTCCACTCTTCTTGTGTCCAGTTCTGATATTTTCTAACCATGTCATTCCGCCCCCCCCCCCCCCCAATAACACAAGCAAATTGCGTACTTCTAAAGCAATAACTACAATTAACTATCTCAACAGTGGGTATTAATAGTGCAGTGTAGAATTGGAGGGAAACGCTTATTAACATTGAATAACTTATAAAACCAAATTTACCTCCTTGTTCACATTAAGTAGCACAAATCTGCATCTATATGGAATCAAACTTTTAATATATACAAAAGTAATGCCCATTTCAAACTGAGGACTTATTTTAGAAGAGCCCTATACTTTATCATAGCTGGATCTAAATATTAAGACACTTGCCTCTTGCTATCGCTTAATGTGCACATTATAACATTTCTCGGTTCCAAAGATAAGAATTTAAACATTCACTCTAACAGCAGAAATAGAAAGGAAAGGGAAGGTAATATGATTCTGTAAAAGCTCTTTTGCAAAAGATGTTTCGAAACCATTTCAAAAAAGAGAAAAGAAACGTCTCCATGTAGCATTACGCTCCCTAAGGACGCGAGATGATAGCACTAAGTCCATTTCGGAATGTTGTTTGGAATATCGAACGTCCGAAATCAAGACAAGCATTCCGACTTGATTTTGTAAACAAGATCGCTGAGAGACGCAAGGGAAAATTCTGGTAAAGTGTAACTTTCGCTTATCGCTACTTTCCATTATAAATAAAGATACCATAAATAAAAAAACTAGCCTTGTATTTGCAGCAAATTTCAACTCTAAAATGTTGACAGTTAAATATTTTAATTATTTTTCTCTCACAATGTAAACGAAAGTTTCTGGAAGTCTTAGAAGTCACAAACAACAGTTTTAGGAGGGCTGTTCAATAATCATAACTATTTTGACAACATACTCATTCTCATAAGTTTCTTAAAATAGTTCCCATTGGATTCAAAGCACCTGTCCCAGCGGTTCTGCCCAGCTTCAAAGACATGCTGGATACCTTTTTTGACAGATCCTTCAGAATGACCTTCGCAGCCTTCACCCACTGATTCTAATGATAGAAAATGCCTCCCACGAAGGTGTTTTCTTCAATATTGGGAAAAGTAAAGAGCCACACTGAGCTAAATCTGGACTATATGGAGGGTGAGGGACACTTCACAGCCTTGTAGCCTACAATATCGTAGTGCGGCATCCAGCTGTGGCCTTTTGCACGTGATATGACCTTGAAGACTTTTCAGGACACCTGTGTAGTAGTGCCCGGTTACAGCTGTGTGTGTGTGCAAGTGCGACATACTGTAAATCATTCCTTGAATATCAAAAAATGAGATGACTATAATTTACCCAGCGGAAGCAACCACTTTTGCTTTTTGTGGTGTTGGTGATAATGCAGAGCTTTGCGTAACGTACACGTGTTGCTAGTTTCATTGTTTTCACTTCTGGTTTCTGCCCGTGATGGAGAGGTTTGCAGGTTGAGACATGTTCATTTTCGCGTACAGCATAATGGAGATAACATCGACGAGTAATATGATGCTTTGAATTCTGCTTTCGTGTCAGAAAAACTTTAGTTGAAGCCTATGTAATGTTACAGGAGATCTAGAGAAGTTGTTCTTCCCTATAGTACAGCTCGAAGATGCAACCAACTTCAAAGGAAGGTGCATTCGAAGCTAGCTTGTGCTGTAACGGAAGAAAACATTAATGCTGCCATTGTAAGACAGGATTGTCGAATAACATTAAGAATACTTTTAGAAATTCTGAAAATTTCCCCGATTGTCACCTACACGTTGGTAACTGAGATGTATTTGTGCACGGTAAATTTCAATACTGCTGATTCCCAAACAAAAAGACGTTAATTAATTTTTCATGCAAAGATGATGTTACAGGAAGATGTAGAGTTATTTCAAAGGTAATCACTGCTAACTAAACTTAGCTACATAATTTCTTTCCTGAAAATTCTACAAGACACACTTGCAAAAAAATAAACAAATAAATAATAATAATAATAATAATAATAATAATAATAATAAACAAATAAACAAAATAAGTAAAATGAATAAATAAAATAAAAAGTCACACTTCTGTGCAACAAGCTGGAGGCTGCACTACGATAATGTGCGGCCGCATCAGGAAATGTTGCTGAATATCTCAAAAAATCAACGTGCATTGTGTCCCTTACCCTCCATACAGTTCAAATTTAGCCCGTGTGACTTTTGCTTTTCCCCAAATTGTAGTAACACCTTTGTGAGAGGCATTAAGCATCATCAGAAGCAGTATGAAGGCTATGGAGGCAGTTCTTAAGGATTTATCAAAAAATTGTTTCCAGCATGTGTTTGAAGACTGGCAGAAACGCTGAGACAGATTCAATGCATCCAAAGGGGACTACTTTGAGAAATATGTTCAAAATTATGAGAATGATTAAAGGTATGTTGTTAAAAAAATGACAATTCTTTTTTGAACAGCCATCGTAAGTAAAATCCTTCACAATTATGAGTTTCAACATAATGCTGGCATCATACGTGAAACATACCTATGCATACAATACGCTTATATACAAATCTTTGCCATCTCCATGGTTTACAGGTAGTAATCGTAATTTTTACGAGGTTGACCCAGGTTCGATTCCCATTTTCGTTGGTTTCCTGACTGAGGCTTTTTCCAGCAGTTTTCCTTCAAGTCTTAAGTTGAATGCCTGGGAAACTTAGGCCAAAAATTCCATAATCTCATTCGGCCGAACTATCTTCTTCCTCCCCCAAGCAGTTATCACAGATATAATGTACCATGTCATATCAGAAACCTGCTACACTCTCTCCAGGCTGGGGGAGTATCCCACAAATTCGATTGGACATTGGTGACATTAAAAAATATTACAAATTACCGATAAATTACATTTTTATTATTTTAACTTTCTCAAGTTAAGTGCTTTATAGTCAGCATTGCGCGTAGCTATTTCTATCATCTGTTGCTTGCACTTTAATAAAAATTACGTACTTCGTTAAAGCCTTGTTTCTTTTTTGTGCTCTATTTTCCTTTTGAGAACCCATTTATCCTAACCTTATCTCATTCTTTTCCTCATTATCGTTGTTTCGCTGTTCTGTAATAGACTGGGGGACATCATCATGATTGGTAATATCATTAAAGTTGATTTCGGTGTTCTTAGAGCGTACTAAACTCCTCGAAGGAGATTCATCGGCTAATGATAGAACAGAAGAGCACAGTTCTGAAGCACATAATGCGACACATAGTCTATCTTAATAATAAAACGTTAAATTTATTTCGTTTTACTCTATGTAATGTTTATTTTATCACTAACCGTAAAGTGTGGAATTGCTTTGTTATTATTCTGAAGGTTGAGTTTTAAGTTATAGCGTCTGTGCCGCCATTTTTACCACAACCAGCTAACACATTTTTCAATTATGTTTATAATTGTGACTACATCCTTTAGTTTAGACATTCATTAGCGGTAAGAAAATTCATATTTATAACATAATCAAAAATTAATTAATATATTTTTTATAATTACACTAGTTATTGCATTCTAACTATAAAATAAATTGCTTCTAGCTTCGCGCACTTTAGCTAGGAAAATCTCCATATTCAGTCAATTAGTGTGATTCGGAAACAAATCCCCGCATGTCAATCGATCTCTAATTGTCTTTAAAAGTTTTCAGGAAACAGCGTTTTTCTCAAGTGATCCCAGTGGGTACATTCGGCAGAATATGAACCATTTCTCATCCTCTTCACAAAATGGGCAGATTCTCCCAACATAACTATCCGTTATTTTTTAGCTTTCCAACTTACTAGTCTAAACCAGGCCATTCCTGATCTTACCGTTCTCCCTAGAACGATCATATATACCTCTTTACTCCAGGTTAATTTAATTTCGTTCGATATCACATGGAGACTTTCGTGTTACATTCTGCCTCGATTTTCTGCCTGAGATTAGCTTCTAGTCTTGTTCTAACTTACTTCAATACATTTTTATGATTTTCATCGCCTCGTTGCCATATTGAACCCAGGCCAGTTCCTCTGAATCCTCATTCCACCTCTGCAACCCAAAACGTTGATGTTATATTTTGCATTTGGCGTCTATATCACTTAGCGCGAAGTCTCTCTGCATTTGTCTAAGTCAGTATTTCGCCGTTCTTGTTTTACTATTAACAAAATCTTCAAAATAACCCACCTTCCTCAAGACCCTACAATTTAACGTTCCTTTGGAGAGCCCGAGAACTCTTTCCTAAAATGGACTTAAATTTTATTTACATGTTCAGCTCTGTCCCATCCCAATATATACTTTCATATAACAGAAGAGGCTCGATCATAGCATTGTACACCCTCTCTAGTGTAGCTACTGGTACATCTGGAACGCGAGTCAGAACACGTAGTAACTCATTAATTAACTAACATAATAGAATGTAACTTTTAAGTTCATTTAAAATATGAAGGTTTTACTAAATGTAAAGTGTTGCTAAAAATAAGTTAAACTTTGCATTAAAATTAATATTTTAGAAAATAAAACCATTTTAACGCGCTTAAAACAACGAGAAACACTGCAATTAATATAGCTACATTTTGTTAATAAACGCAAGGAATTCAATGTTTAACGTAATAATTTTTTTATTAGCAGGTACATTTAAGAGTATTATATTAGTACAGCACTTGTTACAATTACCAAGTTGGATTGGGTTCAAACGGTAGTAGCAGAGGAGGAAGTTTCAGTACTTCAGCTGTTGATGGTCATTTGTGCTTACAGCCCATGGACAGTGAGGAAAGTAGAAAGTCCATAATAATGTTTCCATATAGAACAACCCGAAATTGTTTGTTCTAGCTCCTGAGATCGGCTGCTTCCACACCAGAGGCCCGGGTAGGAACGTTTCCAAACTGTACAGCACAGAGAGCACCAGCTGACTACGCCTAGGCAATTTCGACCCGTATGAGGACCAAAGGAATGAAATGATATGAAATGAGAGAGATGGAAAGGAAACGAAAAAGCAATTCCATATCGTGTCTACAGCGTTCCTGCTCTAAGTTGACAACCACAAAGTTATCTCATTCGTGTAATGTGATTAATGTAGGTAAAATATGTTTGACAAACGCTGACTTTTTGACAATAGTTTCGTGCCTTAATTTTATTTAGTTGTATTCTATTTCAAAAGTGGTTATTTTTCTAACATACCTATGTGTTAACTATTGTAAGAACTGGATTTCCCAAAGCAAGTTTGCCTGTTCATATATTGACGTTTTTGCCAGAGAATGAACACATTAATGTCATGTATTTCCATGAACTTCCATTAATATACAAATGTGTTTAATGTTGCTCTTGAGGCGTTTTGGCATGCGAAAATATAATGATGATGATGATGATGATGATGATGATGATGATGATGATGATGATGATGATGATGATGAAGAACAAGGTAGAAGGCAGTATTTTGAGTCATAAAGTGATCCAAATTCCCGCTTCAGGACTTCAAGTGCTGCGATCTACAATTACTCGTGATAAGCTCGTTGATTCCTGCAATTCGCAACGCAACCTATCGGTACATCTTGGTCTTCAGCTCCAGTGTTTATTGCAAAATGGCTGTGTCTGGAGGTTTTCCATGTCAATGCAGTGCAAAGGTTGCTTTTTGTAAGGTAAAAAACCGGTTGAGCGATGTGTCTTTTCACCCCGGATATATTAAGAAGTGCCGCTTTGCGTGAAATAGTGGGTGCGTGTCCATACACAGAAGTTAGGTGAAAAGTTACACCCAAACGCAAATGCTTCATTCCCAACGTAAACAAGCGCTGCCAACATTCAGGTAAGGTTAATGCTTTACGTAAACAGCAAGGGCTACCAACGTTTCAATCGACTTTCATGCTTATGTTTTTCATTTTTAGAATGTAGGGAAACAAATATACGTGTAACTGATATCCGCTGCGGAGCATAGCTAGACGATGCAATTGACTGCGGAAATTTAGTAGCGTTTCGGTTTGGCTAGCGGTAAACTTGGATCCCAGTGCTAAGTGTAGAATTACACAATCACCTGTTTCAGCTTTGGGCAATTCGTAATATCCGCAAACATAGACGTTTGGATGAACACGTAAAACCTGGATGGTGAACTTTGGGTATTTGTGAAGGTCGGAAAACCTCATATCTCAATATGCCACACTTCGACGTTTACAATTTGAGATGCCAAAAATTTCTTAGTACGTTGTTCTATCCATATCCATATCCATATCCACTGAGAAAGAATCATAATAGAGCACGTTTGGATGTCTAGCAAATTTTTTAAATCGGTTTTCTCTCACAGCAAAATATCACTTGCTAATTTAATGCTGCAGCGTATGTGGGTGGCATCCTCGTGTAGATGGCGCCTCACTGTGAACATCTTTGTCTTGCGAGATCCGGCGGTCACGTTACGCCCATTAGAATAAAGTAAACCGCCACTTCAGTAGCTGTGCATAAATAGCCAATCACTGAGTAATTAATATTTGGCACCTAGCTTACGAACTGAACAGCAGCGCGCGAGTGGGAAATGATTAAAAGGCCCAAATGCGTGGGAAACTGAAATGTTTCTCAATTAACGTGTTTGCAAATGTGCCGATAACTCGCCTGCAAGCTTGCTCACAGTGAGGATGCAGGGTGATGAGATTGTGCTATTTCTGTTATTCATACGTTGGCGTGTATGTTACAATGATCCTGACCGCATCCATCACCACGTATTCCTCAGCCATTAAACGCCCTCATCATCAATACCTTTTATGCATGTAATAAAGACCTCTCCACTTCTACAATCCTTACCCTGGAATATGCCTTGTGAAATTTGCTCCCACTCTCCACTTAAAATGCAGGAATCGCTTGCTAAGTGGAGAGTGGGAATTCCTGTGTGAGGCACGGCCCCTGAGCGGTGCACCAGAAACCATTTAAAATTTCAGTTTCAAGATGGTTTTAACTACAAATGTAACGTTTCGGTGCGTGCATAGGCACGAAAGAAATTAAAAAAAAAAGAAAAAAAAATATCAAGTTCCGCGTGAGATTCGACCCCGGGTCCGCCGCTCAAAAAGCCGTGTCTCTAACCGCTAGGCTAAGGGAGAGACGCAAAATTTTTCATTTTCTCTACTTCTTTACTACTTCTCAGGCGAAATGTTGTATAAAATTGTGCTCCCGCGTCTCTGCAGTGGTGCTCTCATGGTAGGACTTATGTGGGACTGCAGTTCCCGCAGTTATATACAAACTGCATGCCTACGCTCACAGGGGGCACCACTTGCAGAGCTGCTCCGCCGTCCATAAATAAAGCAGATGAACCTCCAGAGACTCGAACCGCTGTATTCAGAACTTACCACCTGCAGAGTCACGCCTTTATCCACTCGGCCACGGGAGCTGCTGACGAAATTTTGCTTTAAATTGGACTTTGATGAGATTTGAACTTACGCAAAGACTTGACATAAAAACAAACGCCGGCAGTGGGAATGGAACCCAGGTTACCGTGCTTCGCAGGTCAGGGCGCTAACCACTCGGCCATTGAGAGCACGATGCTGATGTACACTCATATGTTGCCCTTATCCTTTGTAAATGCTGATGTTTTGAACAATTTTCCTCCTGCCCTAATCTAAACTATCTTGAAATGAGTCATTTTTGTTTGATGTTGGGCATCTGTAATTACTTTAACGTAATCTTCGGAGATTTTGGAAAGTTCCTAATTCTAATACTGCCGTCCATTTTGTGATATTGAAATGGTCCTATGCTGGAGCATACTGTTAACACGTTTTTATTCATAACAGCCGCAATTTTGCAAATATTCGAAATCTAAGACCAGAGTTGAATTCTAAATGACTTCAGCTTTCTATTGACACCCCAAGTGCTGGGATACGTTGCGAAACAAGAAAGTCGAGTTTTCAGCCGACTGAAAATCCAAGGCTTTAGACTTGGTGTTTTGAAACCGATTAGCCCTCATAACTGCCCAAAGAATGGAGGTAGAATCTTGAAACTTTTTCCAGATGTAGCCCAGGTCCAGACGCTCCTATTGGTACCCAAAATGTTGCAAAAGGTGTACAGAGAGCGGAGATATTGGTGGTTTTAGGTGGCAAAAACCGTCAATTTCGCCTTCAAAATCGGTCGAAAATTTACATCCATCGCCGATTTCGGTGAAATTCACAACCAACATACTTTTGGTTCCCAGAATCTCAGATCTTGCCTTCGTTTCCCGAAATTCCTATTTTTACGGCATTTATGCAGTTTCAAAAATTGACGTCTACCTACTTCGCGGGGCTGTCATTTCACTAACAGAAGCGATAAGACCAAAATCTTTAAGGATTCGTGATCCGGAGGGTCTTTAAAATACAACAGATGTAACAATTTTGAAATTTAAATTTGTAAAAGTGTAAAAAAAATTAAAATTGGCAAGTTACGTCTCGAACGCAGAACCTCGGGCACAGTAAGCTCGAACGCTAACCATTTAGCCAAACAAACGAGTAAGAAACTGACTGCCGGCAAGGCAACACATGACGCATTAACGTGCGTCGTTGTCCTCTTAATGTCTGCTGCTTCACACAGATGGCGTAAGCAGATACACACACTTTTGTATTGCGAAGACGCCCGTGTGTGCTTGGACATTTGCCTTGCCTTCTTATTACAATCAGCCAAACGCGAGAGGCCTAACAAACCCCAGGCACACTAAGCTCGAACGCTAACCATTCAGCCAAAGAAACAAGTAAGAAACGTGCTCCCGGCAAGGCAACGCACGCAACATTAACGTCCGTCGTTGTCCTCTTAATGTCTGCTGCTTCACACAGATGGCGTAAGCAGATACACACACTTTTGTATTGCGAAGACGCCCGTGTTTTTGGACATTTGCCTTGCCTTATTACAATCAGCCAAACGCGAGAGGCTTAACAAATAAGCAACGTGATAATTATGTTGTCAAAGATTATGCAGGTTCAGAACTGCATATGTAAAACTCTCACATCAAACATCCTCGTGAATAGTACTGCAAGTATTTGGATAAGTCACCCTTTTATACATTCTAATAACGAATGATGCCTCATATTGCCCAGAAAGTCCTAGAGCGTAAGTGGCACGACTGATGAAAGAGAGTGACGCAGGCATAAAACACGATTGTCGCCCGCAAACGTTGGTAGCTCTGGCTAACATAAAGCATTAACCTTGCTTTTAATGTTGGTAGTGCTGGTTTACGTAGGGATTGAAGCCATCCACTTGCTTTTGCCGTTAACTTCCTCATGTGAGCAAACACCGAGCATTTCACACAAAGCAGCTCTTCGTATTAGATCCACGGTGAAGAGACACGTCACCCAGCTGGTTTTCGCTTTACAAAATGCCACTTCTGCCCTGTATTATTACGGAAAACTTCCGGTCATAGCCATCTTGCAATCAATACTGAGGCTAAACGCCAAGACTTATCGCTAGGCTGCGCTGCGAATTGCAGCAAGAAGCGAGTTTTGCCAAAGTCTACTTAGAGCGCAGATCTTTCGTGCCATTAGAGGGAAATTGCAGTCAGCAAAGTAGATCTCGGAATACATTGGTTTTTGGAAATATTTGGAATTAAAAAAGGTTGTAATTTCTATGGCTATGGGGTATTGTCTCTCAATCGTTTAGTTTTATTTTAATTTTGGTCGCTTTCTGTATATTTGGAGTCGTAGTTGGTTTTCTGGTCACTTGTTTAATATATTTTTATATACAATCTACACATATTTATCGGTATTTTAATACGTATCTACTTCTGCCCTGTCTCATATTTTGAAAAAAAAAAAATGTTGTTAGATGTAAGGCTCGTTTCATTCAAGCATAATGTGCATTCTAAAATACAGTTACCTATTAAATTATCTCTCACGGTTACTTTATACGTTTATCGCAGTGAATGTAGATCGATATCTGGAAAGTATAATCGGGAATATCAGTCTAGTTGAGCATCTTTCTCGTCATTCTGGATAGCAGCAAGAACATCTGGACATCAGCTTTATCTAGCAAAATGTACATGATTCCATGTTTATTCTTTATTCATTTGTGAGAGTTAATATACAAATGTGTTTAATGTTGCTCTTGAGTCCTTTTGGCATGAGGGGATATAATAATAATTACAACAACCGCAATCAACGAGCTTATCACATTAACGGGAGTCGCAAAGTGATACGAATTCCCGCTTCTGGACTCCAAGTGCTGCGATCTACAATTGGTCCGATAAGCTCGTTGATTCCGCAATTCGCAACGCAACCTATTGGTACATCTTGGTCTTCAGCTCCAGTTTTTATTGCAAAATGGCTGTGTTTGGAGGTTTTCCATGTCAATGAAGTGAAAAGGTTGCTTTTTGTAAGGTAAAAAACCGATTGAGCTACTTGTCTTTTCACCGTGGATATATTAAGAAGTGCCGCTTTGCGTGAAACAGTCGGTGCGTGTCCACATACAGAAGTTACATTAAAAATTATACCCATACCCAAATGCTTCATTCCCAACGTAAACAATGTTACCAACATTCCAGGTGAGCTTAATGCTTTATGTTTGCATGTAAACAGCAAGGGCTACCAACGTTTTAGGCGACTTTCATCCTTATGTTTGCATTTTTGGAATGTGGTGAAACAAATATACGTGTAACTGATATACGCTACGGAGCATAGTTAGACAATGCAATTGACTGCGGAAATGTAGTAGCTTTTCGGTTTGGCAAGCGGTAAACTTGGATCCCAGCGCTAAGAGCAGAATTACGTATGGGTGTAACAGTTCAGCAGCATTGTACGGTAGTTCCAGATTCGCAGTTAAACACTCCATTCCCTCCAATCGCAACTTATGTCATTTTCTTGAAAGGTTACACGCAATATTTAATGCAGTTATTTTAAAAGCTGAAAATTACAACTGGAGTGTAAAAATGTTCCCATGACCCCTTTCCTGACGGAGAAGTTCTCATGTCAGTTGCTCCAACTTCCCGCTTCTGATGTCATAAATGCTGATCTCTACGTTTAACGAGATGCTGAGGACTAAATGTAAGGCTGTTGTGAATTTCATCGAAATCGAAGAGGGTTAAAAACTTTCAACCGTTTCTGAAAGTCTGTTTTGACGGTTTTTGCCAACTTAATCGCGAATATCTCCGCCTCTTGTGCAGCCTTTTCAGAGTTTTGGTATCATCAGGAGCGTTTGGTCATCTGCTACTTCTGGTAAAAGTTTCATGGTTATATCTTTATCCCTTTAGAATTTATGAGGGCTAATAAGTTTCGCAATACCTAGTCTCGGATTTTTTGTTCACTGAAAAATCTACTTTCTTGTTTCGAAACTTATCGAAGCACTTGGGGTATCATTCGATAGCTGAAATCATTTCAAATACAGATCTGGTCTAAGATTTTGAATATTTGTAAAATTGCGACTGTTATGAATAAAAACCTGCGACAGAAGGCTCGAGCTTAGGTCCAGTTCAATATAATATGATGGCATTTTTCAAAGTGGCTAAAGTTACCTTGGAGTACGATGGCCAGGAATACGGAATAATGATTAATCTCAATATTTTATGGATTTGTACGGGGGAAAAGAGAGTTTTAGGAAACGAAAATATGCATATATAAAAGATAAGAGGAACATCCAAGCCGATCTCTAAAACGAACTCGTATGGCCGAGCGGTTAAGGTCGTGCCTTTGTATTGTAGAATTCCGGGTTCGATTCATCCGACTGGCAATAACTTTTTATGTCAAGTTAAAACTGACTCAACACCCGATTTAAGGTAAATGTATCGCAACAACTTCAGTATTCTTACTATAAAGAAAGTCATTGTCACAAAATGATGGCAAGAAAATGTCTTATATCAGTTTCGGTATCTTACAATAATTTCTTCGGTGGCCTAGCTTTATTTCTTTGACAGGTTGGAATATGGCATTTTAGTTTGTAAAACCGCATTTACGGAAGATATAGGGAATATTAAAGCTAATATCAACATCGAGATCTCGTGGCCGAGCGGTTAAGGGCTTGGCATCCTATGCAGGAAACCAGGGTTCGAATCTTACTATCGTAATTCGATTTTTATGTCAAGCCAATTAATTACAAAGAAAATTTTTTTGGCTGTGGCACTGAAGCTAAAATATTTTTTATTTGTAAATAGCTTTGAGGCTTTTTGATATTACAATTGACATGACATAAAATGGCAAATACGGTGAGAGGAATAGAACCCTTGTTTCCTGCACAGGAAGCCAAGCTGTTAACCACTCAGCTACAGGAGCTAGATGCTAGTGTGTGCTTGGATGTTCCCCTTATCCTCCGTAAATGCCGTTTTACATCCTAAAATGCCATATTCCAACCTGTCAAAGAAATAAAACTAGACCGCCGAAATTATTGTAAGAAGCTTTTTTGAAGTGTTATGTGTGCCAATGGGTATAGAGCAATTTTAACTCGGGATAAAAAGCTAAAGGAAATCACAGTATTCGATCCCAGAACTCTAGCTCAGCAGTCGGAGAGCTTAACCACTCAGCCACACGAGCTTATGCTAATATCATGCTTGGATGTCCCTCATATTTTCTGTATTTGCATTATTGGTTAGTAAAACTCTCCTTTCGCCCTACAAATTCATAAAATATTGAGATTAATCATTGTTCCGTATTCCTGGGCATCTTTCATTCCCCATTGCAATTGTAGGTGATTTGGAGGAAAATTTCTGCAAAATTATTCTACCTGCCATTTTGTGATATTGAACTGGTCCTATGCTGGAGCATACTGTTAACACGTTTTTATTCATAACTCCCGCAATTTTGCAAATATTCGAAATCTAAGACCAGAGTTGAATTCTAAATGACTTCAGCTTTCTATTGACACCCCAAGTGCTGGGATACGTTGCGAAACAAGAAAGTCGAGTTTTCAGCCGACTGAAAATCCAAGGCTTTTAGACTTGGTGTTTTGAAACCGATTAGCCCTCATAACTGCCCAAAGAATGGAGGTAGAATCTTGAAACTTTTTCCAGATGTAGCCCAGGTCCAGACGCTCCTATTGGTACCCAAAATGTTGCAAAAGGTGTACAGAGAGCGGAGATATTGGTGGTTTTAGGTGGCAAAAACCGTCAATTTCGCCTTCAAAATCGGTCGAAAATTTACAACCATCGCCGATTTCGATGAAATTCACAACCAACATACTTTGGATTCTCAGGATCTCAGATCTGGTCTTCGTTTCCCGAAATTCCCCTTTTTACGGCATTTATGCAGTTTCAAAAGTTACGACTACCTACTTTGACGGGCTGTCATTTCACCAACAGAAGCGATAAGACCAAAACTTTAACTGATTCGTGACCTGGGGGGTCTATAAAATGCAACAGATGTAAAAGTTTTGAAATTTAAATTTGAAAAAAACTGTAAAAAAATAAAAAATTGCCCACTAGCGTCTCGAACGCAGATCCTCGGGCACAGTGAGCTCGAACGCTAACCATTTAGCCAAACAAACGAGTAAGAAATATGCTGCCGGCACGGCAACACATGCAACTTTAACGTGCGTCGTTGTCCTCTTAATGCCTGTTGCTTTACACAGATGGCGTAAGCAGACGCACACATTTGTATTGCAAAGACGCCCGTGTGTGCTTGGACATTTGCCTTGCCTTCTTATTACAATCAGCCAAACGCGAGAGGCCTAACAAACCCCAGGCACACTAAGCTCGAACGCTAACCATTCAGCCAAAGAAACGAGCTGCCGGCAAGGCAACGCCATGCGACATTAACGTCCGTCGTTGTCCTCTTAATGCCTGCTGCTTCACACAGATGGCGTAAGCAGACACACACTTGTGTATTGTAAAGACGCCCATGTGTGCTTGGACGTTTGCCTTGCCTTCTTATTACAATCAGCCAAAAGCGAGAGGCTTAACAGATTAGCAACGTGATTATTATGCAGTTAAAGATTGTGCAGGTTCAGAACCGCATATGTAAAACTCTCACATCAAACATCCTCGTGAATAGTACTGCAAGTATTTGGATAAGTCACCCTTTTATACATTCTAATAACGAATGACGCCTCATATTAACCAGAAGGCCCTAGAGCGTAAGTGGCACGACTGATGAAAGAGAGTAACGCAGGCATAAAACACGATTGTCGCCCGCAAACGTTGGTAGCTCTGGCAAACATAAAGCATTAAGCTTACCTGCAATGTTGGCAGTGCTGTTTTACGTTGGGATGGAAGCCATCCATCTGCTTTTCCCATTAACTTCCTCTTGGGGGCAAACACCGACCATTTCACGCAAAGCAGCTCTTCGTATTAGATCCACGGTGAAAAGACACATCACCCAGCTGGTTTTCGCTTTACAAAATGCCATTCTTCACTGTATTATTATGAAAAACTTCCGGTCACAGCCATCTTGCAATCAATACTGCAGCTGAACGCCAAGACTTACCGCTAGGCTGCGCTGCGAATTGTAGCAAGAAGCGAGGTTTATCATGGTCTACTTTGAGCACTTTCGTCCCATTAGAGGGAAATTGCAGTCCGCAAAGTAGATCTTGGGGATATCTATCGAAAGTTCTTCTATTCGGAATAAATTTGTTTTCTGAAATATATGGAATTAAAAAGGAATGTAATTTCTATGGCTCTGGGGTATTGTCTCTCAATGGTTTAGTTTTATTTTAATTTTAGCCGCTTTCTGTATATTTGGAGTCGTAGTTGGTTTTCCAGCCACTTGTTTAATATATTTTTGTATACTTTCTACACGTATTTATCGGGGGGTTGTTGTCGGTAGTAAAGCTGATTTGGATCAATCGTAATGTGCATTCTAAAATACAGCTACCTCTAAAATGATCTGTTGCGGTTACTTTTATGACAATTACGGTAGATCGATATCTGGAAAGTATAAGTCTACCTGAGCATCTTTCTCGTCATTCTGGATAGCAGCGAGAACATCCGGACATCAGCTTTATCTAGTACAATGTTCTTGATTCTATGTTTATTCTTTATTCAACTGTGAGAGTTAATATACAAGTGTGTTTAATGTTGCTCTTGAGGCGTTTTGGCATGCGAGGATAGAATAATAACAACAAAAACAACCCCAATCAACTAGCTTATCACATAAACGGTAGAAGGGAGTATTTTGAGTCCCAAAGTGATCCGAATTCCCGCTTCTCGACTCCAAGTGCTGCGATCTGCAATTACTCGTGATAAGCTCGTTGATTCCTGCAATTCGCAACGCAACCTATCGGTACATCTTGGTCTTCAGCTCCAGTGTTTATTGCAAAATGGCTGTGTCTGGAGGTTTTCCATGTCAATGCAGTGCAAAGGTTGCTTTTTGTAAGGTAAAAAACCGGTTGAGCGATGTGTCTTTTCACCCCGGATATATTAAGAAGTGCCGCTTTGCGTGAAATAGTGGGTGCGTGTCCATACACAGAAGTTAGGTGAAAAGTTACACCCAAACGCAAATGCTTCATTCCCAACGTAAACAAGCGCTGCCAACATTCAGGTAAGGTTAATGCTTTACGTAAACAGCAAGGGCTACCAACGTTTCAATCGACTTTCATGCTTATGTTTTTCATTTTTAGAATGTAGGGAAACAAATATACGTGTAACTGATATCCGCTGCGGAGCATAGCTAGACGATGCAATTGACTGCGGAAATTTAGTAGCGTTTCGGTTTGGCTAGCGGTAAACTTGGATCCCAGTGCTAAGTGTAGAATTACACAATCACCTGTTTCAGCTTTGGGCAATTCGTAATATCCGCAAACATAGACGTTTGGATGAACACGTAAAACCTGGATGGTGAACTTTGGGTATTTGTGAAGGTCGGAAAACCTCATATCTCAATATGCCACACTTCGACGTTTACAATTTGAGATGCCAAAAATTTCTTAGTACGTTGTTCTATCCATATCCATATCCATATCCACTGAGAAAGAATCATAATAGAGCACGTTTGGATGTCTAGCAAATTTTTTAAATCGGTTTTCTCTCACAGCAAAATATCACTTGCTAATTTAATGCTGCAGCGTATGTGGGTGGCATCCTCGTGTAGATGGCGCCTCACTGTGAACATCTTTGTCTTGCGAGATCCCAAATGCGTGGGAAACTGAAATGTTTCTCAATTAACGTGTTTGCAAATGTACCGATAACTCGCCTGCAAGCTTGCTCACAGTGAGGATGCAGGGTGATGAGATTGTGCTATTTCTGTTATTCGTACGTTGGCGTGTATGTTACAATGATCCTGACCGCATCCATCACCACGTATTCCTCAGCCATTAAACGCCCTCATCATCAATACCTTTTATGCATGTAATAAAGACCTCTCCACTTCTACAATCCTTACCCTGGAATATGCCTTGTGAAATTTGCTCCCACTCTCCACTTAAAATGCAGGAATCGCTTGCTAAGTGGAGAGTGGGAATTCCTGTGTGAGGCACGGCCCCTGAGCGGTGCACCAGAATCCATTTAAAATTTCAGTTTCAAGATGGTTTTAACTACAAATGTAACGTTTCGGTGCGTGCATAGGCACGAAAGAAATTAAAAAAAAAAGAAAAAAAAATATCAAGTTCCGCGTGAGATTCGACCCCGGGTCCGCCGCTCAAAAAGCCGTGTCTCTAACCGCTAGGCTAAGGGAGAGACGCAAAATTTTTCATTTTCTCTACCTCTTTACTACTTCTCAGGCGAAATGTTGTATAAAATTGTGCTCCCGCGTCTCTGCAGTGGTGCTCTCATGGTAGGACTTATGTGGGACTGCAGTTCCCGCAGTTATATACAAACTGCATGCCTACGCTCACAGGGGGCACCACTTGCAGAGCTGCTCCGCCGTCCATAAATAAAGCAGATGAACCTCCAGAGACTCGAACCGCTGTATTCAGAACTTACCACCTGCAGAGTCACGCCTTTATCCACTCGGCCACGGGAGCTGCTGACGAAATTTTGCTTTAAATTGGACTTTGATGAGATTTGAACTTACGCAAAGACTTGACATAAAAAGCAAACGCCGGCAGTGGGAATGGAACCCAGGTTACCGTGCTTCGCAGTTCAGGGCGCTAACCACTCGGCCATTGAGAGCACGATGCTGATGTACACTCATATGTTGCCCTTATCCTTTGTAAATGCTGATGTTTTGAACAATTTTCCTCCTGCCCTAATCTAAACTATCTTGAAATGAGTCATTTTTGTTTGATGTTGGGCATCTGTAATTACTTTAACGTAATCTTCGGAGATTTTGGAAAGTTCCTAATTCTAATACTGCCGTCCATTTTGTGATATTGAAATGGTCCTATGCTGGAGCATACTGTTAACACGTTTTTATTCATAACAGCCGCAATTTTGCAAATATTCGAAATCTAAGACCAGAGTTGAATTCTAAATGACTTCAGCTTTCTATTGACACCCCAAGTGCTGGGATACGTTGCGAAACAAGAAAGTCGAGTTTTCAGCCGACTGAAAATCCAAGGTGTGTGTGTGACTTGGTGTTTTGAAACCGATTAGCCCTCATAACTGCCCAAAGAATGGAGGTAGAATCTTGAAACTTTTTCCAGATGTAGCCCAGGTCCAGACGCTCCTATTGGTACCCAAAATGTTGCAAAAGGTGTACAGAGAGCGGAGATATTGGTGGTTTTAGGTGGCAAAAACCGTCAATTTCGCCTTCAAAATCGGTCGAAAATTTACATCCATCGCCGATTTCGGTGAAATTCACAACCAACATACTTTTGGTTCCCAGAATCTCAGATCTTGCCTTCGTTTCCCGAAATTCCTATTTTTACGGCATTTATGCAGTTTCAAAAATTGACGTCTACCTACTTCGCGGGGCTGTCATTTCACTAACAGAAGCGATAAGACCAAAATCTTTAAGGATTCGTGATCCGGAGGGTCTTTAAAATACAACAGATGTAACAATTTTGAAATTTAAATTTGTAAAAGTGTAAAAAAAATTAAAATTAGCAAGTTACGTCTCGAACGCAGAACCTCGGGCACAGTAAGCTCGAACGCTAACCATTTAGCCAAACAAACGAGTAAGAAACTGACTGCCGGCAAGGCAACACATGACGCATTAACGTGCGTCGTTGTCCTCTTAATGTCTGCTGCTTCACACAGATGGCGTAAGCAGATACACACACTTTTGTATTGCGAAGACGCCCGTGTGTGCTTGGACATTTGCCTTGCCTTCTTATTACAATCAGCCAAACGCGAGAGGCCTAACAAACCCCAGGCACACTAAGCTCGAACGCTAACCATTCAGCCAAAGAAACAAGTAAGAAACGTGCTCCCGGCAAGGCAACGCACGCAACATTAACGTCCGTCGTTGTCCTCTTAATGTCTGCTGCTTCACACAGATGGCGTAAGCAGATACACACACTTTTGTATTGCGAAGACGCCCGTGTTTTTGGACATTTGCCTTGCCTTATTACAATCAGCCAAACGCGAGAGGCTTAACAAATAAGCAACGTGATAATTATGTTGTCAAAGATTATGCAGGTTCAGAACTGCATATGTAAAACTCTCACATCAAACATCCTCGTGAATAGTACTGCAAGTATTTGGATAAGTCACCCTTTTATACATTCTAATAACGAATGATGCCTCATATTGCCCAGAAAGTCCTAGAGCGTAAGTGGCACGACTGATGAAAGAGAGTGACGCAGGCATAAAACACGATTGTCGCCCGCAAACGTTGGTAGCTCTGGCTAACATAAAGCATTAACCTTGCTTTTAATGTTGGTAGTGCTGGTTTACGTAGGGATTGAAGCCATCCACTTGCTTTTGCCGTTAACTTCCTCATGTGAGCAAACACCGAGCATTTCACACAAAGCAGCTCTTCGTATTAGATCCACGGTGAAGAGACACGTCACCCAGCTGGTTTTCGCTTTACAAAATGCCATTCTTCACTGTATTATTATGAAAAACTTCCGGTCACAGCCATCTTGCAATCAATACTGCAGCTGAACGCCAAGACTTACCGCTAGGCTGCGCTGCGAATTGTAGCAAGAAGCGAGGTTTATCATGGTCTACTTTGAGCACTTTCGTCCCATTAGAGGGAAATTGCAGTCCGCAAAGTAGATCTTGGGGATATCTATCGAAAGTTCTTCTATTCGGAATAAATTTGTTTTCTGAAATATTTGGAATTAAAAAGGAATGTAATTTCTATGGCTCTGGGGTATTGTCTCTCAATTGTTTAGTTTTAATTTCATTTTATCCGTTTTCTGTATATTTGGAGTCGTAGTTGGTTTTCCAGCCACCTGTTTTAATATATTTTTGTATACTTTCTGCACATATTTTAATGCGTGTCTGCTTCTGTCCTGTTTCATATTTTGAATAAAAATTCTTGTCAGTATAAAAGCCGATTTGATTCTAGCGAAAGTGCATTCTGAAAATACAGTTTTCTCTTACGGTTACTTTATACGATCATAGTGGAGAGAGATCGATATGTTTTGCGGAGGGTCAAACCTTCGTGTCGTGTCAGCATGCTGATTGATCGAGAAAAGAAAGGAATCATATAAAGTAACCTAAGATAAATCACTATGGAAAATTCAGATTAGTGTTCCTTGAATACAAAATACTTACGAACTGTTTACTCGTTGTCGCTGTCACTTACGTCTTCCTTCGACTCCTCTTCTGACTCTAATTGATTACGGCTGACAATGGCCGGTTCAATCACGCTGTCTGTTATTTGCTCTTGCTGAAAATCCAAACGTTTTGCTTTCTTTCTGGATGTGTTGCACATTTTTTTCACACTGAAATTGTTACACTGTCAACTGGATCATGTGTAAGCTTTTGTAAGTCAATAATTTTGAAAGCTTTATAGTTGTCGGCAACGTAAAACTTTACTCTTGACCAAATGAGCTCGATGGATTATAATGCCAGTGATAAGGTGGAAGTCTCACATGGTTCCCGACGATAATGTCAATTTCGTATATTTTGCACTCTGACTTGTTTCTTTTTACCAACTGCGACAATTCCGCCCTTGTCTGTCCTACATAATGGGGATATTTCTGGCTGGACAACCAAGTAATAATGCCGCCTTCCTGGTGTGTGCAAGGAGCTTTATGTAATTGAAATGAATGGTGCTGGTATTGTCCATAACAATGGCAATGTTAAGCGTGATATGGGATAATAATTGTTCCTCAAACTGGAACAAAACCCGTTTTTGCAGAACCGGCATGGCAAACAATAAGGCCCCCCCTTTACCAATTGGAATTTTGACGCCACCACAGCAGTCTTCACTTGTCAAACACATCTTCTTTGTGTGGCTCTGATTCACTCGCGTTTCGTTTAAATATTACATGTGCCAGCCTCCTAATTCCATGCATGGCTCTCAAAATAAATAAATAAATAAATAAATAAAAATAAAAAATAAAAATAAAAATAAAAATAAAAATAAAAAAATAAAATAAAATAAAAAACTGGTAGCTACTTTGTCACCCCTTTCCGAAAGAAATTTTCTCTAATCATTACACTGCTATATTTAAAGCCCATGTCCTTTAAAACGCGCAGCATGGAATGCTTGCTCCCTTTAAACCCAACTGAATTCTTCATTTTCAATGCTAGTTTATGTGTAATAGGTAATGCTCCGTCAAAATCAAATTACGTAGAATACCTATATGAAAGTCATCTAGATCAGTTTTTTGCGCATAGGATTTCCCCTGGTGATCTAAAATGAACAGAACCACTATCATTCAGGGATGATCTTGCTTCTTTAGTAATTTTCTGCACCGTTCTCATACCAATTCCACAGGCTTCAGCCGTGCGTTCTTGACACTGGGCAACACCGTTAGCCGTGTTTCGACTACTCATAAGGAAATAGTACATTTCATACATCATTTCACGAGCTTTTTTATGCAAAGCTACACGTTTACGTTTTTCTTGCTCCGTGTTTTACTTCTCTATAATATTTTAAAACGCAAACAAAAGCACAAACTGATAGAAAACCACGAAAGTCACATTTTAAACTCACAGACAACAAAACACACTAGCCTCTGGAAATCACCACCAACTGACAGACAACAAAACAACTAGACTCTTGTCTTCAAATGATGCTTATTAGTTAAGCATGGCACGTGACCTTGTCCACTGCGAGACCTTCCCAGACCCGCAGATAACTGCTCCCGACTCTAGCTGGTCCCGAATCGTGTTGCATTCTGCCCTATGTTGCCAACTCTGTCTTAACCGAAGAACGTGCACCCAGTTGTTTTTTGTTGGTTCAAGTAAAGCTGGTTTCTTTTGTGCGTGAGCCATTTATGGTGTTATTATTTTGTTATAGTTCTTATAATTATAATTATTGTTACAACAACATGGCAATGGTTCGTCAAAATTAAATAAATAAATAAATCGGATTTTATAAGAACGATATAATAGCGATACTGAAATGGCAACACAACTTCCCTCGGTCATGGGAAACGTCGGAGCCGGAAACTGAGAGGTTTGGGGTATAGATATAAAATAATAATATTATTTTCAGACTTTTGTACTAAATACTGTTCAAGCAGGATAACCATTATACTATTTTTGTAATGTTTCACATTTAATAACCTGATAAAATAAATCATTGTGCACACCCACAGCAGGATAATTTATAATGTGTGATAATAACATACAAACGAGTACCTACTGCTTGTCGCTTATGTCCACTATCGACTTGCCGATGACATAATACCCGTTGCAGTTTGTGCATGATGCAAATTAGCATTGTTTGCTCAATATATGGAGAACCACATAAGACTTAGATTCAATATGTATTTATGAAATATTTTTGAAAGAAAAATATAATATGAAATCTCCACCTTTACAGTGGGTATTTTATTTTTGGATAAAACAGAATTTATTTAAAAAAATCTTTATACTACAAACTTGAAATATTGGGTCTTTATGTAACTCTAATTATAAGAAATGTTAGATGAAACAAGCATTTCCTGCATAGATGCGGGCAATGTATTGTGGCCTAGGAACATCATTTTCAAAAGATCTTATAATGCAGTTTAGTGCTTATTATTATCATCAGTCTTAAATAATTATCATTTTATTTTTTCAGTAAAATTATAAATTCTAAAATAAAAATACTAAGTTTTCTGTTGCAGCAGCTGCGCTTCCCCAGTAAGCAGGCGGCCTGTAACTCAAATAACCTCAATGTACTTAAAAATTGTGAAGTAATTAATTCGTGCGCTTTTTCTGTTAGTAATAAATATGTTGTATATTTAAATTTTCATTGTATTTTTAAATGTAAGAACTGTGAATGGACAGAAATAAAATACTGGAGAATTTATATTGTCAGTTTACATTTTACACGCACATATTGTGCAATAAACAAATAATAACATGGAAGAATCATGTATTTAACGCAAATAAATATAAGCTTAAAATTGAACGGTATTTAATGCCCAATTTAATTACTGAGGCATCATAGCCGATGGACACTGATGACATGAGATGAAATAAATTGGGAAGCATTCCAGGCCTAAGTTTAGGGCATTGCCGTTGGCCATCTTTGTCTAGCCTTCTGGAATTTGTCCTTCTGTTTCGATGTCTATTTTGTCAATCATAACCTTCCCAGGCCTACGCTCTCTGATCTTCCTTTCCTAATTTGCCTTCTGGAATAACTTGTTGCCTATATTTCCATCTTTGCCTATCACAGCCTTCTCGAATATTTTCCTTACTATCTTTGCCAATCATGAATTCTTCTGAGCTTTTTAAATACCTATTTTGGAATTCGGAAATTTTCAGAGCCTATTTTAAGAAACGGAAAGGATGAAAGTGTGAGAGCGCAAGATCGGGAGAGTATGGGGGATGTGGAATCACCTCCCAACCTGGCTGCTAGATAGCTGTTTTCGGCATGGTAGAGAAGTATAGGTCAGCATTATCGCGTTGAAGCAACACTTGATTTAGTCTTCTTGTTCTTTTATCCTCATTAGCTCACAATTCATAACATCCACTAATTATTGGGTTGACTGACGTGGATAATTATGTGTTAAAAGAGTTCAGAAGGTTTTAATCAAAGCCCCGATGGTCTTTCTGGTTGCAACGAATCGCTCACCTCAAAGTGGCCCTCTTTGAAGCGACAGAACCTTTTCTTGCCGTGCTTTCTCCAATGCCAATTCTCTGCATAGATAAATTTTTTCCAGTCGCATCCGCTGTCTTTGCTCCTCTGTTAAATTGAAAAAAGAACATGTCGAAAGTGTTCGGTTTGTTTTCTTTTTCTTCCCACTTGTCAGTCCATCTTCTTTAGCTCACAATAGCGCAAATTTAGTTCAAATTTGCAAACTTCAAGGCGAATTTAGAAGCAGAACGCTCCAGTCAACTTCCGACAGATGACAAATGAAAAACAATGCCCTTGCAATGCAGTGTTGTGATGACGAACTTATGCATCAACGTAATAAGTTGAAGCATTTTGTATATTTAAGGGCATTTCTAAAATCTACTGTTTTTAACCTAATAATACTTAAACGTTTAACCAAATCTCAATTTTATATAAAGTTAAACCCTGCCAACTTTTACTTTCATAACCTTAATAGATATTAATGTATTAATTTTATATACTAGCTAGGCAGTTATATTATATTATTCTGAAAGTTCAGATTAATAATTTAAATGTAAAAAATTCCCTTATATCCTGAAAATAAAAATGATTACACAATATTTTTATTTCTTTTTTAGAAATAAACTATTTTAGCATTAAAATGTTGGGTCATTATTAAAACGAATTTAATTTTAAAAATTATATAAAGACATTTTGAATTTAATATCTTAAGAACTAACATTATAAACATTAAATAGGAAATAATAAGGGAGAAAAGTCAATTTTAAGTCTCACTAAAAGCATTTTAGAGCTAGGCATGCTATGAGCTTAAAATGCTTCTGACATAACTATAACGCTAATTATTCCTATTTTTTGTCATTTTTATTTATACAAGGAGTGTCAATTTTAATGAATAGCTTAAAAATTAACATGTTCACGATATTTTGTCATATTTCCCACTGGGCTCTCTTAAAAATATATTTACAATATAACAAATACATTTAAACTAAAAATTAAAGAAGATTTATTATAAATCAAATTACCCCCTTGTGACATTACAAAACAGTTTTCCAAAGCAATGTAAGAAAATAATTCTCTTTTGGGGCAGTTACTTTTAAATTATGTACATTTTAACTAGTTGTTTAAATACAGAATCTGATTTTTTTCGGTGAAGTTTGTATCTTATGGGAATGTTAAATATTTTGACATGCAACTTTCTTTTGATCAAGATAAAAGCTTAATTACTTTGCCACTTATTTGGCTAGAATACAGGAAAACAACATTAATCATCTCCTCACTGAGTCGTGGAACTACTGGCTTCAATAAGCACCTCGCGTAGAACACTTCCAATCTCGGATTCCAATCCTGATGATAACAAGAATTCTTGTTACAACAGCCTGGACATTGTCGACAATGACCTGGAGCATACAAATTGAAATCTCTTTTCCAATGCCAGCCCACTGTTCCCCCGGCATGCACTTCTGAGCCCCGGGACAACCATAGGGCGCCGCTACGTTGTCCCAGTGGAGATGATGGTGAAAGTGATATGATTATCATGCACCGTGGGGATCCTCAAACCTATGGATGAATGAAATGAATAATGATCAGTTCGGAGTTCTGCTATTTGACACTCATCTTCTCAGGATAAGGAAAAGCTGCGAAAAAAAGAAACCTTATCCAGACAGCTTGACTTCACCGGGAATCGAAACTAAGCCTCCGGATTAGTAGTCGCAAATGCTACTACCAGACTACGGAAACTGCCAAAGTTGAATGTTGAGGTCCATTTGCGTATTGCGTAATAGTGATGAACACTTAAAAGTACATACTTGCGAATAACGAAATTATGGAGAGGACTAATAAAGGTCACAAAGGTTGTACGAATAACACTATTGTAAGATTGTTAAACTCATGATCTGTCATTCTGTTTTAAAATATTACTTTCTTCATTTTAAATCAAAGATCTGTACTATTTGTACCTAAGACGTGGTCTATCAAAATGGAAGATGAAAAAACTCACTATAGTTATTTTTATAAATATATTTATGGCATGTGAACAAGATATAAGATTTCCATACTTTATTTTATAATTTTTCTATAGTAATTTTTTCTGCATTTTGCATCCAAAGTGGTTCAGCAGTTAGAGTCACGCCTATTATTGCTTCCATTGTTATAATGCATGCCTTTCATTGAGAACATTGACAATAATAATGCGTAAACAATGTTTGTAGTAAAAAACATATTCCTGTTTCAAGGTCAACCCAATATTTTCATGTAAACAACGCAAACATCCTTGGTCTGAATCATTTTTTTTATTAAACAACCATTATTTCATAAAATGTTTATGAATGAAAAACATTATTACACACTAATACTTTGAAAGATTAACGTAGCTGAAACACAGAAGTTAAGTTTCTTTTGTTTACCTTTCTGAAACATAAACAGAAAGTTAAGAGCTTACCAATTGTTGGTAGTTATTGAAATACTCTAGCGAGGGGATATTCAGGTTCTCATGGTGTATACTGTACAAGACAGAGTTGAAATTGTTTTCATTTATGAGTCTACGAATCAATGTGGAAGGCAAGGCGGCTTGCATATCTCAGGTCATACTCAGGTACGTAACTTAGTTGAGAAATAAGAAAGGCGGATTCGATGAAATCACTACAATTGAAGTGCTAGGATATATTTCTGGTAATACAACAACTTCACTTCGTAAAGTATTTTCTTACATCGGAGTTTCGATGTGTTCAATACGTAAAAATATTAAGGTATAGAAGATTCGTCCTTATAAAGTTGGAAAATATAAAAAATTGACATAAAAGATAATTTTGATCGAAGAGTCGCATTTTGTCGGATAATGTCGAAGGGACGAAGAAAATAACCTGAAACAATAAGAAATATTTGCTTTTCTGATGAGTGCACATTTTACTTTAACGGTTCTGCAAATCGACATATTTGCAAGTAATGGTGATAATAAACAATGTGTTTTGAGAGAAGACCATACTCAGTGGCAGAGGAAAATAAATGTCTGTGCAAGTATTCAAAGAAATACAATCATTGGTGCTTTAATTTTTTATGAAAAGCTCACTGGTGGTATGTACCTAGAAATATAATCCTCTCATTAATTAAGAAAGTAAAAATCGAGATGAAAATAGTAGAGTTGATAAAACTTGCTCACATTTCAGCATGATGGAGCATCACCACATTATACAAGAATGTTCGACAGTAGCTCAACAATACACTCCCGAATAAATGGATTAGTAGTCGGGGGAATACCGAATGGTCTGCAAGATTCGCTTATTACTTTCTATTGGGTACCTAAAATCAACCATTTTTAAAACACAGCCTGCTATAATTGAAGAACTCCGACAAAGGATAACCACAACTTGCTGGAATATTTCAGAATGTTAGACGAACTTTTGATAATGTGCTCTATTTTTGTATGGAATGAAATGTAGAATATTTCGAGTACTGATTGATGTTATTATTACTTTTAAATGCAATTTACATTTTATGTGTTACAGTTATGATTAGGGTTTGTATGTATATAACCTAAAAAGAGGGGGAAATATGCAAGCAAAAATGATCAAATATAACAAAAAAAAAAAAAAACAGAGAGAGAGAGAGAGAGAGAGAGAGAGAGAGAGAGACAAAATATGACAAAACAAATGCACGAAAAGTTAATTACGTAAATAGCTAAATATGACCAAATAAAAAAATAAGTATGTCCAAATGCATGCAAATTTAGATAAATACAATTGTTACAATATTTAAGTCACGTTATTTAAGCATTAATACACAAGTTTAATTTTTACATCTTTATGTGGATGACATAACATTCTGTTATTCACAACTGTGGATAAACAAATACCTGTCAACGGTGAAACAAAGTTCTAAACATTTCATACCTGTTTTCATTCTCCTTTATGGCAATATTACAATATATCACCCAGGTTCAAACTCTCAATAGGAGTCAATGAGAATGTCTTGTATCGTGAGAAGCTTCTTTCAACGCCGCAAGATGTTATGGGAGCATATTTAAACAGAGTGAAGTCCCTGTACTATAGTTGTGAACATCTTCATCAAATCGTTTGAAATGTCACTAATTTTGTACGTGTTGAAAACACGATTTCCTTGCAGCCCCTTCTTAAGTTTGTTCTTTACGGAAACCGCAGTACTGTCCTTTGCTTTCCTTACTTCTCACTCACGTCACTCTTCATATTTGCTTCTACTGAAAGGGAACAGCTACCCGCACCGGAGAAATCACTGCACATTTGTACACCCCGAGCTTAACTGCTTCTTGCAAGACCACATTCCACTGACAGTCAAACAAAAATATAAATACCTCTTTCTCGGAATAGGTAATCACGAAATATATGTACATATTATTTTTTTTAAATACTCAACATATTTTAACGTGTCTGAATACAAGATCATGTTCCCAAATATGACAAAAACATGACTTTAAAATGCTAAAATATGCACAACGTGATCAAAATTGAAAAAAGTTACCTAAATATGCAAATATATGACATACAGAACATCTCTAAAAGTAGTCAGAAACATTCAATCCACGTTTAATTCAACACTATGACAAATGAAAGTCGCGAAAAAATATGACATGTCATAAACGTCCTAACCTTAGTTATGATCTAATACACATAAATGGTTGGTTTAATAAAAAATGTTAATATTGTTTGACCAGAAACGGATTAAAACGTATTGGAGTCCCCATTCAAAAAGTGGCTGACCTTGAAATTAACTCGAAACTTTCTCTAAATAAAATGTAACTAGCATTATTGTTTTTTCTCTCAAATGAAAAAACATTTGCCATAAATTGTTTTCTTGAAAACGTGTTGCTTTCGAAAGTTTTTAAAAAATTAAAAAGCATTGTTTTCTTGTGACTAGCACTCTATTGCGGTAGTCTGAAATATAAAATAAAAATAAAACTGATGTTTTCAGGACTTTATAATTTTATGACCCAGTATTTTAAAATGGATACCGATGATATTGAAATAATATAAAAATACATATACTAAGGTCACTGGTTTATTTTCCGAATTTGAAGAAACTATTAGAGAAAAATCTGTTGGCAGCATTGGAAATCACATGCCTGGATCAGTAACTATAATGAAGCTAGCGCGCGGCACTGAATGTTGGAGATGTAGCAAAATGTTAATTGTAGTCATGCTCACGCTGATTTTCTAAGATGAGATTAATGCCAGAGCATTTTCGTGTTGTAATTTTTCACGATTATACGTGCGGTCCGATTACAGAGAGATAACTCAGACTCTGCTCCTTCACATACAGAAACCTATAACTGGGTTGTAGAGTTTAGACGAGGAGCATAGGGGGTGTTCAGCAACAGTAGTCTCAGATGTAAAGCGTCGCTCCTGTAGAAGCCATAGTGAAGAGCGATCCACGAGTGACATAAAGGAAGACAGAGGAATCTCTGAACATCTATTCTCCATAGGTGTCAGAAATACTAAAAACAATTTCGTGTTGCTATTGCCTTTGGATATCTCACAAACCTGCACAGAAGAACAAAAGGCAGCAAGAGCGGAAATGGCTCCTCGTTTTAACAATGACAGCTCCCATATAATGTCTTCTCAGGTGGCAAAAGCTGGTTTATCAATACAATCCTGAATCAAAGGATTTGGCGATCTGGGTCTTCCCAAAGACCACCCCCAACTGAAGGTTACGATATATCGAAGTATAAGCCAGAAGATGATTGCCTGCCTCTCAGTTAACGGTCATACTGCAATCATTGCACTCCATAAAAAAAAAAAAAAAAAGTCACTGCCAGCTGATTCAGCGCAGTATGTCCCCCAACGTCTTTAGAACACTAACAGAAAGAAGAGGGTTGTTGCTTTTACGGATACCGCTTAAACAAAGGCATTTTCACAATAATCGGGAGTTACACTGGTGAAGCACCCACCGTTCAGCCCAGCTCTGCATCTACACGACTTTTTCCTGTTTCCAGATGTGAAGGAAAAACTGAGGGAATTTCCATCTCTAAAGAAGCATGGCGTGGCTGCTTATGGTTGGTCCCTGAAAATATATTTTTGTATTGAGAGTGGGGAAACTACTTTGAAAAGAAATGACCACTCATACCATATACATTTCATTTACTGCAAACAATTATTTCATGAAAAAGGACCAAAACTTTGTGTGCACTCTTAATTTATTGGCAGAACATGGGAGAGAAACTTCTTGCACATGCGCAGCATACATTTTCTTTAAAACTTTATATATATATAGTACATATATGAATTCTTGATGTAATTTATCATCTGATTTAGTTTTATATTTCCGTTACAAATTTTAAAAGTCAGAAAATCACAATCAGACATGAGTATATCTGTTTTAATTCCTAAAATGATTTTTATTTTTTGTTTATTTTTTACTTATTTTTGTTTGTATATTTATTTGTTTGTTTTTTGCTTCAGAAGTAACTTGAAGTTCTTAAAGCAGGAGAAGTATCGTTTTTTAGTATTATCCTACACAGTTTTACCCTTTTCTTTTCGTGCAGTGCCTCCCTTTAGTTACAACAAATGCTTAGGCAGCGCATTTAAAACCTGATGAATTGCTCTGTAGCATATTACTGGGGGAGAAGATGCGTCATTAACAACGGGAATATTGCTTTTCCCTTTTAGCCTCATTCAGCCGCAATGCTTCATCATTTCAAGTTGCATTATTGGGCTCACTGAGAGGGAGCCCCTAACCTTTGTAAAAGTAGGCTGTCTGCGACGGTAGAACTACAAAAATAAAATTGTCCTCGACACTCCCTCTGCTACGTTCTTGATGAGAAAAGTTTGTTTCCACTGGAGTTGCGGATGTCCTCGTTGAACAATGATACCTTTATGAGTTGTAGGACATTCTTCGAAAATTCTGTAGCATTTACTAGCTACCAAACTCTACCGGCAGTTACAGACATCAACGGAAGTTGGTCTAGACTGGTGATTGCACTCATATAGGTTTGGGTGAAAGCTATGGTGCCATCTGACATAGTCGATCCTGGTGGTGTAGTGGTAACCTCCTAAACCCAAGATCACGGGCTCATACCGGGCCAGAATGGAAGCATTTTTTCGGACGTAAAAATCCTAAGTATGGCTTCCTTCGGAAGGGAAGTAAAGTCGTGCGTCCCGTGTTGTACATTTACGGCACGAAAAAGAACCTCAAGTCTGAAAAAAGAGGCCTCTGAGCAAAATTTGTCGGCCGTTTCACGCCCTGGATAGAATGGGACGCTGATGACCTGAGCTGTTAAAGAGCGTCCTTAAATAAACAAATAAAAAGCTATCTGACATAAACTGCGAGTATATTACTTCGCTGAAAATAGTGATGACCCCGATACAAGATGACACTGCAGTCTAGCCGTGAAGGGAGAAACAACAGAGATCTCTATCTAGTGAAAATACTATACAAGTATACAGAGTTACTTGAAAATTTCGTATCGCTTAAATAGCCTCTGAAGTTACATGAAACTTGGTGTGTGGGAATAGCCTTATACGGAGACTCAAAAATTATATTACTGGCTTTTTCCGGAAGCTACTTCATAGAATATTGAATATATTTTTACGTTTTCAAATAATGATCTTTAAAAGCTTTTCAAAAACTACTTACGCTAGATATTTCTGTACAAGCGTATTGTTTCTAAATTAAGAACACAAAATGTGTAGCGAATATCAAAACGTTTCTATTAATTGTTGTGTTTTGTCGTCAGTAATAACAGAAATGCTGTCCTTTGTTTATATCCATGCAATCATATTTTTGATACAGAAACATTTTATTTGAGAGATTAAACCTGACATCTAATGTGTTAAATAATGGTGTTGAGCGAAAGGGTAAGAATTCTAATTTTAATAATGCTGGTCTATGGAGATAGGCGGTGATCTCATCGAGAAGCGGCGAATGTATTTATTGATGTGCATCCAAATCGCAATCCAGTTCCATATACAACATTAGTGACAAGGATCATAATGAAATTTACTCAAACTTGAAGCGTAAAGAACTTGCCAAGATCAGGTTGCATGAAAAGCGCAACTGATGAGAATACCCCGTGTGAAAAAATAAATAAATAAAATAAAAAATAAACAAATAAAATAAAATATAACCCAAATTTCGGCGATGAAAACCATAAGTGCCAAGCAACACCCAATAAAGCTCAACGTTTGCAAAAATTTTCATTCGACGATCCCGTTAGAAGAATACAGTTTTGTGAATTAATGACGGAACGTGTTAGCAACAATCCAGTTTTTCTCGGACATATTGCATTCTCAGATGAAGCTACATTCTGTCTGAATGGATTTGTAAACAGACATAACTATCGATACTGATCAGACTTAATTCACAATGGATGGAGGAGAACCACACACAGTATCCACAAAAACTTTATATTTTCTTTCCTCTTTAGAGAAACGCTAATAAATATTTGGATTTGCTTTGAAATCACGCAGTACTGGCAATCGCAAATTTGTTTCCATATCCAGTCAACCATGGGATATCCAGAGATGATGCCTTCTTCCAAAAAAAAAAAAAAAAAAAAAGAAGAAGAAGAAGAAGAAGATCTCCAGGTCACTATGGAGAGAACTTAAACCAGATTTTCCCACAACAATAGATTGGTAGGAGAGGTCACATAGAGCAGCCAGCAATATCCCCAGATTTGTCGCCTTTGGATGTCTTTTTGTGCGGCCATTGAAGTCAGTAGTATATGGGAAAAGACTCAATAACTTAGAAGATCTGGAGTATTGAATAATAAAAGCGGTGCAAGACATTCCAAAAGTCTGATTAAGTCATTCCTTAAATTGTTTCTATCATCGACTGGCACATTATCAAGCTGCTAAGTACAATCAGTTTGAACGCAGAATTTAGACATTGAGCTGGCTTTGTTTTTGTTTGATATTTTAATTAAGGAATATTTTATTACTTGCTACACTCTTTTCTTTCCTTGATTTAGTAACAATAAATTTGTACAAAAGTATCTAGTGCGGGTAACTTTTGAAAAGAAGTTAATGAGTATTATTCGAAAATGTAAAAACATATTGGGTATTCCAATTATAATAAGAGAATTGAATTTTAAATATACGGCTATCTCCATACACCGAGTTTCATGTCACTGAACCGCTTGCTTCAAAAGTTATTACATAGTTTGGGACTTTTTAACTAATTCTGCATAAAACACTGTGTTTCTATCGGATATTTAAGAATTACAAAATAATATACCGTTTCGTTATAATTGAAAGTTTGTATAGAGCGTACTGCATCATAACGATCAGGGGCATCCGCAGTGAAAGGGGGTGCACATACCGATTTC
Source organism: Metallyticus violacea (assembly GCA_030762175.1). NCBI lineage: Eukaryota > Metazoa > Arthropoda > Insecta > Mantodea > Metallyticidae > Metallyticus > Metallyticus violacea. The sequence goes on along the minus strand of CM060831.1, from coordinate 24,343,242 downwards.
GAGAATGTCTTCGCCAGGAGCAGCGTATTAATTATTATTATTATTATTATTATTATTATTATTATTATTATTATTATCATCATCATCATTATCATTATTATTATCATCATCATCATTAACCGTCTACTTGATCTAGTGTTAGCATTGCTGACTGCTGGCAAAGTTCGATCCCCGGTATCTGCTTAGATATTTTCTAAGTTAGGCAGGTGTGGAACGGCGTGCACCTAGATTCGTGCTGACAATTGGGTAGCTACCTGATGGAGAGGTAGTGTCATTTGATCATGAAAGTCACCTGATAGCAGCTGACTGATCACATATTCCTCTCCAATACTGCACTCTGTCAATGATGTCGCAAGACGAAGATAGACGGCACAGCATTCGAGCGTTAAAACCGGCATTCCATAAACTGTTGTGGTCAAGGATAATTAATATTAATAATAGTGGTAGTAATTATGGTAGTGGTGATGGTGGCTTTAGTAGTGACCCTTCTATTGCCCGACCGCCTCCTGTGGTAGCGTTTACGGCTAATGATCTGGGGGTCGTGGGTTCTACCAGAATATGTACATATTCCCCTCCACAAAATTTTGCATGTTTTCCTACGAACTTTTGGTCATTTTTGAGTCCTCAAATCTCCCAGTCTAAACCAGGCATTCCTGATCTTGTCTTTCTCCCTTAGGTTAATTTAATTGCATTTCATAGGCTCAAGGAGATCATCGAATTACATTCAGCCTCGGATTTCCCGCCTGCTGATATTTTCTAACCTTTTTTCATGCATTTTTACCTACTGTCATGTACAACCCAGGTCAATTTCTCTTACCATCTCTGGAGCCCAAAACGATGGTGTTATTTTTGTGTCTGGTCTATAGCATTTAGCGCAAAGTATGGACTAGTCTCCCTGCATTAGTTTAAGTCATTATTTCACCGTCCTAGTTTTACTATTAACCGTATCTTCAAAGCAACCCACCTCCCCCACAACCCCGAAGTTTGGGCGTTTCTATGGATAGCCCCAGACCGCTTTTCCAAAATTGACTTGAATTTTATTTACGCGTTCAGCTCACCCCCTTCCCCATATTCCACTTTCATATAACAGAATGGACTTAATCATAACATTGTACATCCTCTCTACTGTATCAACTGGTATATCTCGAATGGGAGTCAGAACAACATAGAAGTAACAATAAACTCCGGAATTGAAGGACTTTCAGCTGAATGTATAAAATTCTCTCTAGTAGTGTCGGAAGTAATAGACTCTTGTAAAACGAATTTAATAAATGATTTAATGGAGAAAGATATCCAGAAGCCTGGAAAATCTTGATACAGTCGTTATTCAAAGGCAAGGGTAACTCTGTGGCGCCGGGGAACTAAGTACAACTACTCTCTTTGTAAGTGTGTGGTTACGGCACTAGGGAAATAATTCAGAAACTGAATTGGAACGTTCTACCACATTCTTTGTACAGTTTCAATCTTGCACCCTCACACATCCCTCTGGGCGGGAAAATGTTTCGCAGTAGTAATACAAGCTGTTCTGCAGTGGGTACATCGGCAACCGAAATACTTTTACATGAGCGGCATCTGCTGACATATCAAATGAATGTTTATTTACAACCACAGACAGTCTCCAAACTGTAACAGTACACCTACCATCTCACTTTCGTGCCTAGGTAGCTCAATGATCACACATTTCAATAGTTCTCAATTAAGCAATGTTGTTTACGTTGAGTTGCATGGTATTTTAGTTCGCTAGTTTTCGCTCAAGTGAGGGAAGTTAACGCTTTGACTGCGAAGTTTCAATTTGTGACACATGGTATACCTGGCAATTATATTTTATGCAATAACAGAACCGCGCGCGTCGTTTCTAGCTCGACAGGCGTGACACTCGGTGACGCAAGGCACAAAAATACTGGAGGTTAACGATCTTGGAAAGTTAAAACCTTCCCTTCACTTGATGACAACGTGACTCTTTTTAGTTTTGGTATTTATTAACAAAAATATTTTATTCTTATGTTTATTAGTAGTTTATAGCAATAATAAAATGTTAAGTGTATATTAAGAATACACTAAGGGCCAGTTGTATAACTTTTGCTAACTGAAGGTTACTTTTAACTGCATTAAAAGGTAATCAGAGGTTAGCCATCATTTCTGCTCCATAAAAATAATCTCGTGTTTGCGATAACCGCCAAACCTATATTAACATCTCTAAATAATAGGGAAATCCGTGTTTAGGGTGAGTTGATGTTAACTGTTCAACCTAGGAAAACTACTATTATTTAGTTACCGCCTCCTAGATTTTTTTAAATTCCTTTACATGCTGATCTAGTGCTAAAATATCAGGGAATAGTTGAACAAAAATAGATTCGAGCTCAAATAGGATAAAAAGGTACATGGGAGAAATTGCCAAAGAGTATAATAATTCTATTCTGAAGACTTATAACTTCACTTTGAATATACCTCTAATAACTATTTGGAAGCTCCTAGGAGCACAGAAACTGAAAGCTCATGAACATCGAATCCAAAGCATGATTTCGCTTAGTTTGTTACTGTAATAGGGTACGTAACATCTGTTCAAGTTCTTTGACATCTTTTGCTAAGCGAAATCCCATTTTGAAATTTTGTCATTCAGTTCTAGGAACGGATTATTTCTTTCATGAAATACACCAGGAGCATGGCGAAATTCATCAACGGATGAGATATCGAAATAATCAGAAATATGTGTAATATACCTTTGTAAGGCTAGTCTAACATAACTTATAATTGAATGCAACTGTGTCTGTTGTTATTATGCGGGAATGAAAAGTGAAACATTGAAGAAACTTTATCTACATGAAATTAAAATAAACGTAACTAACCATTTTATTTATAAATAAAGTTGTTATGCTTCTGTACTCTTAGAAATGTTTTATTTAACAATTACTAAACTATAGTTAGTGCTTTAACTTGTCAAATTTCGCGAGTTAGATTTAATTTGAGGTTAAGATGAAATTATCTTAGATTAGTGCTTATGCATCCGAATTTTCCAAGTTAAGCGTAACCGGTGATTAATTGTATACCCTAAATTCAAGTTAACTCAGAACACAACTGGCTCTAAGTGTTCAAAAATGTTTCATATATTATTTTATCACTTATATAATTTTATATTTTTCCAACATTTTAATTAATCAAATATTCTGGATTTTATTTATAAATTTTCTGTGTTAAACCGTTAAACTTTTTATGAATGTTTATAAAGTTACCCTGAACAATTAACAGAGCGAACGTGTAGAAAATTGGAAAGAAGCCATCAATAATTTAACTTAAAGTGTTGAGGTCATTTGGTAGATGATCAGGATGCCACTGAAACCCGTGGAAAAGGGAAATGGTGACGTAGCACTTTTTTGTCTCTAATAGCCGTAGATCTAATTAAGTGGACAGCAAATTGGAAGAGAGAGATACGGACGTAAGCTTAAAAAGGGAGCGGGAGGGGTTTGTCTACAAAGTAAGGAGGTGGGAAGGTGAACACTGAAATTATCAAGTAGGAAGTGTCACATACGTTAGTGGATTGTATAAGACCTTTGTGTTGAAATCGTGAAAAAAGAAAAAGAAATTAGTGGTTTTTTTTTCTTTCAGAAACGTACTCGTATATCTCTGAAATTACGGTGTAGTACAATGCTGTAACTGACAACCTCGCAAGACAGAACCATATATTCATTTTTTAATATTGTAAAATTTACTTAAAGTGTAAAAAGCCTATCCATAAGTCAGCTAGAGATTATGTCTCTAAAGTTTATGTATATATATATATATATATATATATATATATTCTAAATGTTGATTATATATATATATATATATATATATATATATATAATGTCTCTAAAGTTTATATATATATATATATATTTTCTAAATGTTGATTGCGATTATAAAGAAATTTTACGAGTTTATTTGTAATCTACGTATGAACTAAAAAGTCATTACCTTGTACTATATGAGTGAATGCAATTCTATTATTATTTAAAATATTCTCTAACATACTGGTGCGTAAAAACAATGTGCTGAAAATTGTAGGGCAGAAAGGCAGTGCCAAACTAAGCATTTTGAAGATAGGAACAAGGGATCAAGGAAGCTTTTTATTGCGCAACATTAAATCGGTCATGCTAGAGTCTCAGATTGTGACCCTGGCGTGCTAGACATAAACAAAACACACTCATGTACAGTACTAGTCACTGTCGCTAGATGCGTCTGGTGTTCAACGCTGAATTTTTGTTTTGAAGCCTACTGGATGGTCGAAACGTATGGTTCCAACATGACGGCGCCCTTGCACATTTTTCACTTGCAACTGGAAATCAGCTAAACAGAACATTTGATGGTATATTGTTCGGGTGCGGTCTACCAACGCTGTAACCTCCAATTTCATAACATCTTCATTTGCCAGTCAAAATGAAATGTAGCTCACTGTGTACTTACTGCCTCAGCTAATGAGGACTGGTACACAATGAGAAAGTAAATACTACTTGCATATGTACGGTGGAGGTTACAGCGTTGGTAGACCGCACCCGACTAATCTGTCATCAAATGTTCTGTTTAGCTGATTTCCAGTTTCAATTATGATCATGCAGCACTCCTATTATTTACAGCATTACATTCCTAGCCTCAAAATGCTTAGTTTGGTACTGTCTTTCTACTCTAAAGTTTTCTGCACTTTGTTTTTCCACACCTTTTGTGTATGCTACTGTTACTTTATGTCAAAAGCAACTTGCGAAGCACAGGTTCACTTTTCTTGTCTTTCTGCAAACTGAAAGCATATTCAGCAATGCATTTAGTTAGTAAGATCTTCACAGACTTTATGTGCCAGTTGACGGCAATTTAAATTCAATATTAAATTCGAAATTAAATATGTTTTCAAATTACTTTCGTTTCAGTGTTGGTAAATCTTTTCAAAACCTTCTTTAATAAGGCAAATATTTTAGACGCATTCACAATGTCCAAACTGCAAAATAACTCTACTGATTTATACTTGTATGTTCCAACGCACTTATACTTTACAAGAATGTGTATATTATAAACCTCCCCTGTTTTGCCAATGGCCGATAATGCCGGTCTTGAAGAGAGCCGTGTGGCACGCGCTAGGCTGTCGACTGCCGTAGTTCACTTTGAAGCGTAAAACCAAGTCCAAAGAAATGGATGGTTAACACGATATTAGCAACATTTTTGAGGTATAAAACACGCGAACCGCAATTCTTCTAACGTTGCTGTATAGAAGATATGGTTAAAAGGAAAGAAATGAATAATTAGATAGCTTCCCAGTTTTAAGAAAGTGTCAACTAGTACAAAGACCTTTGCTAATATGTGCTTTGCCGAGAGGACTTTCAAGTTTGGGATTGGCGTAGAAAGGCGAGCAGTTTGGCAGCGTTGCCCTCTCTTCGGGTTTGTCCGCATATCTACGGTTTTTTGTTCTCATATACGGCTTTTATAAAACTGAATCTACTGAATTTTGACAGTGTTATTTTAACATGTAAGTGATAAATCGATAATATTCTTGTACTATTTAATTTTTGTATTGTAGCATATACCCGACGTAAATAAATAGTCTGTTTAGTTCACCTAAGATTGCATATGTAAATAAATAAGAAATCACAAATCGGGTGCATTGTGTTTGTCTAGCTGAGCTTGCCGCTGGTTGGATTAAGGTGGAGCCAGACTGCATTGTTGGTTCAACTTGGAGCAATTTAATATTGATTATTACGTACGGACAGTTCTTACAGTTCATCGTCATCACCCTATTTTCAGTTGTGAACTTGTGACTTGTGTTTGTTGGATGAAAAGTGTGGAACGTTGTGTTTTTGCTTTCTTAGCTTTTATATTTCCTTTATTTAAACTGCACTTAATTTTTTTTATCGAGAACATACCGCAAGTGCATGAAATACAACTGAATTAAAGACCATCAGTGCTGATTACAAATACTACAGTTAATTTACTTGTAGCATTCTTGTTCTCGATACCCAACTGCCAACAGTATGTAATATTATACTAGCCACATTTTATATGCCTCACTTCCGTCCCTACCTCGACTCCCTTAAACCACAATTAAAATTTTTCACGACATGTTGCGGAAAATCTACCGATTTTTATATCCGATATACGAATTATTCAGAACTCACTACGGATTTTCACAGGAAACGGGTTGGCAACATTGCAGTTGTGCCTGGAGTAGTGGTCCAGACCTCTCTATCAGCGTCTTCGAATGGCAACATATTATTATTATTATTATTATTATTATTATTATTATTATTATTGCAAAATCATGAGGTAATACATTACAAGGCTGTAGTTGTAGCTATGTAATTGTCAATTTATTATAATATTTAATTTATGCTAAATCCCCTATTGTTAGAATCCGTCATGTACACGAGTGGTAGGGTTCAAGATTAGGGTATGTTCCTAGTGTCCAGCCATTTGCTTAGCTGTAGGCAATGGGGGAATAAGCGGGTACTCTTTCAGGAACTGTAACAATATTATTTCTTTACACATTTTTTGCCATTTTTATAGTTTTTTGTATTAAATATATCCAAGGATTTGGTCCAGGGTATTTTAAATTACTTTCTGAACAATAACCTTGATTCTTTCTGTTGTCTTCGTACATCTTTTAGTGCCTAAAAATAAAAACAGTAAAATGTGATTCATAGCAGCTGAGAGTCAATTTTATTACCTCGTGGTTTACAGTATGCTTATTTTAAATTTTCTCTGAGCGATATAAGACGTTCTTGTTCCCACGCCGACAATGCGGGATTCTGAAAACAATGAATACATCATATTCCCCCTCCGGTAGTTGTGTTTTAGTGCTCTTTCGGCAAAACAAAGGTTACCTTATTTCATATTCACAAAGCAGGAATTAGCACAATAAAGGTGCGGTTTTCTTGCGACGTCCAATGTCGGCTGCCGTAATATGCCTTCCCCCTGCCCTTGGGGACACCATTGTGTTTTTATCGGAGCTACGCAGACTAAATAATGTAACATTTCTCACTGCCGAAAATCCCCGTTTCGCCACCTTATCTTGCATGTTTTGAAAAGAAATAAAGCTGCAACGAGACATAGCTGCTAGAAAAAAAGGGGAAAAATCACCCCCGTGCTATTTCATTTTATTATATGGAATGCTGGGTTTACCACAGTAATGCTGCCTAAAATGTTTTCACTTTTTTTAGGGGAAAAATAAAAGAAAGGAGAATTGCACATTCCTGGACATATTTGGTTCCCTAAGGCCTGCAGGTAAGGTTGTTTATGTTCCTGATGATATTCATATTTACTTATACTCTGGTACCGTACCTTATTTTTAACTTTACATTCCCAGATTTTTGTACAGTTTATTCTAATCAAATGCAGCATAAATTACTTGTAAAACAATTTTTTGACAAATTCTGGAATTCGTTAAAATAGAAATAATATTTGCTAAAAAGAAAGCTTAAACTGTACTCCGTCAAAGACAGAAAACTCGCTACATTTACATATTGAAGACAAAACAAATCTTCTACAAGATATTCAATAAATAATAATAATAATAATAATAATAATAATAATAATAATAATAATAATAGAGCACAGTCTTTTTGCATTACTCGAAAATTATGCTTAATTTTTCCCTCTTCTGTTCTCTTTCCTTTAACATTTCTTTCCACTACTACTGAACTTTCCTTTTGCTACCGTCTATTCCTGTCTTCTGAGAGGTATCTGGCAAAGGATCTACTTATCCATGCATTCCATTGAATTCGGAATTTAAATCCACACTTTACACTAGAGATTATCAAGCCGAGCCAAAATCACAAAGCACATTAGCGAAGAATCTCAGTATGTTATTGATCGTCCCTATCAGACACTTAGAAATATAGTGAACCTCTAGTTTGTGTAAAATCCTCTTTGAACCATTAAGATATAGCAGCTGCCAGGAGGACGCATATTCATATACAGTAATCTTTTTACCTTTGAATTATGTATAAGATTTTCGTTAACTATAAAAATACGAGGCTGTTTAAAAAAATAACAGAAAATTAAAAAAATTGCCCATTACTGGATTGCCCACGAAACACTAACGGTGAGCTAAGTAATGGAGGTAAACTGACGAAGAAGAGAAAGGAAAAGTGTGGATGATGAAAATAGTAAATTGTTGCTATTTTAACACGAAGAAGCTGTTTGTGTCGTAAGGAACTTGTTTTTTTAAAACAAGGATGCTATCTAATTATTCACTCCTTGTCTTTTAATCTTATTTTCTTTACAGAAATATAAGGTGAATAGCGGTTCGCGCATGTTACGCTCCAAAATACCTCTTACACCTATTTGGGCTTGGCTTTATGCTTCAGAGCGACCCCCGGCAGTCGGCAGCTTAGCGCGCGCCACACTGGCTCTCTCAAGACGGTAAGTAGCAGTACTATAGGTCATTGGCAAAACAGAATAAATACGAACACATTCTTATAAATTACAAACACTTTGGAACAGGCAAGTATAAAATAAAAGAATTATTTTGCAATTTAGACATTGTGAATGTGTCTAAAAATGTTTACCCTTTTAAAGCAGGTTTTAGAAAAGATTTTCCGTTTATAGGAAGACAGCCACGCCGTGCGAGATGTATTCTCTACAACAAAGCATTGCAGTTATGGAAGCGTACTAGTTTCAATGTTCTCACTTCCGGTTGCCGTCTGTGAGAGATGTGCAAGTTTGGAAATGTCTCCGCTTACAGCAAAATGGAAGTAACACGCGACGAACAATATGCTCTGAAATTCTGCTTTCTTCTCAGAAAACTTTCATTTGAGGTCTATGCAAGGTACAGCAGGCCTATGAAGAGTTTGTTCTCCCATATAGCACAGCTCGACGGTGGTTAAAAAGTTGCAAAAGGGGAAGTAATCCATTTCAAAGGAAGCTGGACTCGAGCTCTAACACTTTGTGCTCTAACACCGTTGCTGTCATTGTGACGTAGGATCGTCGAATAACAGTAAAACACTTTAAGAAATTCTGAAAATTTCACTGGGCACCTCCACACTTGGTAACTAAAAAGCTGCACATGAAGTGTGTTTGTACCGATGGGTCCCAAGACTACTTATTCCGGAACAAAAGGACATTGGCGTGCATGTTTGCATGCAGTTGAAGATGGTGTTACAGGGAGATGCGAAATTTCTTTCAAAGATAATCACTGCAAAGATAATCACTTAGCTACATCACTTCGATCCTGAGAGCAAACAGCAAAGCTCCGTGTAGAAATCTCCATCATCACAAGCACCAAAAAGTGTGCTGGAAAATTTATGGTCATCTCATTTTTTGATATTTAAGGAATGGTTTACCGGCATATTGTACCTGCACACACAACTGTTTTTTTTTTTTTTGAGTAGTGTTTAACGCCCGTTTTTACTACTGAGGCACCACAGGCGGTGGACACTGATGATACATGAAATGAAATGATAAATTGGGAAAGGATATTTTTTTTTTTTTGAAGGAAGGAAGCGTTCCAGGCCTAAGTTTAGGTACCTCCCCGGCATTTTCCAGTTATGAAGACTGAGGAAAACCTGGAAAAAACCCCAGTCAGGGAGGACGGCCCTGGCGGGATTCGAACCGCAGACCTCCCGCTCACGAGTCCGTGCCTTAACGACCTCGGCCACCCGTGGCGGTACACACAACTGTAACTGGGCAATAATACAGAGATGTCCTGAAAAGCTTCAAGATCATATCACACCCTTGCAAAATGCCACATTTCTAAAAAGCTGGATGCTTTACTACGATAATACACGACAGAACATCGCAAATATTGTTGCTAAATATCTCACAAAAAGCTATATTAATGGGTTCCTCAACCTCCCTATATTCCGATCGCGGATTCAAACCCGGCCAGGATCGATGGATTTTTTCGGGCGTAAAAGTCCTAAGTATGACTTCCTTCAGAAGGGAAGTACATTCGTACATTTATGGCACGAAAAAGAACCTCAAGCCTGAAAGAAGAGGCCTCTGAGTAAAATTTGTCGGCCGTTTCACGCCCTGAATTGAATAGTACGCTGATGATGTGAGCTGTTAAAGAGCGTCCATAAATAAATCCAATCCCTATGTTCCAAATTTTGCCATTGTGACTTTTCCTTTCCCCTAAATTGAAGAAACGCTTGTGAGGAAGACATTTTATTTCATCGGAAGCAGTGGTGAAGGCTGCAGAAATTATTATAAGGACCTGTCAAAATTGATTTCCAGCTCATCCATGGAGACTGGGAGAAACGCTGGAACAGGTTCATTGCATCCAACAGGAACTACTTTGAGGAAGATTAGAAAGATTAGGAGGATGAGTAAAGGTATGTTGTCAAAAAGCCATGATACTTTTTTATTGAACAGCTCTCATACTAACGAAACGACTTAATTATCGCCGCTGGAGAGCTTGTTATTTCAAACGTAGCAATGTTTGATATTGAAATAACTACCAGTTTTCTCACATCATGGTGTTGCCCATTATTATACTATTTCACTATAAATATTTAATAGTCTTTAAAATAATTTATTTAATTTGAAACGCAACAACAGTCAGTGGTATAAAACTGCAGGCAAAGGAGCAGGTACCGTCACGACTAGCCGAGGTCGTTAAGGAACCCACTCGTGAGCGAAAGATCTGGGATTTGATTCCTACCAGCACTGTCCTTCCCGACTGAGGAGGAGGTTTTCCTCAGTTCTCATAAATGGCAAATGCCGGGGAGGTATCCTATACTAAGACCTGGAACGCTTCCGTCCTTTAAAAAAAAATCCTCTCC
>CM060831.1:24262500-24327500 GCA_030762175.1 Metallyticus violacea | reverse complement strand
TTTACGTAGAAAAGTATTAAAATATTGCATTTTATAAGTACCATTGCCGGTCATTAATTTAGAAACTTAGAAATAGTTGATGGAGTTTGGATAAGAATATCTGTTGTTTGTATTGTAATTGGAATAAAAACATGAAATAAAGAATAATAGAATAAAATCTTACGGACACTACGTCTTGGTATAAAAATTGAGGCCAGGATAATAGTTAACATTATGTTTTATTATTATTATTATTATTATTATAAGTAGCTAGTAGTAGTAGTAGTAGTAGTAGTAGTAGTAGTAGTAGTAGTAGTAGTAGCAGCAGCAGTAGTAGTAGCAGTAGCAGTAGCAGTAGTAGTTATTGCTGTTGTACCCATGAAACGATTTTTAAAAAATAATCTTCAAATTAACCTTGATGCTACCTACCATACACCAGAAAATGACAATGAAAAAAACTATATATATATATATATATATATATATATATAGCATATAAGCATCAATTAACAAACGATTCAACAAATTCGTTAACCAGCAAAATTGGACTATTGGGAGCGGGAGCTAACCTAAAGCGAAAAAAAAAAAAAAAATAATAAAAAAAAATTGAAAAATCGTTCCAGGACTGCAATTGTTTTTCTCAATAAAACCGGCACATTTCTTTAAAATAAAAGTAGTTTCCGAAAATTAGAGCAATTGAGCCGTTACTTGAAAAACGAGTTGGGCTAAAGCGAAATTTAAAAATCGCTTTAGCAATCGCATGTTTAAAGTTTTTTTTAAGAAAACTTGTATATGGCATTGAAATAAAATAAGGAAGAAAAAATATAGTTTCTGAAAATCAGTAAAATAGGGCTATTAGGGGAGGGGGCTTACCTGAAACCCAAAATTTAAAATTGCTCTAGTGGCATTAGTATTTGTTTATTTTTAACGAAACTATTTATATAGCATTTAAATTAATTAAAAAAGGTCCAAAAATAGGGGATATCGGGCCAATGGGAATAGGGGTTTATCTGAAATCCATAATTTAAAAATCGCTCTAGCGGCACTAATATGTATTTCTTTAGAACAAAATTTGATATATATATCATTTAAATAAAATAAGAAAAATAGTTTCTGAAAATTGGGGAAATGGACTATAGTTCCAAAATCGCAATTTAAAAAGCGCTGTTGTTTTTGGTTTTCTCTGTGTTGTTTTAAAATAAAATAACATATTAATTCAGCATAATAACTATTAATTATAAAGATGCATATGTTTTATATTTAAAAAAAGAATCGTCCTGAAGATACTGAACGTGAAACATTAATCTATGAGTTTGAGAATTATATTTGTATGTAATAGCTCCCTGTAATAACCTTCAGAAAGCGTTTTCCTTACATGTATTTATTACAATAACATTTATATTAAACTTCAAAAGCAATGAAAAACGATGGTACTTTTGATTGTTTATTGTTGATTGCGTGTATTTGGTTAGTATATTGCACTTGTTTTTAAATAGTATCATGTGTTTGTTTTATTGAACATATGAACATGATCTTCTTAAATACCAATGTAACTCGAAACTTTCTGTTATTTCTCTATTTTAATGAATGTAACATGGCTACATTTAAAATGTTTAAAAAACCCACATAGTATAATAGCTTTGTCTATCAATGGTCATATATTCCATTAATTAATAGTATACTGTTAATTATGTTGTTTAATCTTAATAATAATAATAATAATACTTTTATTATTCTTGTTATTGTTCTTATTATTATTCTAAAATGTGGTTTCTCTTTTGTGATACTTATAGATTGCAAGAATTCTAATTTTGTTTCCCTAATGCCACACAGTAATGTCATTACTTATTTCATTTCATCAATAACACCATAGTGTGGATTTTATATCCTTTTTTAAAGTTACTCCACTAGGTGAGGAATTCGCTTAGTTTACGCAGCGAACAAGGTTCATAAACTGATCAGAAGCTTGCCTTGAAGATGTGAGGCAGTAATTCAGGCACATGGATGCCATTCCAGGTACTGAAGCAAAATTGAAATTAATTTAAGGAGTTTCCACTTTAGTTTACAGCGTTATCTTTAATTTCGGCTTACACCATGGTTGTGTGAAATGAAAAGTAAACAAAACTGTTAAATAAAGATTTAAACTTTCCGTAAAAAAAAAAAAAATTACCACTCTATATCCAATTATGGTTGTACATTTGTGCAAACTTTTGTCCCTCTAATTGTTTCGAGCAGTGTATTATTGGTGTAGTCGCAGAATGTCCATATCGCTAGGCAAGTAAAAACTCAAAGACTCTCCGATTGTTTAAAAAAAAGTTGCGAATATACAACTTTTGCAGGAAATCACAATATTTTAACTCAAGAACATTTTATCCATCTTTTATGCAATTTAAACTTATAAAAACAATAATCCGAACCTTTAAGTTCCAAGCTGAAAGGTTGAATTCTGCTGCACAAAGATACAAGAATTAGAATAAGAAGCAATTAGCAATTAGGGGACACAAGTGAAATTTTAGTGATTTTGGTACAAAAAAAAAAAATAATTTAAAAAATTTACGTAGTTTCTCTATTTCTTTATTTTTCTAACTAAAGTGATAATCTTTTTTCTATCATACCATTTTTAAATGCCACATGGCAATTTTGAAAAAAAAAAAAAAAAACATTGCACAAATTAGTAAACACATTTCCACTCAGGTGCTTAGAAATTAATTAACTTTCATGTTATTTTTTTTTTGGTTGTAAAGGTCTAGCAAGTTAACTGTAAGAAAACATAGGTGCTGTCATAATACCATGTTATCAAAGACTGATAGCAGGCTCCTGCATAAAAATCTCGAAATGCCAATGAACGTTTTCAAACAAATGTCGAAAAAAAGTGAAAACTTTAATTGGCAGTACTCAAAACTATAGCTGGTTCAAATGGGATATTCAAAAACTCCGGTTACCCATAATTTGAGGAATAGTGTCACATAATTGTGCATCAGGAGTTACAAGAGAAAAGTAATCTAAACCAAATACATGATTCTGACAGTACCAAAAAAATTCAGAAACCCAATAAGAGGTCTAAATTGCAGAAGAAAAAAGCAGAAAGAAAGCAGAGTGACCAAAATATGTGTATGGTGCATGCATTTTTTGACTGGGCAAACAAAAAGAAAAAGCATTAAAGGTATATTTATGCCTTTTCCTTGCTGTTATTTTCATTATATTAAAAATGCTCCTTGTCAAACTGTTTTGCTAGATTGATCTCAAATTATATACAAAAGTCACTAATGTGCTAATAAATAAAATTTAATTGACTTTCGTTTGTAATTTGTATTTCATGATTTTTGTTAATCATAACATTGCAATATAAATACGTTTATTGATTTAATAATAATTATGGTCCTAAATCTGAAATAAGCAAAGACACATTAAGTTTTATTTTAATAATTATTTTTAAGCTTTTGACAAAATATGAAATCCTTTGAAGAGGGATTTTTTTTATAACGATTGTGGTGTAAAATTTAGAACAATTTACAATTTCGACATCCAAAACTGCAAGTAATGAATTTTGTAGAGAACTTAGTTTTGGTATTATATATGTGGTTTAAATTTTATTAACATCCGCTTCCGTGGTACAGTAGTAGCATTTGCAACTGATAATCACGAAGTACTGGATTCGGTTCATGGTCAGCCCCACAGGACTCTCTGGAGTTTTTCCACACTCTGTAAAGGTGAATGCCAAATAGCTTTAAGGTGCCAAGGACTCTGAGCTGATTTGCTCTATCATAATCAATTCCATTCATCATACCGACTACATTTAGATACCCATAGTTTGAGGATACCCCTGGTGCATATCACTTCCCCATTTCTCAGTAGCGGCGCTTTATGGGCGTCTCGGCTTCAGGAGCCCGTTACAATACCGCTATGCCAGGTGGAAATGGCCATACGTTCATGAGACTATGGGCTGGCATTGGTAAAAAAAGTAATTAATTTTGTATAACAATTATAAACGTTTGAAAATGCACAAAAGTGCCCTCTTAGACTATTTCTCTGAAGATAACTGTGTATTTGTTATGTTATGTATGGAGGTTCTTTAACATCAACACCAGCCAAATGGTGATGGTTCATGAGCTTATTAACAACTAGTTGTTCTGCATAACGTTAGTACCTGTAGCCCATGCTGTTGGTTTCAAAGTGATGTACCCTAGAAAATATATGGAAATTTGAATGTGATTACTTTGGTACTTGATATGCAATTTGACTGCACAGTATTTTATATTATTTCTTACAAACAAGAAGAATAATGACAATAGTGTTAAAATAATAATAATAATAATAATAATAATTTAAAAATCAAAAATAATAATAGTGAAATTTAAAAAAAAAATCCATGAATACAATCAGTAATAAGTACACATTAGTAAAATTTTTTTGCAAACAAGAACAATAATGACAAAAATAATAAAATTTAAATTATTCGTCCAACATTTCTCTCTTTACATCATCTAAAACACTATTATATAAACTGATAATAAAGCATACAATCAAATAAATATTTCTTCCTTCACATTGTCTGAAGTACAATTATATACAATTGATAAAAGATATATGAAAACAAATAATAAGATTAATACAAGTAATGACTAGAATATTAATGACAACTGTTGGTCTGTAATTTGTTCCAAATATTCTTCAACTGAATTAAAAAAAATGTTGCTAATGCAGATTTGAAGCAGGTACATTTGTCAATATATTTAATTTTATGAGGTAGCTGATTATATCTTTGACACCATTCTGATATAGTTTGGGGTTCATTCTACATTAATATCCCATTTTGTTCTCATATTATAATTATGTATTTCTTCATTTTTCAACAGAAGAACGTTTGCATCCTTTGATAAATAAAAAAGTATTATACATATATACAGGGAAGGGGCAAAAGTTGTCATTTTTAAAGATTGAGTTGCATGTATTTAACTATCAAATTCCTGGCATTATCACAAGTAATATCACGAGAGGATCTGAGATTGATATTTATTAGGACTATTTCACGACTGAAATAAGAATTTAAATATAATTCCCGTAAACTTGGCTTACAAAAGTGTAATAGTTGTACATTTGCATTATAAATACTAAAGCTTTTCAAATTATCTAGTAACATATGAATGTCAATTGCCAGTAATGCCAACAGAGAAGAGCCAAATACGAATAGAATAATGCGTCCTTAAACTATATTTATCATGAATAAAATAAGAAGTAAAGTAATATATATTTGAAATTCGCGGACAGATTATTAACAATTGTATAACATGTTGTACATGCTTATGAATACCTATCTATTCAGAAATCGTGAGAATGAAATAGATGAAAGGCAACTGTTACAGTCGCTACCGTCCGATTTACTAATACCAACTGAGACAAACAGGACAGAAAACATTTTACCATTATGAACAATTGTTTATTTAGATTTATGGTTGATTAGGCAGATATTGTTACATAATTTATAAAATGATTTTTAAACTTTTTGACTGAATACGCAAAAACAATTGCTTGAGTGAATACACATTAAATTAATTACATTTACAATTGCTGAAAACACAGAAATGTGATCAGCGATGCCAGGAATTATTTAATGGAGATATAGAGTTGGATGCACTGACTATAGGGCAAACACACGTCGCACGATAAAGCGAATTTGATAGTTTTTTCTCGATAATTTCACTCCGTAATCCGGCTGTGATTGGTCAAAGTTCAAAATTTTCTTTCGTCTCATTGGTCGATTTTAAGATGACGTCACATGAGTGAAATGGTCCTCCTTAGTCTCTTTTGCGTGGATGTGAGTTCCCCCAAAGTGGTATACCATATCTTGAAAGTGAATGAGCATAGGCAAAATAATCATTATAGCCTGTTTGCAAACCTATATTATTCATTAAGATTTGAAAGGTAAAGCAAATGGTTTGAAATTTATTTGGTATTTTCTAAATGTGAATTTCTCATTTTAAATGGATTTTTAACCAGATTCCAAGACATTTTCTGCAACTAACATTTTTATTATCAAATTTTACTTTTATTTCTTCAAAGTTCATACTTGGGAAATATGAATTGCATTGCAAATATTTTTATTCTTTATTCGCAATTAGGTTTTCCCTCCTAAACCAAACATATTATTCTTTTGATATTTTTTTGTATTTGTGTTTCTAAATCATATTGAATTGTCCTCATTATGTAAGCAAGTATAATCAGCAAACTGAATAACTGATTTCCATGAAGTATTTATTTCTATAACATTTGAATAAATTAATTTTTTATTTCAGCAAACAACATTACGATTAAATTTATATAAACAAACAAAATATCTAAGAATTTAGCAATACCAAAACCAAGGTTCTCTCATAGCTTAACAATGTGATTATATGTATGTAAGAACCTTTCAAATAAATCATAATTTTCACAACTATGTGTGCCCTCAAACTCCTTCCTTATACTTCTCCTCCACTTATCCCTTACTTTTCCCAAGAATTCCCCAATCTTGTTTATTTTCTCTACCCTCATGTCTGATAACATTTTAATTGCCAATATATCCTGTTGTAGTGTTCCATTTTTCATCCCAGACACAATCCCTCCACCTTTTTACCATTTCACAGTCTATTAGACAATGGAACACACTATCCACTTTCACACATAATACATCCTTTTTTGAAATTTATTCTTAATCCTTTTAGAAATAACACCCCATGCAAGACCTATTCTTCCGAATTATTACAATAATTTACATATTTCTGCCGTTCCCAATGTATTTTAACTATTTGATATAAATCTAAAAAAGTTTTATCTGTAAGCTAGTCAAAATCTCTTGCTTCTCCATCTCTCTGTCTCGCTTCTTTTCAAAATCCCCTGACATTACTTTCACCCAGTCGCCAAACATCCACCATTTCGATTTCTTGAAATGGCTTCTTCACCTTCCCAAGCCAAATCTCTCTTCCTAGTACATCTCTTTAGACATTCTTTCAGTACACTGTTATTATCTAATTTTAGACATCTCTGTCAATGTTTCAACATTCTCTCCACTATTGTACTTTTCCTTTCTACTCTTCCTTGTTGTAAACTAAACTCACCCCCTCACCGAACTTTCTGATAGCCCCAGAACTCTAGGTCATTTACAAATAATAGAAATAACAATGACCCCCAGTATCGATCCTTGTGGCACTCCAGCTGTAAGTCTTTTGTCTCTGAACAACAATGAGTCATTTTACCATTGCTTTTGTTTACTACCTCAACTAGTTTTCTATATGGCTTCCTTCGGAAGGGAAGTAAAGCCGTGGGTCCCGTGTCGTACATTTACGGCACGAAAAAGAACCTCAAGCCTGAAAGAGAGGCCTCTGAGCAAAATTTGTCGGCCGTTTCACGCCCTGAGTTGAATGGGACGCTGATGACCTGAGCTGTTAAAGAGCGTCCATAAATAAATCAATCAAAAAAAAAAAAAACTAGTTTTCTATTATTTATAAGATTTAATCCATAAGAAGGTCTAATTTCTGAAAGAGTATTTCATGGTTAAGAGTATCGAAAACTTTGGGTAAATAAACATATATAACCTTTATTATCCAATGGTTTAATTATGTGCTTTACACAATGAAACAAGGCAGCTTCTATGTACCCATTCCTAAGGAACAACGTTGAGTGAATGATATTTATTTGTTCTTTTCCATAACGTTAAGCAATATTTTATATATATGAATTCATAACATTGGAACAGGCGACTCAAGCATTAATCTCAAAGTTCTGAACAGAAAAATGTATCAAAAGCTCCATTAGATAATTCTCAAATAATGAACAACAAAATGGGATATATCAACATTGTTAAAACGCAATGGATAGAAACTGCGCTGAATTTATCCATCTGAGATTCAAATTTCTACAAATTAGGACAACATAATTGAAAGAAAGGATATTCACAGAGTTACAATAAACATCAATATCAGATTGCACTGGAAAAGGATATATATGTCGTGGTCTTTTTGGAAATTAAAAATATATAGTGAGTCCAATAATTAAAAGATATGGATGTAACACCCTTTTAAATTTTCATTTTTTAGCTCTCGTTTAGATTTCTTTCCAGAAAATGTTCAAATGTATTTTACAAGAAAGCCCTAAAAAAAACTGAAAGTCTGTTGGATTCTAACTCAGCATAAAAATATATATTTAGACTTACCTCATTAGTTTTGTCAAAAAGGAAGAGTTTAATTTTGTATATTGCTTTTAGTATATAGTTTTAGGGCTTACACAGAACTACATAATATCAAAATTATGCCTCTAAAGAAAAACAAAGTTGTAGGCTCCAATGTATTAATGGCACTGAGTCGTCCGACCTCTACAATAACATCGATGAAATACAAAGTATAGCCTGTGGTGCCTCAGTAGCAAAAACCGGCGTCAAACACCATTAAAAAAATACAAATTGACTCTAATTATTCTTTACGTGTTTAGAGTTCGCAGCAAGCGCGACCTTGCCGAGAGAGAATTGGCTATGCAAGTGGAACAAAACAAGTAATATCCATTAGCAAATGTTGGCTGAAAAGTCATAAATAAAAACTTAGCACATTACATAAGGCGCTGGATATGTTCTCCATTGCAGTGGAAAATCATGTTTCTGTCACCCCCTTGAATAAAACTCGGCCTACGGAAGTGTGTCGGGCGCAGTGAGGAATAGGAAACAGTAGGTCCGGCGTAACAGAGGGACGAGATAATAATTCTCTTATACTTTCCCCCCCATATTCAATAGAAGTTTTACTTAACTGTAATATGTGAAAAATATGTTTTTACCTATCTTGGATCTTATAGCCCATTTATTCGCAATTGCCTCTAATCCGTTTTACGGTTTTATTGCCACATTTCTTCAGTTCATTTATGAGAGAACTATACTTTTCCCATTTCCTCAATCACATTTTCGGCCGTATTGTAGTGTACCATTATTTTATTCTGTCCTTTATATTTTATTTGCATTTTCTTTGTATTTTTTAATTTCTAGGTCTACTTCACCTCCAATTTCTTTACTTTCTTTCTTAAGTTCTTTTATAATCCCCTTGTTTCTAGAGTTTAAGGGTTAAATTTTTCATCACGCGGCATATTTGATATTTACATGTCTATAGTTCTATTTGCAGTTCCATTAATTTAATTTGGTTCTCTTCGTTTTCTCTATTTGGTTCTCTTATAATTTAACCATTTTCATTTATTTCTTCTTTGTCTATCTGTATCGTATAGTATTAATATTGTAGTGAGCCTTTCGCGTTTCTCAACCTTCTCTCTTGACTTTTATGAAGTATTTAATTTCTATTCACCTCCTTTCTTGCTTCTTTTGTAGTGCCCCAATTTTCAATGTTTAAATTTGTTTATCTTCATCAAATGCTCTATATTTCGTTTTATCATGTATTCTTTCTCTATGTTTTCCAAGCTCCTCCCCCACATGTTACTTCCTCCTCTGTCTTAATTGTTATTGCATTTTCCTTAGGTTCTTCTATAATATCGTTTTTCATTTTTATAATACCTTTACTGCCTGACAACTTATCTGTATTATCATGATTTGTTCTTTCATGTCTTGTACTTTTCTATCTTAATATTTTATTTATTTACTTTCTTTATTTTGTATTTTAATAATTCTCCCATGTTCAATATATAAACTATATCTATGCATCATCTTTACTTATCATATCATACCCTACCGCCAGGAGTGACCGAGGTCGTTAAGGCGCGGATCGTAAGCGGGAGGTCTGGAGTACCTCTTTCAATTTTACAACGCTGTATTCTTGCCTATCATTGGATTGACTTTTTTGAGTTGTAATAAGAAACCTCCGTGCTTTAGCCTTGCTCACGACTGGCCGTTTGTACCTACACCTCCAATGGGGGTACTTCCGGGAAGAAGGGATGGAGTGAGGAGAAACACTGGGCACCAGGGCCCAATTCCACAAATATATGATCAAATAAATGCAAGCGTATTAGCACAAGTCCTTGGAAAGTGTGGTCCTGTAACTTTCTGTTCCACGAAAGAAGTACAATACTTGTGAAGTGTTAGTAAAAGGTAACAAGTGTCGTCAAATAACAGAAAGTTGGGGGAACAGCTGTTTGCCATGCGTCGCAATACCTTGAATTAGATTAAAGCCACTCCTTAGGGAATTTTAATATACAAGGCGGATTGTTGTCATTCCTGCTAAATGAGTCCTATTTTTATCAGCTATAATGATAATTTAAACACTATATTATGCATTTATTGATATTCCACTTTGAGACAACGGTCCCATGAGACTACATTTAGGAGTATCAATTCAGTCGTAGAGAAATGGCAGAGCTTCCCGAATACAATGGTAATTTATTTTGTTAGTCCATTTAATCATTTACATTTATTTATTTGCTTATATTGCTTAACATCCACGTTCTCATTATAAGCAAAAACTGGGAAATTTGTTTCAAAAGAGATTATTTTAAAAGAGAATGAAAAGAAATTATTTTCGCGGCATGTAGCAAGAACCTTCATTAAAGAAAAAGAAAAAGAAAAAACTAAAACAAAGCCAAGAAGATGTACTGAAATATGCATTTGAAACAGGAAACGCCAATATCAGTCATAAGCCACACTTTAATTGCTTTAATCTAACAAACACAAATTTATTCTTTCTTTATAATATTCCTACTCATCATTATTATCACTTTCGCTAATATTTAGCACATTTAGGTCAACTGACTCCCAAAATCATTAAAAGATAATAAATGTTGTGCTAGTATTTGAAGTTACCAATATTCCTACTCTTGTAGAGAAATTTATACAAATTACCAGTGCCCGACTAATACTAGTACTTTTGTGGAACAGAACAACGAAAGATCACTTTAAGTATAGAGTTATGAAGTACAAGTGTAGCAGAAATCTTTGTGGAACAGAATTTTAATAATAACTACAAGTTACAGTTGTTATATATTAGACCATATTTTTGTGGAACAGGGCACAGGATCAACAGGCGGTAGCTTCGCGTACGTAAACGGGGTCCCTATCACGTTTCCGGATAGATATTCCGACGCCGGAGCAGAAACCTTTCTAAGCGACCATCACACCGCGCTATCCACCTCGCCCTGGCACTTTCGATCCTGTAACAAAAACAATGAAATTAAGTGATAAGAAATGGGAACGCGGAAAATTCTTGGAAATTAAAGATTCTCCTAAGCTACTTGGGGAAACCACGAAAAAAAAAAAAAAAAAAAAGAGGTGAGGAGATGGCCCCAAGGGATTTGAACCCGAGAATTCCTGAATACGAGCCCCAATTGTTATCATCTGAGCCTCCCCGCTTGATTTTGTCATGTTTCACAAAGATGTATTTTTTCTTAACTGCTAGAAATATTCGTGTTTATGTTTTTCTTTATATTATTGAACTGTTTCTTTTATAATTCGTCAATTTCTATTATCTTAGTCCTTTAGCGTCATATCTTTGACCGTCATAGTATATCCTGGCATGTTTAACGAGTTTTTCGTTTTTCCTTTCTTTTAAATGCTCATTCTCCTGCCCACCTCCTCCACTTCTCTTTCTAACCTTGAATCGTTTACATTCTCCCATATACAGTTTTATGGAGTAGGCTAATCTCATCACGTTGCATGGTATTCTTGCCTATCCTTCCACATGAATTTTTCACAAATTTTTCATTTTTCTTCTCCTAGCTTGTTTTTCTCTTTCTGCTCCTCTTTCCCCTTTAACACTACTAAAGAAAAGTACAACTTTAATGATATGATGCTACCGAGTTGCTAGACTAGTGAGTACACACACAATGTACATGGAAGCTTCTAGATAATTAATGTGTTTCTAAGGTCATGTTGAGTCCATCCTTTATATCCTTGTAGACACATGCTAAATCATTTTAACGTAATAAACTCTTTTAACATATACATCATTGTATTCTGTAATTACTGGCTCTAGAATTATATGGTCTAAAATTTAGTAAAAATATATCATTATGTCCAAAAATATAAAAAATATGCCCTAAAACAATACAAAAAGTAACGTTTAAATCAAATTTAAAGTTAACTAAATATATGTTAATTCTCTTCTTAATATTTAATGCCTGTTTAAATAACTAAATTGTAATGTATAATAATAATAATAATAATAATAATAATAATAATAATAATAATAATAATTATTATTATTATTACTATTACTATTATTACTACTATTATTATTACTATTATTATGCGTAAATTTTAAAAACAAGTAGTAGTAGTAGTAGTAGTAGTAGTAGTAGTAGTAGTAGTAGTAGTAGTAGTAGTAGTAGCAGTGATAGTAGTAGTGTTGGTAGTAGAGCGATAGTAGTAGTAGTAGTAGTAGTAGTAGTAGTAGTGATAGTACAGTGATAGTAGTAGTAGTGATAGTAGTAGTGATGGTAGTAGAGTGATAGTAGTAGTAGTAGTAGCAGTAGTAACAGTAGTAGCAGTAGTAGTAGAAGTAGTAGTAACAGTAGTAGTAGAAGTAGTAGTAGTAACAATAGTAGTAGTAGTAGTAGCAGTAGTAGTAGTAGTAGAAGTAGTAGTAGTAGTGATTGTAGTAGTAGTAGTAGAAGTAGTAGTAGTAGAAGTAGTAATAGTAGAAGTAGTAGTAGTAGAAGTAGTAGTAGTAGAAGTAATAGTAGTAGAAGTAGTAGTAGAAGTAGTAGTAGTAGTAGTAGAAGTAGTAGTAGAAGTAATAGTAGAAGTAGGTAGAAGTAGAAGTAGTAGTAGAAGTATTAGTAGCAGTAGTAGTAGAAGTAGTAGTAATAGTAGTAGTAGTAGTAGTAGTAGAAGTAATAGTAGAAGTAATAGTAGAAGTAATAGTAGAAGTAGAAGTAGTAGAAGTAGTAGTAGAAGTAGTAGTAGAAGTAGTAGTAGAAGTAGAAGTAGTAGTAGAAGTAGTAGTAGCAGTAGCAGTAGTAGTAGAAGTAGAAGTAGTAGTAATAGTGTATTTATTTACAAAATACGTTTGTTACCAATCTAACTCATCCATGTTGCACGAGTCCTGGGACAATACGTGCTTTCCCAATTTACTAAAAAATATATGAAATTACACAAACTAATATTTAACTCTTAAAAGAAAAAATATATAATGAAAAAAATAAATGGAAATATATATATATATATATATATATATATATAAGATAGAACAATTGCTTTAAACACATAAATAAATTAAACAAAAGAAAATAATACAAAAGTAAATAACATAAACTCCTATATGTGTACATGCCTCAAAATATACTGTGACTAATGTTCCCCTTCCCGGTTGTCTGCCTATTCCAATCTGAGCTGTCTCACTTTGCTTAAAAATTTGCTTACTCCCCTCCTCCTCCTATCTGCCAGCAAAGTCCAGCATAGCAAACGGGGCCGATGGATACATCTTTCTACATTTTTCCGTCCCCTTGCAGTACGCCAGAATATGTTCCCAAGATTCTTTTTCCGCATATATAGGGCAGATTCTCGTACCCTCTCTTTCTGTTACATTAGATGATCTGTTCGTTGTTTCCTTATTACACATTTGTTCTTTGTTTAGGGCGCTGGATGTTTGATTGACGATACTGCATTTGTCGCAAAGAGAAATGGGCTTAATCATTTATTTTTAAAGTTAGGGTATTAGAAAACTAGATGTGCATCCCTAGGACAAGTAGGGCAAATCCATCGCATCGTTACCCCTGGGGCCGGTTTCACCAACATATGTTAAAGGTTAACAACTGCTTTAAACATTCAAATGGACAAACATTCTGTTCTGTTTCATCAACCAATATTAACTTTAACAACTATTAATCACATTGTTAAATTAACGTCATCTTTCCCTTGTGTTAACAGTTGGAAAATGGCAAAGGTAAATCCGGCAGAAATAATATCTGGATCTATTAAGTCGTTCCCACGAGAAGTAAGGCTGTAAGTGCAACAAAGTTACAGAATGTGAAAAGCGTCGTAATAAAGTTTATGTGAAACAAAAGAGATGTTGGAATGCAATAAACAAAAACATGCCCACCTCTCTCTCTCCCATTGTTACGTAAAGATTTTGTCATTGAATGTGTTCATTTAATGATTCGGGATAGTGCCAATATTTCAAAATCTAATGTTTTCAGTATTATCAGAAAGGTTTCTGTATAAATTGCCACAAAATGAGAAAGGGACATAATACTCCCTTGTTTAGAAGATTATCCGCAAATTATGTATTACTACCATCACTGAAACATTTTCTTTATCTTCTGGGGATCTTTTACTGGGAAGCATTTAAACATTTATTATTCTAGAGGTAACAGAGGTGAAAATTATCGTATTTGCCACGGGTTGCTTTTCCACCAGTGTTCAAGTACGATCATAAAATTTTTTGACAAAATACTTTTACTCATTTTTTAAATTTTTATGATCTTTCTCAAAGTAGTTCGCATTGAATGCAATACATCTGTTCCAGCGTTTCTATCAGTCTCCAAAGGCATGCTGGAAACCATTTTTGACAGGTCCTTCAGAACCACCTCCGAAGCCTTCAACACAGCTTCTCATGATGGAAAATGCCTCCCACGAAAGTGAAAAGGAAAAAGGTCACATGGAGCTAAATCTAGACCATAGGGTGAGGAACACACCTCACGTTGATTTTTGTGAGATATTTAGCAACACATTTGCGATGTACAGTCGTGTATTATTGTGGTGCAGCATCGAACTGGTTACACGAAAATGTGGCCTTTTTCAGCTGTGTGAAGTGTCCATTCAGAGTTTTCAGAATATCTCTGTAGTATTGCCTTTTACAGTTGCGTGCGCAGAAACCATTCCTTGAATGTGGAAAAGGAGATTATAATAGCCTTCCCAGTAGTAGCAATCAAGTTTGTGTCGGTGATGATGGAGATCCCATACGTTTTGCTGATCGAAATGACTTGACAGTCGTAGTGATTACTTTTGAAAGAAACTCCGTGGTACCCAGAGAAATTTTCAGAATTTTCTGACGATCCTCTCTCATAATGACAGTAGCGGGGTTAATGCTTTCTTCCGTTAGAGCATAAACTAAAACACCGACTCCATCTTCCATCGAAATTGATTGCCGTTCCTCTTTAAAGGTTTTAAACTATCCTCGAGCTGTGCTATGGGAAGAACAAACTCCCCATAGGCCTCCTGTAACATGCATAATCCTAAGTTGAAGAGTTGTTGTGAGGAAAGCAGATTTCAGAACAGTATGCGTTACCTCCATTTTGCTACTCGCGGGACTGAACATGTCTCAACTTGCACACCTCTCATAGGCGGGAATCAGACTATAACAATCTAACTTGTACCGGGTTTAATTACACATTAAGCTAACAAAATACTGAAAAGTTAAATTTAAGCGTGAGAAATTATGCATGTAATAATTATGATTCTCCATTGAACAGGTCTCATAAAGAATACTCCTAACCTCCAATCAGCAACAGTTTCCAAATGACCCAGATTAACGCATGGTAGTACGAAACATAGCAATTATCACTTCAGAACGCAGTTTTAAATTAATCCCATTGATGCACATGTCCTGTTACGTTGTATTGATGGGGTATTAATTTATTGACTTAGACTGGGGGCTTAGAAAGCACAAAAATTACTAATGAAGCGGGCGATAGAGTTTGACCTCTTTGGGAAACCTAGTAGACTGGCTCATTATACAAACATAAAACATTGGTGGGTGAACTTTGGAGCCAAGTTTGCATACTCGAATAGGGCCAGGTTAGCATGTTGGGACTTGCTTGCACAGGAAGAAAATTGGTCAAAACTGGGTGAGTTTTTAAGTGAAATGCGTTTAATATGAAGTTGGGTGCATTCAAACAATGCATAATTATGATACAAAGACGCATGAAAGAGAAAGTGATGTGTGTGTGTGTTTTCATAATATAATTCTCTGCTAGTTAATAGTTGTATATAAGTATTTTCATCAATTATTTGTGTGTTAATATTTTATATAAATAATATTGGCAATAGGTACTATCCGCCGGTGTTAAATAGTAGTATGTACGGTCTCTAGACCCATGCAATGGACATAATGTAAAGATTAATGTAAATATATAGTTAGTAAAATAAATACCACTATCCATCCATTCGTCTATCCATTCATCCATCCATCTGTCTATATATTACACACCGATCCTGGTATATTTGCCTCGTAGACCTATATAGACGGGTCGATGAATCTTTTAGGGCGTAAAAATACAAAGTATGAGTTCCTTCAGAAGAGAAGTAAAGCAGTGGGTCCGTTGTTATAGACTTACGGCACGTAAAAGAACCTCAAGCCTGAAAGAAGAGGCCCCTGAGTAATGCTGTTTTGTTTCATGCCCTGAATTGAATGGGTCACTAGAGACCAATATGTTAAACAGCGTCCTAAATAAGCCAAATAAATAAAGGTTGCATAGGTTGCCTTAAAAATTTATTGGCATTTCCCATGGTTAAGTATTTATGTAAATGACAATAAATAAAACAAATAAAGTAAGAAAGAAAGTATCTGCAGCACCCATGCATTGACGTTGTTAACTTAGATGCTACTTTTCCCAGCCCTTACAGCGTAATGTGGATTGGCTATTCCGAAAAATGATACTCGTATAAGGCACGTATCAATCACCTGGTCTCAACACAAAGCTATGTGGAAAGCTTTTTTAAATCGCGTTAAAAATGCACCTCTAAAGGACATAGGCCGACTTTTTGCAAAGACTTCTTCTCTTTAACACCCCCCCCCACCGAGCTTTATATATGTTAAATAAATCCCGAGTTTTCACTACATTTATCACTTTCGCCGTAACCTGGCTGTTCTTTATCACCCTTCACTCCATCTCTGTCGCGCGCTATCACACAACATTAGGGGCTCAGAGAGCATCGTGTGGTGGTCTTCATCACCGACACTGCTACCAAGTCAAAGATAGAAAGAAACGGAGAAGAAAGAATAATTTACTGTCTGGGTTTTGTCTTCAAGTGTATAAATCAGCCCTCCTTTAACTCTTCCCTTTCTCTTGCTCTTCCGTCTTTAGGCTAATCTTTCATCGCAATTTAAATGTCGTGGCTTGCACTGCACGCTCATTTTCTTTGTCTATATTTTATTTGCATTAAGCGGAGAAATTACTACGTTTTCCGTCGTCCAAAAACTCTAATTACATACCATTATCCGTTTAATTAAACACGCGGAGAAGAAGAAAAAAATTAAATATATAAATAAACAAGTAAAATAAAAATAAAACGCAACAGCTACTATTTTTTAATATTTTAATATTAAATAGTTTTCCAAACATTTTACATTCATTCTCATGTATTTGGATAGCATTTTGAGTGTATAATTTTCTTTATTGTATGAGCATGAACATGAATGCAAATTAATCGCATTTAATAATCATCTGTTTTTACTTGTAGGTTAACACAAGAGAACACATCTGCATTGGTAACTCGACGAAATACCTTTCAACACTCAGTGACACCTCTTAGAAGAGGGTGTTTCATCCTCCGACTTGAATCACAGCTTGCAACCTTACGAGCATGCTGCGGACCTAGATCGTTAGGTTTTCTTGTGGTATGATCTTCCATTGCTCGTGCAAAGCCTCCCAAAGTTCGTTGAGGCTCTCAGAAATACGTTGACGAAGATTCTTCCCCAGCATTTCCCAAACATG
This sequence comes from Metallyticus violacea, assembly GCA_030762175.1. NCBI lineage: Eukaryota > Metazoa > Arthropoda > Insecta > Mantodea > Metallyticidae > Metallyticus > Metallyticus violacea. Next base: position 24,309,911 of record CM060831.1, on the reverse strand, counting down.
TTCAATGAGGTTGAGATCAAGGCTTCATGCTGGCCAAACTAGCAGCTGAATCCACATCTTGCGCAAGTACTGTGCCACAGTGTGGGCCACCTGTGGACGAGCATTGTCAAGCATGAAGCGGAAATCATTGCGAACATATGGAACATAAGGGATAACATGCTCCTGAAATTTTTCCTCAATGTACCTTTTTGCATTCAGGGCCCCGTTCTCCACAAAAACCAACTCTGCCTTAGCCCACACCATGACGGAACGTCCCCTGAAAATCATAGCCAATGAGAAAGTTCAAGGGACATAACCTTTCTCCAGTTCTCCATATTCTTTCCCTGCCATCATGCTATCGACTCATCCGTGAATAGGACAGCTTTCCATTGCTCCTCAGTTCACTTCAGATGTTCACTAGCAAAGGCGAGCCATGCTTGTCGATATTGCCGGGTAAGCAAGGGACCTCTCGTTGGTCTTCTATAGGTGAGTTATGCTTCTTCAAATCTCCTTCTCAATGTTCTCGCGCTGATATTGACCCCATGATGCCCTTTGCAAGCGTTTCTGAGCGTTGCTGCTGTTGTGCGACCATCACGCAAAACTTGCAGTCGCAGAAATTTATCATCTCTGGCAAATGTCACCCTTCTGCGGTAGATACCAAGTTTCCTTGAACCTTCGGTATGTCATTTGTGTATATACTATGTAGTATATATATTGTGTATATATATTTTTCAATATTTTCAGACATTTATTCTGTAACAAAATACTATGCATTTAAATCTGATTTCCTTAAGTCAAAACATACTCAAAACACTCTGCGTAGCAGAGGTTTAAATATATCCGCCTTATTTAATAAAAAACTTTTGTAAGTTATGACTTTCGAATATAAGATAGGAAGATTATATTACCAACGCCATTACAGAACGGTGATAGAAATAATTACATTCAAATATATGAAAGTGCATCATCTCATGTTTATAGCCTATAAAATCGCTACAGAGGCAGATAGTTTTCTCTAGCCCAGATATTAACTCTGCCTGGCTGAAAGATCTACTGTTGGACTAAAGTCGTTCAGAATTGCTTAGGCTGCTCTAACAGCAATCATGTCACAGGAAGGTATTCTTTCGTTTGGCAGATGAAATCAGGGGTGTCCACTAAAATGGACACCGTGAATGTTACGATATGTATGATAAATTTGTGTATTTATTTATTTTGTATATTTAAGGACGCTCTTTACAGCTCAATTTAGGGCATGAAATGGTCTACAGCTTTTGCTCAAAGGCCTCTTATATGCTGCAAATCTTAAACACGGGACCCACGGCTTTGCTTCCTTCCGAAAAAGCCATACTTAGGAATTTTACGCCCTAAAAATCCACCAATCCTGGCCTGGGTTTGAGCCCGCAACCTCGGGTCAACGAGGCAGATTAAAATGTGCAGTCGGATTGATTTTTTATTTATTTGTTATATATTTATTTATTATTATCTTTTATTTTATTTTTTTGTATTTTCTTTTCTTTCCATCGTTTATTATATTCGTGTCTAATTGTAGTAGTGTTTTATCGAGTAATTTCCTTTTCTTATAGCCCTAATAATAATGTACCTTAATGCGCCACTTTTATTTCTAATTCCTCAAATTAATTCATATTTTGTTTCAATCGGAATCAGACAGTTTAGAGTGTTGACACAATTTATTTATTTGAAAAAAGCATACATGTATACTTTTATCTGTATATAAGTATGCATCACGTATAGTGAGACTACCATCAAGCCACCACGGGTGGCCGAAGTCGTTAAGGTGCGGATTCGCGGGCAGGTGGTCTAGGGTTCGATTTCCGCCAAGACCGTCATTCCTGACTGAGGTTTCTTCCAGATTTTCCTTAATCCTCATAAATGGAAAATGCTGGGAAACTACCCTAAACTAACCTCGTAAACCCAAGATAGCTGGTTCAATTCCAGCCAAGGTCGATGAATTTTTTTCGGGCGTAAAAATCCTAAGTATGGCTTCCTTCGGAGGGAAAGTAAAGTCGTGGGTCCCTGTCGTACATTTACGGCACGAAAAAGAATCTAAAGCCTAAAAAAGGAGGCCTCTGTGCAAAATTTACCGGCCGTTTCACGCCCCGAATAGAATGGGATGCTGATGACCTGAGATGTTAAAGAGCGTCCGTAAATACAACAAATAAATCAAATAAATCAAGCAACCCTAAACTAAAGCATAGAACTTTCCCTTCCTTAAAAAAAATCCTTTCCCAGTTTATCATTTCATCTGAGTGTCCATCACCTGTGATGCCTCAGCAGTATAAATGGGAGTTAAACACTATTTAAAAAACTACCATGAGAACACCATAATTTGTTTTAGACCAAAGGAAACGTGAGATCCATAAAAATTTATTGGTCTAAAAATACGAAATCAATGACAATGATAGCGATTCTGTATACACGAGTATTATCTGCAATGCTCCAAGTGACGTCCGTGCACCTGTATATATTAATGGAATGACTGAATCGGACTGTTAGGGATAGAGGAAGAAATACGATACTTGACCTAGTTAAACGGCTGTCCGTTTGTGTTTACGCCCCTCCGTGTGGAAAGGTTGAGTTGAGGGAGACACCGGACGGCCAGGATTCACGGGAGATGACTGCAAGGACGCAGACCAGTAGGAGCCCTAACACATTTCTAGATAGAACGCCTAGACGCCGTCGGAGCCCCTTCCCAAGGAGTTCGAGCCCTCAGAAAGTCCGTCCACTTCAACTACAAACACAGGTGCAGAACCATCTACAAAGTACAAGCCACTCCACACCGTGTCCTCACATTTCGTTCTAACATTTTCGGCTCTGTAACAGAACCAACGGAATGATATGAAATGGAAGAGCGGAAAATCCGTGAACAGTTCAGATCATTTCCAGCATTTGCCTATGCGACCACGGGAAACTATGAGTGACCCCCCCCAAAAAAAAAAAAAAACACGGCCAGGATAATTGGCCCCAAGGGATTTTTACCTGGGATGCCAAATGTGGGTCCCAAGCGTTAACGTCTGAGCTATCCCGCTCGGTGCAGACTATTTCCGTGTTGATGTGGACAAGTCGCAGCATCTCAGGTGTCACGGCAAAGCAGGTGGCTCCTATCTTTCAGTGAAGATCGCGGTAGGTTTGTAGCCTCGTCTCGAATACTCTGCATTCAAGGAATCCCACAGGAAGAAGCCCAACGGCAATTGAGCAGAGGCATGATGGAGAAGCTGTACTACATGTTTTCACCATCCAACCGAAGCCAGTGCCAGAGGCCTACTGATTTTAATTTCTCCTGTAGGAAGCTCAGAATCTCCAGTCAATCAGTCGATGCAGGAAGAAGTATGCCCAATGATCTCTCTGAGAATCCCAGAACTTAACACTAACACTCCAGTGACGTTGGCACCTCAACGGGTCGAATACAGTGAGAATGTTCATCGAACCAGTAGTGCGTGTTAAACGGTGTCGTCATTGGAAGGGGCACTAGCCCCACCCTATATGAACACTAACGGTTGCAGTTAACGCGTCCCTAATGATATACAAATCTGCGGCAATGGCTCATATACTCACATGCTTATTGTCGCACAATCATTGGAGAAATTACTTTTCTAAATGTCCAGCGTGGGCAAAGGAAATCTTACGCAACAATGAAGCAGGTGCATTGTCAACAGACTGTTGAAAAACGAGGATATTGCTTGTTCTCTATTGTTATAATAAATTATAAAAACTGAGCGAGGATATTTATTGATTCACTCCCCTATAACTGAAAGCAAGGAATGTCTTTGGAAAATCCTTCCCTCTCCGCTCATGGAGTATACTTTGTCCTCCCAGTTTCATTTGGTGACATTTGAAGCGGTTTACCCCAAATTGGTAGGGTAATTTGAGGCAGTTAGGTGCTCGGGCTAGTTAATTTTAATCGCTTCTCATAAAAAAATTATCTCAAGTAATTTCGCTGTTTATTAAGAGTCAAACTTAACGAGAATGGGTGAAAACTTTTTAATGAAAAAAAAAAGTAAGTCTCGCAGGACCTACGTAAACTCACTAGTTTTTTATTTTATGAATAGCTTTTAATAAAAATAAATATAAAATCCAAATTAGGTCTTCTTAATTAATGAAGTGAAATAAGTTACTGCATTACTGTGTCGTATTAGGAGAATAAAGCTGGAATTCTTGCAATCTATAATTATTACAAAAGAGAAAGCGATTATTATTATTATTATTACTATTATTATTATTATTGTTGTTGTTGAAATTAAACCACAAAAATTAATGGTATACTACGAATTAAGTTAAATATATGACCATTTATAGATAATACTGTGTGAGCATTTTTTCACATTTTTAAATGTAGTTATGTTCATGAACTGAGCCCGTGGTATGATTTTTACATTCACTAAAATAGAAATAACATAAAGTTTCCAGTTACATTATTTAACAAGATTTTCATATGTTTCAATAAAACATAAGCATGTTACTATTCAGAAACATTTACAATGTACAAAGCAAATAAACAATCGAAAATAACATCGATTTTCATTGACTATGAAATTTAATTTAAATATTGTAGTAAAAACATAATGAAAACGTTTTCTGAATACAGAGCGCTTTTACATACATATATAATTCTCAAATACATATTAGATTAATTACTATCTTCACGACGATGCTTTTGTTAAATATAAAACATATGTAACGTTATAATTACAGTTTATGTGCCGAATTAGTTTGTCCTTTTATTTTAAAACAATATATAGAAGAAATTAAACACGAGCGCTTTTTAAATTTCGTTTTTCAAGTTTACTCTACCCCTAATGGTCCAATTTCCCTAGTTTTCACAAAATATTTTTCTTATTTTATTTACATTGTATACATGGTGTTTCGGTGCGAAAAAGTAAATACCGTTAGTATTTTTAAATTTTGGGTTTCATGTAAACCACTACTTCTGTTAATCTGATATCTGTGATTTTCAGAAACTATTTTTTTATTGAAATGTTAAATACGGAATTTAGTTAAAAAACCAAACAAACAAACAAAAACAAATGTTAATACCGCTAGAGCGATTTTTATATTTTGGGTAATTCCCCTCCCTGCTAATAGTCCTATTTCACTGATTTTCAAAAACTACCTTCCTTATTAACTTTGGTTTTAACCCCCCACTCGTTTTTAAGGTAAACCTCCACTCTCAATAATCTGATAATTTTCAGAAACTATTTTTCTTGTTTTATTTAAATACACATACAGAGTTTCTTTGCAAAAAATGCAAATATTAATGCCAACAGAGCGATTTAACTTGTGGATTTCAAGTAAACCTTTCCTCCTAATAGTCCGATTTCATTGATTTTCAGAACCTATTTTTCTTGTTTTATTTCAATGGTGCATCATGAATTTCATTTGAAAAAATTTAAAATGCGAATGATAGAGCCATTGTTAATTTTTACTTTAACTTTCACTCATTTTTCAGGTGAGCCCCCACTCATAATAATCTGATTTCACTGATTTTCATAAAATATTTTTGTTTGATTTAAATGATATTTGACTAGTTCTTTTTAAAGGCAAATATTGGGACTGCTAGAGCGATTTTTAAATTTTGGGTTTAAGGTTAACCCACACTCTTAATGACCCGATTTCCTTTATTTTCAGAAATTATATATTTTATATCATTAAATTGCATATATGGACTTTAATTGCAAGAAAACAAATATTCATGCCTCTAGTGCGATTTTAAAATTTCTCTTTAACCCCGCTCATTTTTCATGTGTACCCCTCTCTTAATGCCCGATTGCTATGATTTTCGAAAATAAGTTTTATCAATGTATTTTAAAGTATCTATTGATTTTCGTTGAGAAAAAAAAAATAAAAATTGCGGCCGATAGAACGATTTTTTATTTTTTTTTAAAATAATTTTAGCTTTAGGTCAACCCCCAACCCCAATGGTCCAATTTTGCTGGTTAACAAACTCGATGAATCGTTTGTTAATTAATGGTTATATGTTAAGTTTCTTTTAAAAAAACAACAAATTTGCGACCGCTATAGCGTTAACAGACACACACACACACATATTTGTCTCATTCGATGCTTATTACGCAGGTTCGATGGAGAGTTGAAGTATTCAAAAATATTTCCATTTGTAGATCACAATACCTTACATTCCTTCGGAATTCGCAAATAACGCAAGTATTGTGGTGCCTTTGTAGTTTATTGATTTAAAATTAGGGACTTGTTCGTATAACAACAACACCGATCAGAAAGACAATGACACACAATCTTGGCTTTCATTGCTGTGAGCGCAAGAAGAGAAATTACGTATGATTTGACTGTTTAATTTCGCCCTGATATCACGTCTCTGAATGCTCCGAAATGTGTGTTCAGTGACATCATTTTCAGCACTTATAATCACGCGGTTTATTTCACTATTATAGTAATTTATCTTAATGCTGCGCTAAGCCTTGACGAGCGACGTGGAGACTGCCCTGATGAGTAGTTCAATAATCTCTCCGGTTTTGTCTTAGCAGCTTTTATCCCAACTTTAACTCCATGTGGTTTCCGGACGCTATATGGGTTTCATAAATACACGCGCAAGGCATTTTTTGACGCTATACGGCGTTTACAAACATAGGTGCAGAACAACTGTGACAACTTAACATTCTGTAATCAGGAATTGACTGGACCGCGTCTAGCTCATATGGGTCATATCAGCGTCCCTATGTGATCAACCGCCACGGGTGGCCGAGGTCGTTAAGGCATGGACTCGTGAGCGGGAGGTCTGCGGTTCGAATCCCGCCAGGACCGTCCTCCCTGACTGGGGTTTTTTCCAGGTTTTCCTCAGTCTTCATAACTGGCAAATGCCGGGGAGGTACCTAAACTTAGGCCTGGAACGCTTCCTTCCTTAAATAAAAAAAAATCCTTTCCCAATATATCATTTCATTTCGTGTATCATCAGTGTCCACCGCCTGTGGTGCCTCAGTAGTAAAAACGGGCGTTAAACACTACTCAAAAAAAAAAAAAAACCTATGTGATCAGAGTGAACGTCATAATTGTCCTGCGCTGGAAGCATGACCATTAAAACACATGAAGTGTTGTCTTGGTAACTTCGACGTTTCCTATCTCAAAATTTCTATCTAGCAAACATTCAATTGTGAAATCACAATTAATTTATTACATGTGTTCTGACGACACAATCTATAAAAAAAGAAAAAAGAAAGAAAAACACACATAAATAAATCTTGTCAATCCAAAGCTGATATGCGCTGTCAACAAACATAATCTTCCGCACTTATGCTGGGAGGACCAGAGGTGGTGATAAGGCTCTATGACTTGACATGGAATGAGTAGGGGGGAACTAGGCATGTACTTTGAAGCAAACACCTTTCTATTAATCCCATAATGACTACGGTACCTTATAAATTATAATAAGTACAACAGTTTCATACCAAATTAAAATGATTATTGCTTGAAAACCTCTTTTAAAGATGTTTATTGCTCATTTTATTCATTTATAAATGAATTGTGCGGATAGTTTGTGAACTATTTATAAAGGAGGAGAAATGCGACGTTTTTTCTATGGTTAACAAGCACGTGCGCTTGTTAACATCGCATCTCAGCTTTCGTTGAAAGATATTACGAGGGTGGATCATTAAGTAGCGTACACCATTTTTTTAAAATTATATTAGTTGAGACAAAATAATTTATAGGCACGGTGAACACTTGCGATACATAAAATGAAATGATATATTGGGAAAAGATTTTTTTTAAGGAAGGAAACGTTCCAAGCCTAAGTTTAGGGTACCTCCCCGGCATTTGCCAGTTATGAGTACTGAGGAAAACCTAGAAAAACCTCATTCAGGGAGGACGGTCCTGGCGGGATTCGAATCCCAGACCTCCCGCTCACGAGTCCGCGCTTTAACGACCTCGGCCATGGTGGCGGTCAAATCCGAGGGTGTAAGGTATGGTGGGCACAGGAGCATCCAAACCAAATTTCACGATTTTGGACGGCCAGAAGCCGCAACATGGGAGCGAGCATTATCATGGAGCAGTCTGACATTTTCAGCGTTCCGTTTGTCACGAAGGACACGGCGCAACTTGATCGATGTTATTTCATACGAAGCTGCATTCACGGCGGTCCCTTGTGTACGAGTAAGAAATTCCACCAACAGAACACCATGCATATACCAAAACAGGGTCACTACAACTTTTTTCGTAGATTGCGTCACTGTGAATTTCTTCTTTGCTGGGAAATCGGGATGTTTCCCGTTATGTTTCAGGCGTACAGTGATACGCTCACCAGTCACGGTATACCCTTGTGCAGCTTAACGCCGTAAGTGTTTCAGGCACGTCATCATTAACTCGCCTTTCTAGTTCTTCGGTACCCAGCTGACACTAACTTTACGAAAACTCCATGCACGATATCGTACACTGTTGAACAATCTGACGAGGTTCGTAGATGGATCCGCCGGTCGTTCAGATTTGCATTCTCAATGGCTGTGACATTCTGTTGTGTTGCAGTTGTTACCGGTCGTCCGGAACGTGGCGAGTCAATAAGGTTCATGCGACCTCTTTTAAAGAATGTGCACTACCACGGTCCAGTCTTCTCCATATAACATTCCCCTGCGTATTTCACTCACATTTTGTCCTTTCACCCACAAAAAACCAACTACACTTCTTTGCGACGTATTTCTCCTTTTGTCACAAGAGCTATATTTGATCTAATATAGGAGGTCTCTAGCGCAAACTTCAAACTAAATGTCTGCAAAATTTAACCGTCCCAGCTAAAATAACATTGCGGTAAAAAAAATTAGTGTGCATTACTTAATTATACACCTTGTAGGTTAATTAATGATGTATGTATAACAATGACGATTTGGTAAGATATTATATAAAAAAAGAAATAACAATAACAACGTATTAATAACTAGACTGCACTTAAATATTGCTCCACAATTTGAGCAAATAAAGTTTTACAATTAATTAATTTTAATGAATATTTTATTAGAAATTTTGCAACTGTTGAAACAAAGAACCAAATAATGCATATGAGATAAATAAAGATACTTTTCTCTATTCCATGTAATGAGCACAATGCTCCAGTAACGCTGTAAAAAAGCAGTGAACTGTTATCGACCCAAACATGGAGGAGTTTTGGGACTGTGCCGTCTCAGAGAGTTGTAATGCTCTAAAGTTAAGACTTTGCTTTCCTCCACATGTTCTTCACAAACCTCCCACGCAAAACTTCTAACATTGTTGCGGCTGTTAAAGAGAAAAACAAGAAACATTTTAAACTTGTTGTGTTTTTTGGCAACTTTTGCCTTCACATCACTTTTAACAAACTTTTTAACAACCTGCCTGTGGAACACTTAGCGTCTCTAGCACTCATAAATTTCGTCTTTTTTCTTTTCTCTTTCCTTCTATATTTTATGACCTTTTAGCTCTACGCTGTACCAAACTTTTAGCTCATTCACTCCCAACAATGGTTAACTTAGGGATCTCTCTCGGCTACCGTACTCCACTTCTTTTAATGGTGCCTTTATTGTACCTTTTTTTACCTCTCTCTCCGTGGCTTTTAAAGTCAAAACAGTTTCATCTACAGCAAGTAATGTATGTCAGTGCTTTTATAATATTGACGAAATATGTTAATATAAGCATTTTCCATTTTTAAAGTCTCGTGGAATATATAACTAAGTAGCCAAAAATACCAAACCGCGCAGAATACGCAAGATGAGATGTCTAGGGGAGAAAAAACTGAACGCATTTTCTTTGGAATAATGATATTTCAGAGCACGGTGTTGTTTTGATAATACAACGTGCCATAATTTTAAACTTTTATTCCTGTTAAAGTTGTGGAAACTGCAGCTTTAAAAAGAGTGTTTAACAGCTATCTGGGAACTTAACTCTTTATTATGCTGATTATCTTTGGATTAAACTAATTTTAAGATTTTATAGAATTTTTAATTGAATCAGGAGTATTAAATCCTTTATGGGTAAACAAAAAATAAAACCTGAATCTCATAATACTGGTAGTTTTTACTTTTTCAGTAATCTGCGTGTAATTAAAAATTTTTTTTTCACAAAAGTATAGTTGGATTCTGTAAAATCCTTAGAAAGAGATGAAAATAGTGTTTGCTGCATGCAGATCCTATTTCACGTGCTAAAATAATATCCCCAGCTTTCTCGTTCAATGCGTTCACACTCTCTTTATATTCTATTTTATTATCACATGGTTTATTTTTCAGTTATTTCATTTGGATGTCTATATTTTTTGAATTTTCTTTATTCTATTTTCTAATGCCTGTTTCATATTTAAAACATTTTATCTAATAACTATTGAACTATTGCTTTCATTAGTACAGTTCTTCATATGTTGTTCTTTAACGGATTTATTTACTTATTTAATGCTACCACTCCATGGCAGTTAAAAATATAAAAATTACTCAGCACAATGCAAGTAGCATAAAGAACGAATAGTTAATACAGAAAGGAAGGAAACATTCCAGGCCTAAGTTAAGCGTACCTCCCCGGCATTTATTAGGACTGAAGAAAATCTGGAAATAATCTCAGTCAGGGAGGGCTGCCTTGCGGAAATCGAACCCCAGACCTCCCGCCCACGAGCCTGTACCTTATTTACCTTACAACAGATAATAGAAAAACATCGATAGAATAAAAAGACAAAAGTTATGGGAAATTATTAATAAAAAGTTATTCCGCTTTACGTAATTGAAGTAATAAGAAATATATATTTATATACAAGTATAGAAATTCAAATATATGGAGACTGAAACAGATCTAACAAACCTTCGTGTAAGACAACGTTGCAGTCGACGCCACTACTAGCCTACGAAAATGAACTGGGTAACCCCACATTTTAATATTGAAGAGTATTTCACTTATGTGACATCATCGTAAAATCGAGCAATGGTAAGAAACAATTTTGACCAGTCACAGCCCGATATCGCATTGAAATTATTGTAAAAGTTTATCAAATCCCTTTTATCACGCGAAGCGCATTTGCCTTGTGGTCAGTATAGCCAACTGTATACTCCCACTATATAATTCCTGAGCACTTTTGTATGTTTTCAGTAATTATAGCGCATTGCTTATTCACTCAAGCAATTGTTTTTCCGTATTCAGCCAAACATTCTGAAAGCATTTTGTAAATTATAACAATAATGCCTTAGCAACCATAAATGTTGATAAGCACGTTGTTCAGAACGGTAAAATATTCTCTCTCTAATACTCACTTGATATTAGTAAATCGAACTGTAGATTGTAATAATCAACTTTCGTCTATTTCAGTCTCACGGTTTCTGAATAGATGGGTGTTCATAAGTGTAATGTTTTATACAATTATTAATATTCTGTGATCGAATTTCAAATATATATTACTTCTATTCTTATTCTATTCATGAAATAGTTCCAAACCAGTATTTGGTTCTTTTCTATTGGTCTTACTGACAATTCACGTTCGTCTGTTGCTAGATGACTGGAAAAGGTTAAGTATTTATAACACAAATATACACAATATTGTAAGCCAAGCTTATGATAATTATATTTAAATTCTTATTTTATTCATGAAATAGTCCTAATAAATATCATTCGAGGGTCTGAGCTTTCCAGAAACTCACTCACTAATTATGTAAATTCTTCGGCAATCTCAGACCCTCTTATGATGTTACTTGACGATAGTTACGTTTATTAATAAAAGATTATTATTTCTAACTCTGATAATACTTTGCAGAAGTCTTTATATTAAATATATAAAATAGCAAAGAAGTACAACATGACATCCACGAATAAATGTCGGGGTAAAAATCCTAAGTATGGCTTCCTTCGGAAGGGAAGTAAAGCCGTGGGTCCCGTGTCGTACATTTACGGCACGAAAAACAACCTCAAGTCTGAAAGAAGAGGCCTCTGAGCAAAATTTGTCGGCGTTTCACGCCCTAAATAGAATGGGACGCTGATGACCTGAGCTGTTAAAGAGTGTCCGTAAATAAAACAAATCACGAATAAATGTAAAGTTATGGCATTTAAAAGGAAAGCAAATAAGAGGCCGAAATTTGTAATAAACAATAAGATGATAGAACAAGTAGAGGAATTGAATGTCACTTGTCTTATAAAACACATTATGCCAAACAAAGAAAATGGAAACGTTTAATTATATGAATGGCATGATGATAACACCATTGCAAAATAAGGTAAGAAGGACATTTTATTAGAATATTATAAAATAATGCCAGTGCGGAAAAAGTTGTAAGTTAGTGAAATTTGGGTGACAACAGAATAAAATGAAAATAGACTGCAAGTAAATAAGATGAAATTTTTAAGTACAATAGCAGGATATAAGAAAACCGACCATAGAAGAATAGAAGAAATACAAGAGGACTTAGGTGTATATAATGTGTGTGTGATTAGTGTTTAACGCCCGTTTTTACTACTGAGGCACCACAGGCGGTGACACTGATGCTCCATGAAATGCAATGATAAATTGGGAAAAGATATTTTTTAAGAAAGGAAGCATTCCAGGCCTAAATTTAGGGTACCTCTCCGGTATTTGCTATTAATGAAGACTGAGGAAAAGCTGGAAAAAAAACTCAGTCAGGGAGAACGGTCCTGGTGGGAGTCGAACCCCAAGACATTCCGCTCACGAGTCCGCGCCTTAACTACCTCGGCCACCCGTAGCGGTGAGTGTATAATGTTAAAATCTAAGAAATATAAGAATGAAGCGAAAAACTCGCGTGAAGAAGATAAAACTAGAAGAACTATCAAATAAATGTAAAAGATCAATCAAACAAATATTCAAATAGAAGCTGAAACCAGAAAGATTATCTCAATGCTTTAAAAAGTATAATCCAAGAGGAACTAGAAATGTCGAATAACCCATAAAACGATAGTACTGAACAAGATATGTAGATTGCTGCAGACAGCAATGTTTAAAGCATGGACGAACATGTTTTTTCACAAAACGTGGATATAAACAGACACGTGAGAAAAAGCGTGCATTTTATTAAAGCAAGCTTTACTACCACTACCACCACCACCACTACTATTACTACTATTACTACTACTACTACTACTACTACTACTACTACTACTACTACTACTACTACTACTACTAATAATAATAATAATAATAATAATAATAATAATAATAATAATAATATACAACTGAATGTGTTTCATTGTCAGAAGTTTGTGAGATATATGATGTAAGAGGTTATAAATATAAATTTTATATCCCTCGAGTAATGACGAAAAATCAGTACAGCAAACAGTTAAAATCGATACACCTGAAAGAGATTAAATCCCCTTCCTTAATGTTATATAGGTAATGTGCAGGTGTTGGAGCCCAGTTCTGAATGCGCAACTTGCAGCAATAACCAACTTAATTTTGAAGTTGCTAGTCTGCATGCGCATGAAGTTGCAACAACACAACCAAATCCAGTTAACTTGCTAGCTTTCTTCAACCCACTGTAAATGTTAATTTAATTGCAACACAAACAACGAAAGCAACAACTGTTTTGACAAGGAAGCAGAGGCAATACAATTTGTATGTGTCACCAGCAGCCGCCCAAGGAGTCCTAACTAATAGTTTACCAACTACAGCCGCAGGAAAGAAAGAAAGAAAGAAAGAAAGAAAGGGGAGAGTGTCGTTAGGAAAGCGTTTCAGTGGCGACCAGTGACTTTGATGTAGCAGTCAAGGCCTGTTTAAAGCCAGCAGAGTGTTTTAGGATAAGATTGTTTTGTCAATACATATATAATACAGTATGAATCATGAGCCCCTATCTATGCAACCCACTGACTAAAATTTTATTTGAAAACTTCGATCCTATTACCAAACAATAATTTCATCTGTAATATGTTTCTGCGCCTATTGATTAAATGTTGCGGAAGGCTCAAAACGACAGTTTCTCGTAGATATGAAAGTGGGATGATGTAGCCTTTCTATTAGACGTTTTAACGTTGTTAATTACACGGCACAAGATGTTACATCTATTGTCGTATCGCGTACGTGCAGTAGTTTATGCTAAACTTGAAACACCCATTTATTCATGCATGTGATAGGGCACAGTGGCGGTTTGTGGCATAAAAAATTGGTGCACACTTACCTTCAGATAAGTGATATAGACAATTAGATCAAGTTTGGAAATAGAACTAATTGGTTTTTTTGTTTCTGAGATCTGGGACTAGAGGGAGGAAATAGCATGTAGAGAATCACCGGAGTCAAAACACAAATAAATTCCATTATATAGCAATACTAAGCAAGCACCATGGCGTAACAACACATAACCATAGCTGCAAGCCCTCATCAAAACACATGAGCGCCAAAATCACAAATACATAAGTACTAGTCAATTTCGTAGAGTCGTGGGTAATATCGCCGCGCTAATTTCTACAGGTGCGTGAAGATTTATCAGTGTTATTATTGTTCGGATACTACGTCCAGGAAAAGAATTTCGCGTCTCTTTTGAATGCCTCCTTGCACGAATGTAAACTGTGATTTGATTCCAGTTGTTTCTCTCCTGCAAACCCTCGTGTAATCTTCATGCCTTCTGGGTAAAAAACAAACAAACAAAAATAAAGGAATAAGGCGATTTATTCTCAAACATTACGCTTAATTATATCTACCCGTTGTTTTAGAATACTTATTACACAACAGAAGACTGATAAAATTTAAACGTCTATATTTCAACATAACTACAACATATCAGAAATATTACAGCAATTGTATGACACGAAAATGAGCTTTTAAAAAGTATATTGACTTAATTGACTGTTTATATGTTATTTTATGTATAAGTAATAAAGCAACTTATGCACCGGAATGACGCTATAGAAACCCGAAGCTACAAATAGCAGCACCACACCAATTGCTCAATCAATATAGCCGCAGCTGAGTACAATATGTTAAAGCAATACATTAACAATAAAATTGTATTTTTAAAACTACGGACTATAAAACTGGTAGCTAAACGTAAAGGAATTCTCAAAAATGATATTTATCAAGCTGGCAAAGCTCGCTGGCTCGCGCATCCTTCTGAGTTGCTTTTGAAGCGGTTGCTCTCCTCGCCCTATATACTACCCGCTGTTCGATTCTCCTTTTAGGTTGTATTTGCTATCTTGGAGTATGAAGTAAGCGCCTACCGTTGTCATGGCAACCGCTATGAAACAGGTCGCAAATACAGACAAGTTTGTTTGGATTGAGCTGTATCAGCGGATACAGTGTATAATCATTCCAAAGCAGCGCGCTGTTACTAATAAATTCGAATGTCAGCACTCAGAAAAAGTTTAAATTTCAGTTAAAACACAAAAACTTCGAAATGAATAATTACGTATATACTGGATAAAACAGGCCTTGAAAGGAATGTACGCCACCCGTTTGGGGTATAGGCGTGCCTTTAATTGGTTAGGCTGTCAGCGTGCTCCACCATTTTCTTTTGGGCAGCTTTTGACACTAGATCTATACGATAAACAGCTCCTTTAGTTGGGGGTATTGAGGATGTGTACTAATGATATTGTACAGTAACGTTTATAAATTCGGCTAGAAAACTGTCGCAGCTCTTAGTATAAAGGTACCGTATGGAACTGCATATCCAGAATACCTTCTTTCCCTTAAAATACGTTTGCACTGAATATCTAGCCTTTGCTTCTCTATATGTAGGTGCGTAAATGGAATATGAAGACAGGCCTAAGATACAGCTGTCTCTTAGCAGGGTGCATAAATTAAAAATACCTAGGGGCAAATGGATGAGCCTATGTTGACAAAACACACATTATACAGTTTGAACAAGTGAGATAGCATATAAAAGCATTTCTAGAATTTATATTACATAGGTATTGTTTCGCTGGTTTTTTTTTTTTTTGTTTTTTTTTTTTTCTCCTTATAAGATATTATGAATGCAATACTCATGGTTTCTTTAAATTAGCAAACCTGAACTTAAAACATCTGCAACTCAAAAGAATGGTAATGATATGGAGTTACTACATAGCTACCCTATTATGTATGCTTCCTCGGAAGATAAAGCGGCCTCTTGTTCGTACATAACAGCGTCGGCCTACGCGCGGGCGTACAGCTTGCGGTGAAATAAAAACATATTTTGGGATGCTACATTCCCATGAAGATAAAATCATACTCGGTCAGTGAAAAATATTTATGATACTAGTATTAAAGTAGCATTTTATTTTGTTAACATATATGTCATATACTGTTGTTAGAGAGCTCTTAGCTCTTTGGCCAGTCCTGGTGGTCTAGTGGTAACCATACTTGCCTCGTAGACCCGAGATCGCGGGTTCAATCCCTGCCAGGGTCGATGGATTTTTTTGGGCGTAAAAATCCCAAGTATTCGGAAGGGAAGTAAAGCCGTGGATCCCATGTCGTACATTTACGCATGAAAAATAACCTCAAGCCTGAAAGAAGAGGCCTCTAAGCAAAATTTGTCGGCCGTTTCACTCCCTGAATTGAATGGGACGCTGATGACCTGAGATGTTAAAGAGCGTCCGTAAACATAACAAATCAACTACAACAAATTCCTATTGGCTGAAAAGCGGAAGGAAAAAACACTTGACTGCAGTATATTAAATGACATGACTAAACAAATGTAATCTTGAGAGTTTGTTTTATTTCTTACAAATGTTAAAGACTTCGAAGATTAATAACAAAAAAATTAACCAAGCCGTGGACAGTCCTAAGTCTGTGTAAAATGGGAAGAGAAATGTGCATAAACGATCTGCATTCACTGGTCCAAACGAGTTGTTCCCCCTGGAACAGACGGTAACTAGTGACTAAACGGTATGGAGTCTACATAATAACCGAGCAAGGCTACACAAACATGTATGCCAAAAGTAAAAACGGCGCTTAGGTTTTATTGCAAACATTAAATAAAGGCGCTACCAAGTGAAAGCTTATGCTATTCCATTTTGGTAAAAATTCAATTGTGATAATACTAAATATCCGCCGCTAACAAAACTTTCATTTTTGTTTTCAGAATAAATCGAAAAGACTGTTAGAAGTACATGACGCATTGAAAATTCTAGTTTGGCATCTGAAATTTATGCTTGCAGTATACCCTATATGTAAAACACATCTACATTTTGAGTGTTATCAATGTCCTTGTACAGAAGGTGCTTTAAATAATCTAAATGTTCCGTGTATATGTCGCTCAGCATATTATCTATCACTTATACACTTTATGTGATGGTTTTATGAGTCTATTCCAGATTAAAATATTTAATGAGCCATTATGCATTTTTAAGTCAGATTATGTATCAGAAGACTTTTAGTTGTTCACTGGCTGTGCAGAGAGTGTCACAAAAATTAAACTTGAGCGTCATATGGCTTTCAATGCAAAAGGTAACTAGCTTTTGTATACCAACGTGTATTGCAAAGTATGTACATACAGTTTTCAGTTGTTCGCTTCTTTACTGACAGGCTTAGATTTAAAAAATATAACGATTTTAAATATGAAACTTAGCAGAGTTGTGTGTCTAGCGAAATCCTGTAAGTCTAATAAGAATTTTACATTTGTGATTGTTAAAATGCTATACATATAAAGTCGTATGTTCTTTTTCTGCAGTTTAAATTACAGTTTAAAATAGCCCAATTAATGCAATACAATAGTCGCTATTTAATTTTCTGGATTTGAAGAAAATGTGAAAGATATATTTTTGTGGGCAGCACTGGAAAGAGTTGTCTTATAGGCTGTATAATACATGAGATGAATTGATAAATTGGGGAAGGATTTTTTTAAAGGAAGCATTCCAGGCCTACACTTAGGGTACCTCCCGGGCATTTGCCATTTATGAGATTTAAAGAAAACCTTGAAAACCCCCAGTCGGAGAGGACAGGACCGCAGGACTTAAACCGCAGCTACGTTTAACAAAAAATATATGTTATGGTATTGGAGTCTTCCATGCCTTTCTTTTTCGTTTATGAGAGCTATTGAAATCAACACAAATAAAACAAAGTTAAAAGTGATGTTTGAAAATCGCCACTCCTACCTCAGATGAGATCAAAGTACAGAGCATTAAAAAAAAAAGTCGCATTGTAGTAACATCACATTACTTGAAATTTATCAGCTGCCAGTTTGTGTTTGGCGCATTTTAACAATTCCAGTCAGTTCCTCTAAAGTTGCTGTATGATTTATTATACGTGTCTCTGTGTAATATACAAACCTAAAGTAAGTTCTCGTTTGGTTGCTCTGTTTTTAATCTGTTAGTTATGTGGGGGAAATAAAAAACTGTTATTAAAATTGATGAATATTATTTGAAGGTACAGTGCCAAGATTAATTTGAAATGAAAATTTACCAGTTCAAATTGCTCAAATCAAGCACATAAAACCGGAGTCCTGAGGGAGGCACCATATTCACGTCAGAGGAGAATCGACCCACAATTCTGTCTTGAACAGAGACGGGTATATGAGTAAAAAGAAGTTTTGATTCTCACTCATTAACCCAGATACCTTTGATCTAAGTAATATACAAACCGCTCTCAAACAGGATAGAAAGACACACTTAAGGAGCGGGTGGAAAAGGCTGCCAAACATATGAGCTCCAGAGAGTTGAAAAACTGTGAGAATGTTAATTAATTAACCCCTTTCATTGTTGAAGAAACTTGCTGTATTGCTATTGCAAAATCTATTGTGGAAAATGCATTAAACATGTTTTATACTTACAACATAGTATGTTTACTTAATATTATGTAAAGTCATGTATCATTATTAAAATATATATTTTAATTTGAAAATAGAGAATACTTTGCATGAACAGCATTTGCAAATATATCCATTTATCAAGTTTGGATTCATTTGAAACTGAACGGCATTAATATAAACATAATGATCAGATAATGCTCTCATTGACTCCTATTGAACAAAGATTCATCAGTGTTGGAATCAAAAAGTGTAACATTCACGTTCTGAAAATGTTTCGTAATTAAGAAAGTAAATACAGAATAATGATATAACCATAAATATATTTTTCATATCATAATCATGATATTAAAATTCACAACTTAATTACTGGAAATAATTATTTTATAACTACTATAATGGAAAGTTAATGTAATGAATCTACAGTAACATTTCATTTTAAGAGATAATTGTAATAATCATAATATAACGGAGTTGTGACAGGTAAATATGGACTATATTGTGTTTACCCTTAGACTTCTACAAAAACAATCACACAACATGCAGCAAGTTGCAAATGAGATATGATAATATAAAGAGATTTTATTTTATTATGGACCTACAAGAATAGTAATGAATGGATCTTGAAAATGAAATTTTCCACAAAACAATTATTACTTTTTGGTTAAATGATAGTATATTGAGGATAGACTAAGCTAAAATAAAAAACAATAACTACATCGTAGAAACAATAAAAATTGAAATAATAATATAAATGATTTGGAGGGACATTTGAAGGTGGAGTACACTAAAATAAACAAAAAAAAATCTTCTGTGGAAAGAATATGTTGAGAATTCAATGATCGTAAAAATACTAATACATCATAATTGAGTACCATACGTCATTAATTGTTTTCTTTTATTATTTTTACGACGCCAATGTATTGAGTTTGTTGTTATTGTTATAAGCAAAGATGGAATTACTGCAAAAAATTTTAGCTTAAGCTGGAAAGCCTGAATTGCACTAATACCAAGAACATGTTATGACAATTATCAGAAGAAATGCGACAGATTCAATAATTGGAAGAACAGTAAAAATATCACGTGTATTTCAGAAACTTGAATGCAGGTTAGCACAGAGCATCCCAATGAACTATGAAGTAGCTTGTGCATATAAGCGAGAGGGGCCTCACCGTCTGCGGGTATCGTGGAGTGGCGCTGACACAACCATACTCACGCAACAGTTTCCTTGGCTATTTTAAAAGGGTTTACTTGACAAATTTATGATAGTAATCACCATCACATCTTAAAAAATCTATACACCACTGTCTGTAGTTCGCAATTCAGGTGGATATTTTGTATCATGTCCTTCAGTTGTCTTGTATGTGGTATTTTTAATTTAATCCAGAGATAAACCCCGCAAGATACTAGGGCAGGGAACCGAGGGGACAACAAATTATTTCTAATTATTCTGAAACACTCTTTCAATTTATCTTATAGAAATATTTCATTTTATGAACGGTGCTAGAGTTTTGTTGGAAAAGACGAAATCGCGCTTCCTGTTGGCTAACTCTCTAAAGAAAAACGGGAATCAAAAGTGTATTCACGTATGTCAGTGTAGTTTAAATAGCTGTAACTTTAACAATTTAATAGCTCTTTGCACAGAGCCATAAAAAGAGCGTTCTTTTGTGATGAAAGATTTTTAAGTGATTTGGGGAGGTGGGCTTTCCAAATTATGACAGATGTCCTTTAATATTTCTTGGTGAGAACCCTAAGCTATCTGTTAGGGTTTCTTATACAGAAAACTATCTTTGGTCTGATATTTATTGTAAAGATATTGGATTTTCGTACAGCATTTTATTAAACATTACAATATATATGAATCGTAAAGCTATAAAACAGTATAGGATACGATAAGCGAAATCAGTATTATTACATAAAGGAAGTAACTTATGGAAAACGGAATTTAAACGGTTATTTACTGACTTGTGGCCCAATGAATAAATAAACGTATGAAAATGGAGTTGCTATAGAGATACTAAGATGATCAAACAAGCTAAAGCACACATATATAGATTTTTAATGGGTCGATAATAATAATAACGTATTAGAGTAGGATACCTATTAAACTAATAGGCTCATTAAATAAAACATTTAAATTTTATTACTATAATAATGTCCGTCACGCAGGAACTGCGTAAACAGTGAATTCCTCACCCAGTTGAATAACGTTTAATAAAAATGAATACAAAGTGCAAATGAGGCCTTATTAATTAATGAAATGAAATTAGTTATGAGATTGCTGTATGGTATTTGGGGAACACATTTAGAATTCCTGCAACCACTATGTGTTACAAAAAAGAAACCACGTTTTTAGAATTATCACTATTGTTGTTGAGATTAAATCAATAATTAATGGCATACTATTAATTAAATGAAATATATGACCAATGATAAACAAAGCTATATTGTGTGAGTATTTTGAAATATTTTTAAATGTAACAATGCTTATGAACTCTTATGAGCCCTTGATATCATCTTTACATTCACTAAAATAGAGAAAAATAAGTATAAGTTTCGAGTTACATTATGTATTTACATTAAGAGAAGAAGATGTTCATATATTTCAATAAAACAAAAAACATGTTACTATTCAGCAACAAATACACTGAAAAAAGTAAAAAAAAAAAACATTCGGAAGTTATTTTGATTTTCATTTGCTTTGAAATTTAATTTAAGTGTTATTGTAGTAAAAATATACAACGAAATGTTTTCTGAAGGCTATTACAGAACGCTTTAATACAAATATAATTCCGAATCACATATTAGATTAATATTTCACGACCATGTTTTTGTTTTTGTTTAATATAAACTATATGCAGCGTTATAAATACAGTTCAATGTTGGATTAATTTGTCCCTTTGTTTTAAATCAATATAGAGAAAATTAAACGTAAGAGCGCTTTATAAAATTTTATTTTCAAGTATATCCCTACTCCTAATGATCCAGTCTCTCTAATATTAGAAAACTATTTTGGAACGAAACTCGATAGATGTCTTTAAAATAAATTTATATAGTAGTTTTAGAAAATCATGGCAATCGGGTCATTAGAAAAGGAGTATACCTGAAAAAGGAATGGGGATTAAAGAAAAAAATTTAAATCGCTCTAGCAGCCGCAATTTTGCGTTTTTTTAAAAAAAGAAAACTTGATATATGTCAATGAAATAAAACAAAAAAAATAGTTTCCCAAAATCAGTGAAATCGGACTATTAGGATGAAGAGAGGTTTGCCTGCACTCCAAAATTTAAAATCACTCTATCGGCATTAATATTTATTTATTTTTTTCGCAAAGAAATTCGGTATATACTATTTAAATAAAATAAGAGAAAAAGCAAAAATTGCGGCCTTCTAGAGCGATTTTGATTTTTTTTTTTTTTTTTATGTTTGCCTTATGTTAATCCTCACCCCCAACGGTACGATTTTACTAGTTAATAAACTCGACAAATAGTTTGTTAATAAATGGTTATATGCCGAGTTTCGTTGAGAAATAATAACGCACGCACGCGCACACACACACATGCATATTTTTGGTTAACTTATATTATTCTTTTTTCTCTTTAAATATAGGAGCCTTAGATTTGGATAAATCATTATAAATTCTTTACATGGGTACAACCGCAATAGCTTATATCCCTTCGGAATTCGCCAAAAAATAAAATAAAATGTATGTTTTACGAGACCAACCACAACAGCATACTCCCTTCGGAATTTACTAAAAGATTTTTACATTCCTTTAGAGTTTCACGTTCCAAAACAAGATGCATGAAAAGACTCCACGGAATGTGGAGAGGAGAGAGACAGAAGCATGTTTAATTTGGGTGCTGTGGCAAGCTGTAACACTCGTTCATAATCAGTCAATTAAACTCATTACAAGAAGACCCCCGAGTGTAATCATTTTGGTGATAACAGTTTATACAAATAAGCATATATTTCAAAGAAATTAACTAGAGTTAAGATAAAACTTTTGACCGAATTTTAATCCCCAGACTCTCTGAAACTGGTTGTGGATCTTCTGCATTTATTGCAAAGTCAATACATCTTTCAACTGCGAAGTTAGTTATTTGATTTGTTTGATGATTTGACATATGTAGACCGTTAGTTAAAAGCCTCAAATCGTATAAATAATTTAGAGCCATGTGTTTCATTGATGTGCGAAGATGGCCTTATATTGCTCAAAAACTAATTATACTAATTTTTTATACTTCTGGTTTAACTTAAATAGATGCTATGCCTCCAATTTGAAATGGAACACCCAACAATTTCAAATGTTCGATTTAAGAGCTTTTCGAGAAGTACCTGTACTAAATTCTTCTCTACAAATTATAAGCAAGAAAACAAAAAAATTGTAACCAATGACAAACGATCTTTCTGTCTTCAATGCTTTGTCAATTATAATAAAATAAAAGGTGCATCGTGTAGAACACGTTTATCGATACAAAAATTGTTATTCAAGTTGTTATATTTGGTTAAATAGTTCGATATATTATGTTGAGAGTAAGAATCATTGTTAACTATGGAGACAGGTACTGGTCTCATCGAGAGGTTGCTAATTTATTTAATGACATGTATCCAGTGCCCTGTTTCACGAACTTCGTGAACTAGTAAAACTATTCTCCATTCTAGTATTGCTTGTTTATTTTACAAGTGTGTGTTTCTAGAACTGCTAGTTACTAGTGTGGCAGACTGATTTTATCAGCGTGCATTTTGTTTCATTGTTCTGTTTCACGAAACACTTGGTCTAGCAATATTGCGTATTGTTAACTAGTAGAATTCTGACAATGGTGACTTTACATACTAGTGTACATGTTTCAGATTGGATATTGATTCTACCAATTAAGTTCGACGCATTTAATTATAAAGCTCATTAAGAATTATTTATGCAATATGTGATCTCAAATTCACCATCCATTCCCGCGTGCTTCTTGAACTATCTATTTTCACTTGAAAA
The DNA here is from genome assembly GCA_030762175.1 of Metallyticus violacea. NCBI lineage: Eukaryota > Metazoa > Arthropoda > Insecta > Mantodea > Metallyticidae > Metallyticus > Metallyticus violacea. The sequence continues at coordinate 24,286,307 of CM060831.1, read as the reverse complement.
ATTATTGTACAGACTGAGCTACTTATACAATTATTTGTAGATATTAATATAAATGATGAATATGAATGTAAAATAATATCATGTACAATTGTAGTTTTCTTGGTGTTTGGCCAAAATGCGTTCTTCACACACGCGTAATCATTCTCCAATGTAATTAACCCCAACGTTTTTACAGTTTGCGCTATTATTTTCCATATTTCGGATTTGTCTTTCTTCGCAATTTTGTCAGAGAATTGCCCAAACAGCACTTCTTTATGCTCATTAATTAAATGCAACACTGTTACTTAGTTTTGAATACTAGATATTCTCTTGGGTGTGATAGACATAGTGCTATTACTTCGCTTGAATATATGATTTAAAATACATGTCCGTAAACAAAATCGCATCAACAAACAGCCCACAGAGTGATAAATGTCCCTGAAACAGCCTTCTCGACGCTCGGATACAGTCGCTACCTAGTAATTTTGACAAGTGACTAACGACAACATTTTACGATTCTACCATTGTGGAACAGGTTTTATTAGAACTGGTGCATTTAGAACTAGTAACCAGTAAAATATTGGACTAGTTGTTTTGTGAAACAGGGTCCAGGTCGCAATTAAATTCCACATATAAAGATGACAAGGATCGTAAGGAAATTTACCCAAACTAGAAGCGTAAAGTATGTACCAAAGTCGTCCAAAAATGCATTAATGAGAATAGTGCCTTGAATGTACTCCGTGTGCAAGAAAATGCAGAATGTTGTACTAAAAATTGTCGTTAGAATGAAAGGTAAGCTGTGGTGCACACTCTTCAAAGTATCAAGCAAAATCAATTTGGAGTAAACTTTAGAGAACAATCCCGACAAAAGAATGCAGTTTTATGAAGTAAGCGACTTAGGAAAAGTAGAAGGCATGAACTTATACATGCACTACCAGTTGTTTTAATGATACCATTTAACACATTTTAAGATATGTTTAAATTTATTTCATATAATTAAAACATTAACGTGTTCTATGAACTTTAAATGAAGACACATTTTGCATATTAAAAGGATTTTCTCTTGCGAAGCCATTTTTTTTTCTTTTCAAACACTCTCAATGTTATACTTTTTTATGTATAATAAATGTAGCTTTTCCTCTGAGTCTGTAATTTTTACTTGACCAATAAATAAGTGTTTTATCTGTAGTAATATAACGAAAGCTTCAGAATATATCTTGAGAGAATCTAGAGCTTGAGTTTATTTATTTTGACAATTTAGGGCGTAAAATGATAAAAATAAAATAATATGTTTATACAATGCGCTTACAATTATGAATGTCCAATTCGGCATTTTAATTTCCACTAACAGTTAAACAGGTGAAGGGCGAAATTATAAAAATTTAAGGGATATACTGTTTTCTTTTTTCATTTAAACTCTTTGGTAATAAATTGAAAACCACTAAAAACTTGATAATCTATTAACACCCTTTTGGAAATCAAATGACATTGGTTAAACTGGCTCCACTCTCTATTTATATTTAGTATTTTTTGACTTAGAACTTTGAATTTTTTTAAAACAGTGTTTAACGCCCGTTTTTACCACTGAGGCATCACAGGCAGTGGACACTGAAATGATATATTGGGAAAGGATTATTTTTTAAAGGAAGGAAAAGTTTCAGGCCTAAGTTTTAGAGTCTTTCCGGCATTTACCATTTATGAAGAAAACTTGGAATAAACCTAGTCAGGAAGGACGATTCTGGCGAGAACCCCAGACCTCCCGCTCACGAGTCCGCTCTTTTGGAACTTTGAGTTATAAAGTCAATTTTGAATCTGACGTCTAGCCCAAACGTATTCAATTGCCCGCCATGTTGATATTTATTTCTAATCCACACTGATGTATAGGCCAAAGAAGCTATAAAGATATTATGCGCTCTTCTGATTAATTTTCATAAAAACAATTGCACATAAGAGCGATAAAACGAAATGATAAAACGGAAACGATAAAATTGTGGCGTTAAAAGCTGTGATTGGCTGGAATTCCTGACATTTCTATACGGATTGCCACTGATTCATAATCTAAATTAGTCATTAAAATCTGTTTGTGAAATTTTTGTTGCTAACATTAGTTTTCCATTGCATTAGTGCATCATCAATGTAAAGTTTAAAATGAATAGTAAAAGAGATCATCTTGTCTTATGCCTTAATCAATAGCTGCTGTTTCGGGCTTATACTTCTATTTGATTTATTTGAAGATAAAAAATCCGTGCATCTCCTTTCATTATATATTTATATGAAATATAAAAGAAAAAGAAAAATAAAGTAAAACTATTAGCAATGTAACAAATTAACAGTAATTATAGAAGCTTTAAAAGGATAAAACACTTAAGATAAAGTCACACTTGAAATCGCTAAATTTCGAACTCGTTCAGTTCTTCTATAGCAAGAAGAATTTTTTTTATGCATTTGACTAATATATATATTAGAGAAACCCTTTGTAATCCAGGCAATTTTTTGGCGATTAAATCTTATTCGCAGGCCCGGAACACTTTCCCAATTGAGACCACCCTTAGGATGCCAGAAAGGTCCTAATTTTGTACATATTTTTATTAATATCTCCTAAACTTTAAGTAGACTTGAATTTCCTGCATATACTTCACATCTATATTACCGCGCCTTCAATAATTTGTTTCCATTCAGACTTCTCATTTATTATTATGTACTTATGAATGAAATGGCGGGGAAATTCTGTTCTTTACTACCGTGTTCCAAAGTTTGTTTTAATGATTTCTTCAATAATACTGCTTTTCTCATATTATTATATATTGTAATATATAGTTAAATGTTTCGTAAAGCTGAGTAAAATTATTAATGAAATGCTATATTATGACTCTAGTTGCACACAATTACAATCACGCCATTAAATTGTTTTAATTGCTAAAATGGTGTCATCGGCTGATTGTTATTACGTTACGATAATATTAAAGAGCAACTTATATATTAGTGAAAACGGATTCGTTGTAGAATACACAATACCAGAATTAATAAAAAATTCTATTGGATCTACTTATAAATGTGAAATTGAAAAGTACACTTTCACATATTTGACAAAGACACTGCAGAAAATTCAGATTTTGACAGATCCTGCAAATACATTACAGCGTTAATGATTCCCCTGTTTTCTCAGTCTTTCATTACAATACAGTTAAGTAAGTGTTAATATTAGTTACCAAATGAATCGATAGGATTTGATAATGCGGGGCGATCCAATGAAATAGAAATCTACTTGCTGTGCTTTTCCACCGAGCATGTGCACACTTGTTTTCCGAAGTTGATTGGAACAAAGTCATTCCTAGCTTCTAGTTATCAGTGTGGATTTAATAGCGGTCGAGTTTATGTCTGTATTTAATCGCGAGGTGAATAATGGTTCAGTATATTTTTATGTGTGTACATAAATATTGAATAATGATTCATGTACGTTATCTCATCAGCTCATCAATTTCTAAGACGATTTGAAGAAAGATTCCATACCGCACAACAGTCTAACATATTTACAATAAATGTCAGCCACAAGATGTTTTCTGTCTAAGAAAACTTACAGACGGCTTGGAATTCTCACGAAGAAACATTAGAAGACATTAATCATCATTTGGAATATCTCCCCTCTCCAAATCACTTCGACATTTTTCAACACAAATAGGTGCTTTAAGAATAGCTTTGTGCAAAGAGCTGTTGTTAAAGTTAAAGCCATATAAATAACAGTAACTTTCGTGAATACAGTTTTGACCCCCCCCCTTTTTTTTTTAGAAAATCAACCAACAGGAATTGTCTTTTTTAACAAGATTTCGTCTATTTTAACAAGACGTGCCACAGCTCATAAAATGGAACTCTTCAACGAGAGAAATTGTAAGAGTGTTTTAGAATGACAAAGATATTAGTAAGGATTTATGGCCTCCTAGATTCACCGACCTAAACTCTTGCGACTATTTTCTCTGGGGTAAATTAAAAAATACCTTATACAAGACAGACCAACATAGCGGAAAGAACTGAAACAAAATATCCACCAGGAAATAGTGAACTACAGCGAATGATGGATAGTTTTTGATGAGGTGCCAAAAATGTATGGACAATGACAATGGCCAATTTCAGCACCTCTTTTTATAAATTTGTTAAGTAAAACCTTTTAAAAGAATTAAGGAAAGTATTGTACGAGTATGATTGTGGCAGTGCCATTCTATACCTGCAGACAGCAACGAGGCAAACCATGTTACTTCATAGTTCGTTGTTTCAATGAGGTGAAAAAAAAATTTTTTTTAGTTGAAGTGGCCCCACGTTGACGTCAAAATTGAAATGGTATCTATTGGATGTTGATATAGGCGGCTCGCGAAGATAATTGAATTCTAATTAATTACTGCCGGCTGCAACCACCTCGATGTAATTGTTTCTGGCAGAGCATCCACCCGAGGGTCCCACTTCGTACCCCGGGTCTTTCAGGGGTCAGAAGTCGCCTTTTTGTGCCCTCGAGGTCACGGGAGAAGGGAGATGAAAGGAAATGTTGTAAATCACACGACAGTACCTCTTTCAACGCCTAGAAGTGTTTATTCATACAATAGTTTGTCGACGGCCAACAGGTTCGTTACCTCTTTGACGACGAGATTAAAGAGCTTCGCTGAACTGAACTAAAATTCGCATAACCGCGATGCTGTCTAAACTGAAGTCGAAACTGCATTTAACTGTGCGAACTGACATCTCGAACTACGAACATCATCTGAACTGAAAACTATTAAAATGTATGAATAAATAACTAAAAATCTATTGTCCAAACGGAAGTCCATCTCAGCTTCTGCATGCCTCGTTGCCCAAAAACTGCAGGCTTTCCCAAGGAAGTTTCTCCTTTTATACTAATTTCAAAATGTCTCCAGGTGGTCCACAGAAGGGAGCTCACTGCTCTCTGAGCCTTCAAAATATTCAAATGTTATAGGTGAGCTCTCATCCTTCCACACGCGCTCACTTTAAACTTTTCAACTCTTTGGTCTCTGATTGGTGAGTTCGTGATCGCCCGATGTCAAAGTGAAAGGAAAACATTCTCGACAACACCTGCTACGTGATACTTTTAACGAAACTTCGGAGCATCTTCAGCAAATGAGAATACAAAATACCTATTGTTCCGACTCATGCCGCACATCTACATTCACTTAGCTTTGTTACAATAGGCAGCCTTTTGCTTGGGGCCAAAAAGCGTACGCGACCAGGTAGCCTATATGCACTTTCCTGATATATGAACTTCCCTTACTCGCTACTACGGGTTGTATAAACTATTTAATAATTATTACTATTAAATGAATTGTATAATTTAATGGTATGAAGACCTGTCACAGATATTAGCTTGTGCTAACCTGTTCTCAAATAAAAATTAACATGAAAGTTTTTGAAATATTCTTAACATGTTTACTCCTCGTACAATTAATTAATCTGTCGCATTCCTTGTAATAAATGTCATAAGATTTTCTCCGTATTAGTGCAATTTACGCTTTCCAGGTAAATTTTCTTGCACCATCTTTGCTAACAACAATAACAATAGGTAAACGAACTAAATATCTCCATCGATACACTGACGTCATAAAATAATTAAAGTAGACATTGGGTTTCATAGTAAATAATTATAAAATCAACTTTATTATTACTTTTATTTTATTAATATCTTTTTATAATTCTATAATTATAGAAAAAGACGTGAAAATACGATTATAATCAGTTAATATTTTTATGACCATCGTATTCTCAACATATTATTTTCCGTAGAAGCTTAAGTTTTGTTTATATAAATGTACTCCATCTTCAAACGTCGCACAAAATAATTTATGATTATTCCTACTGATATTGGTTTTTGTTGTTAATATATCTGTTATGTGTTATTGTTCTTACTCTATCCGTAACATACTACCATTATCATAGTAATTTAAACTTATTTGATCTATTTTGGAATGCTTCATTTTCAAGATCCACTCATTATTAATAGTATTATTTGATTGATTCAGAATAAAATTAAATATCTAGATATTGTCCTGTCTCATCTGCAGCTCGTCATGTTAATTTATTTTCTTTTGTAGAAGTCTAAGGGTACACATAAATATAATATATACGCATCTATCACAACTCCATTGTATTACGATTATTACAATTATCACTTAATATGAAATGTTACTATAGATCGTTTGGTTGCCTTTTGACTTATACCCATGCTGTGTTTTAGGATAGATACCACAGTAATTATTTCCATTACCCAATAAGTTGTAAATCTTGATATCAAGATTATGATATGAAAAAAATTATATAATCATTGTTATTCAGGTGACCCAATCTCAGATCAGGAGATTGCGCTGGTCAGGAAACATCAGCAAATTGAGAAATTATGCGTCCAGGAAACAGGAACCGCAGAGTGCATATTGTTTCACGAGTCGTGTGAGCTGTGGCACCATCCTGCATGAACAAAATCTCAGTTTCATCATTATCATCCATCTGAAAGTACAGTGTTGCCAGCATTTCGGGAACATTAAATCCAACCTTAAATCTTCTCTGAACGTAGAAAGTTGACTTAGATTGAATAAATCTCGCACCAGTGAATACACGTTTTTCAACCATCCAATTATCCATCCATGCGTGTTTGGAACGTTACATAGCAACCAATACCACAACTGTAACGCAAAATCGCTAGAAACGGCAGCATTCTGAACACCGCCATTCTATTGGGTCGCCTATTTTTAAATGTGATTTTTAGTTCAGATTAATAAATGGCATTGTACTACTTGTTTCTTGAAAAAGTATTTTTATTTAATTCTATACGAGTGTCCCCACAAGAAGGTGCTGAAAACCGTCATATTCCATTAGGTCACCCTGTATAAGTATTTTGTGTTTGCTTCTTTTGTTATCAAAGATTTTCAGAAAGTGGGCGTTACACTTTTTGATCCCAACGTACCGGCAAGGGGGGTCGAGTTCGTTAAAGCGCGGATTCGTGAAGAAGAGGTCTGGGTTCAATTTTCACTAGGACCATAGGGTAGGGGAGATACCCTAAACTTAGGCCTGGAGCGCTTTCTCCCTTTAAAAAAAATAATTTCCCAGTTAAGTGTCGTTAAACACTATTTAAAAAATCCCAATACTAATGAATCTTTGCTACAAACCATTAAATAGGAGTCAATGAGAGCATTATCCGATCATTATTTTGCTTTCTTTATATTTTTGACTTTCTTTTCTTCTCTTTATCCTTCTGGACAAGTTTATGTTGCATTTTTGCACTGAATTTTCCCTTTGTTTGCAATTTCTACTGTACTCAAAGGCCTTAGATTTTTGTTTGTAGTCTTTTAGCAATTGCTAGTCGTGGGTACTGTCTTTCCTCCAATAACATTTTGGTTATAGCAATTTTTAGAATGTTCATTTTTTCCTGCCCATAAGCTCAAACCTCTACAAATAAGAAAATCCATTCAATCAGTACGCACATTCACATAATAATTTTCGAATGTTTACTTTAATATTAACAGAAAATAATGAAATGATGTATTATTGCTAAAGTTCATTTAAAATGACTTTGTGATGAAGTCAGTTCACGGGAGAAAACAGTGTTCGTGCATGTGAACAGATGATTGGTTTTGCAGTGTTAACAACACTTTCTCATATATGTGGCTACTAAATTCTGGTTGGTAATGGCATAAAATGTTACAAAACACTTTATCATTCAAATACTTCAAATTTTATACACATAATTGTATAGTAAAAAGAACATTATGTAACCAGAAATTTGCTTTGGGTCTAATGATTTCGCACCTCTATAACAATAAATATTGACTCATGTCTATGCAAGTATTTTTTCAGGATCTTCTTTTCTACTTTAAGTTAGTACTATGTGTTAGTACTATGTAAGGGATCTTTTTTTTTTAACATTCCATGTGCTCTCTTATTTCCTTTTGGGTTTTGTACCAGTGTAGTACACAAGTCCTATAAATTATTAAATTTCATTCTATTTTTAAGCTTTTATATCTAAAATGCCAATTATAATAAATTGATCTCTCTTTTTTAGCACATTTACGCTCTCCTTCCCTTTTATGCTTCCTTCCTCTCCCTTTTTTGCTTCTTGTTTAATTTGTTTTCAATCTTTCGTAACATCTTAGGCACACATTTTATTCTTTTCATAGCCTTTGGGCAGAGATACTGCCTCTCCCTTTTTGGTGTGCATAACCTCAAACTTGGTTTGATATCACAATGTATAACTCCCCCATGTATCCCTTTAATGAAATAATATAGACACAGTATGCATATGCGTCGCACTTTTTTGTATTTCTGCAGAAAAAGGCCACTTTCCATGTGACATATTTTTAGCATCAGTAGGGTAATGGAAGAGGAAAGTAATTCCAGGAAAACTGCTGGTGTATCACAATAGCTTTTGTGGTGGAGCTTCACAATAACGAGCATGACAATTGTAAAGAATTTCGCTAGCCTTGCTTCATGAGGGGGGGGGAGTAGAAGCTTACATTCATGCACTTCGGTTTATGTGAAATATATCGACTTGCTACATTTTAAAAAATGAACGTTTAAAAGATACAACGAGACATGTATAGCTAAAGTACTACTAACCATAACCAAAATATTAATGTTTCATAAATAATTAGAATTGCAAATTTTCACTTTTAGGTTTTAATAAATAAAGATACCGCAAGTCCTAGAAGCTATTTCACCAATAAACACCTAACGTAATAATGAAAGGAAAATGTCTTTAATCAAAAGTTCTAATTCCAAAGCAACCAAGGCTACACACCAGTAACAAGTGCTTTACAGAGTTTCCTGTATCATTCTTACTTATGGTCCGTTATATTTAAAATGTGTATGTAAAAATTCCTACAGGAGATGGGGATCCCATATAAAGGAACTATTTTTCTGCCACATCTGTTCTAAAGTGGTAAACAGTCGCATTTGCATTTATTTTGTAAAGTAGCTTCTAATAAAATGATCAAAAAGTTCAAGACCAGATATCGCAAAGCACTATACTCCGAACAGAATAATATCTGTAATATTAAATATAGTCCTTATTGCTATTGAGAACTTCTAACAAAGTGGTGGGAGACTATGAAGGTCCTGTTGACAAAATGTTTCATCCCCACCTCCGGCTTTCATTTGTTTGATCAATTGAAAAACCTTCTGCGGGGTAGACGATTTCGACTCTGTCAAAGATGAAGCGTTGAAATGATCAAAGAACAAGACGAATGTGGAGATGGTATTGAAATAAAACTTGTGTTTATCTTGGTCTATGAAGGGCCTTCTAGAAGTTCTTCGCTTGACGAATAAAACTCAAGATTTAAGAGATTTTTTTCAACATACTTCCCTTGTAAATCAATACATTTAGTTCAATAATTTTCCAACTTTTTAATACACTCAGTAAAATAAAATTTCCCCAACTGTGAAAAATAAGTGTATATCTGAGCGTCAACCTCATCATTTGATGTGAATATGTGAATAAAAAATTTGAATATTCGTCCATCCAACCATATCTTCGGGTTTTGGAACAAAAAGTAATCGCTGGGAGACAAATTTGACGGATGTGTCAGATGTGGAAGCACTTGGAAGCGAAGGTCATGCTATTTTGCAGCAACAATCCCAGAGGTGTGTGAAGGCACATTATCGTGATGAGAGAGAACTTTCTTTTTCACAAGGTGTGGACATTTAGCCTGAATAACATCCTTAAGTTATTCCATTAGCGAAGCGTAATATTCCCCGTTGATAGTTCTGCCCTCCTGGAAGTAGTCTAGGAGTATCTCACCATGAGAATCCTAGAAAATCGTAGCCATAACTTTTCCTGCATATGGAAGCGTTTTTGTTTCTTTGGTGCACTTTCACCTGTCGCCATGGGTTGCTCCTTAGTCTCTGGAATGTAGTAATGAATCCATGTTTCATTTACTATTATGAAACGTCTGACAAACTCACTGGAATTGCATTTAAACAAATACAAGATCTTTTGTGAAATGATCATTCGAATGCGTTTTTGGTCAATTATTAACAGATGTGGTTCCCATCGAGCGAAAAACTTTTTCTTACCCCAAACTTCAAGTAAAACGTAGTGGACACAGCCTATCGAAATTATTGCAATGCCAGCCAACACGTGTACCTTCAATCAGTGAATAAATGAGTGCGGCATTATGAACGTTTTTCACAATCTCCTTGGTCGTAGCAGTTTTGGGACGCCCTGAGCGCTCATCATTCCTGAATGCATGAACGATCACGCTTAAATTCAGCAGCCTACTTTTTAACAGTCGAAAACGAAGGGAAAGAATCCTTTAATATGGAATCTAACTTCTTTTGTATTTCAATCGGGGTTTAACCCTTTTTATCCACTTTGTAGAAAATGTTAACATTGAAATGTTTTCACGATCGTCACAAACAAGTGACCACACTTACGCGTCTGTAACTTGACAACGCGTCATGTAATGAATGATAGCAACTATCACAGTAATTTGGCCATCTTCACGACATCTCTAAATCAGGCTGAGAACCTTTATCTTCGCCCATTCAATTACAAAACATTACGGAATTGTATTTTTGACTTACCCTCGTAGATATACGCATGTTAAAAACCCTGAAGAAGAGATCCCTGGAAACAATTTTCACATTCAAGTAATCCCTTGATTCCCCACTGGATGGCGTAGTGATGGCTCATCTCTCGTCGCTCTGCCATCTGTAGGAAAGAAGAGAAAATAAATTTAATAGAGCACAATTGAACCATGTGCCGACCAATAAAAAGAATATTTGCACATACTATGTTCACGCCGGTTCAAACTTGCATATATAATTAGGAGAGTTCGTCTTGCTCCACAGAGATCAGACACTAATTATGGGATTTGCTACCAGGAGCACTTTAAAATGTGGATAAGTATGACCTGAGTTTTAAAATTAAAATGATGCCTGGAAACTATAGAAAAGGCTAACATTTAGATCGCGGAACGCGGAAATTGGAGTAGGGCTTGGAGAAGAATTAAACATCGCATGAGGGATATGAATAGACAGTTGACTCTTTCGGAGTGTGCAGAAAAAGTTTCGCTGGAAATACGATCGGAACTGAAAATCGGGTGCGGGGATGGAGCATTACATCTAAATAGGAGCCAAACTGTGCAATCAGGGGCTCGCTTGGTTTAAGTTAGGCGCGCGGCGGATGAATAGAGTAACAGAGAGGATACGAGATCTCTTATATATTAGCGGAGGAAAAAAAAATCTTGGATGCATATTCTGGCGCACTGCAAGAGTACAAAGGAATGAAGAAAAGTTATCTGCCGGGCCCGTTTGTTAACCGGGAGAGAGGGCAAGAGCAGTGGTACTACTGGACTTTGCTGGCAGACAAGGAGAAGGAGGGAGTAGGTAAATTTGTTAAACAAAGTGAGACAGCTCAGATCTGTTCGAAACATTGCGATACTAAATCGGTGACCTGCTTGGTATTTTATCCTTTTTCTGCTTATCTACTTATTGTTGTTTTAGTTGCATTATTCATTGTGTTATTTTATTTTTCATTTTTATTATATATAATATATATGTATTTTCATTTTATCTATGCATTTTTATTATTTTTTTCATTTTTGATCTATTTATTTCATCGCATACACATTGTACCTTAAGGGATAAATAACGGTTGTGCAACGACATGTATATCTTAGTGTATTATAAAAGCACGTACGGTTTTTTGGTTAAATATGAAGATTTTGTAAATAAATACCCACTGATGCTAGCTGTATTTGAATACAGTGCCTAATCTAAGGATTTTAGTGGGACACTACCAATTTTGAAAACTTTGTTCCTTGTCCAGTCTAAACGTATAGCGGGACTTATATTTTTACCGCTTGTTAATGTTGCCTTTCTAATTTTTTTTTTACTTTATGATTTCATGAGCTTACTTGAAATCCAGGCCATTTTTGTACTATTTTTTTATTATTGTTGCAATATCTGTTTAATGATGAAGTTCATGAACGGGAAGTAGCAGGGAACTTAATAAATATAAAAACATACCACAGTGGAAATAGGTGTTGATATAAAAATTGAAATATGATATTTATACATTTGTCATTTTCATAGCTACAGAAAAAATAATATGTCTGAATATATTTCCTGCTTTGTTTTTAAACTACTTTTTATTGGCAACAATGAGTTTGCCTCGCGATCATATGACATTGTAGCATCTGCGCTTCTCAAATAAAATATTAATTGTTAAGCAGTATATGAATGAAGGAAGGTAAGTCAACACGGGCTTTCAAGTTCTTTGCTTGTTAAGAAATGCAAACGAAATGCAAGTGCATTTTTTGGACATTTTAAAACGCGAATTTTCTTCTGTTACTCTCTCATGAGAGCAATCTGGACAAAAAACAAACAAACAAAACAAAAATCGAAATCACATAAATATTGACACTCTGAAAGTTATAAATCGCGGTCAAACATCAATTCATTTATTAAAATTGCGTGGATTTTTTTGACTGCCTTCCAAAAATTTGTAATATTTTAACTCAGATGCATGAATTTGCAAAAAATATAGGGCCCAGAAGAGGTGGCTTCCTCGTTTTTGTCTTCTTGTGTTGGTACAACTGGAAATGTCATTTATAGAGTTAGTAGGCTTAATTATATCTTAGTTTACAACTTTTTAAGGGGAGGTTATACTGAAGTGGTTGTAATTTTGGTCAATTTTTTTGGATTTTTTATTTTTGACAGAAATAAATTCAATAAAGTTTGATTTATATGTTTAGAAAATTTCAAGTATTTATAACCCTCCAATCAACTCTTTCGAAGGTCATGTTTAAAAGGCTGTGGGTAAAACGGGTAGGACTCAAAACGCTAATGAGAGCTTGCATTCGCTTATATGGAGAAAATTTCCATAAGAAATGTTCACCTCCAAGCAGCAGTGGCTTTGACTGCATTAGAATATAATGCAGATGTCATCAGAACCATAGTGAAAACGCAACAAACAGTTGGAACTTCTCCTGTAAGCAAACGTTAGACATTGCTCATTTCCAGGACAAGCTGTAGGCTACATGCATCAGGATGAAGAGATAAATCAAGCTGCAAAAATGAGATTGGAGGAAGCAAATAAAAGCAGAGGACCAATTTACTAGCCAGGATGATCTAGACAATGTTAACTTTGTAAGTTGAAAATAAACCATTCACATAATCAATTTTTAGATCTCTTTTTCTTTACTTCTAAATTTCAAAAACTTCATAAATTCAATTTATATGTACTTCCACAAAACTTGAGCTAAAAATACTAATATTATTTTAATTAGACTTGAAAGTGTGCTAAATAAAAATAAGGATACTTTTTCTCTATAGTATTTTTTAATGATCACATGGACATCTAATTTTAATTTTTCAGAGGAATATATTGCTGTTTGAAAAAGTAGTAGATCGAATTTTGAACTCAAAAAGTTTCTGAACATAAAGCTACCAAATTTGATGGATTGTTTGGCATCACATATGAGCATTAGTGTCAAATTTGAACACTCTATATACTTTAGAATACAGAGTGTCCACGTAAAACAGGTATACCTCACTGCGTTTATAATTAGATGTTAGCCTCACTGCCATTCTGCCTCTAATATTTACGCCTCACTGCGTTTATACTTAGAATTTGGCTACACTGCTATCCGTTTACGTAATTGTTAGAGTTTGACATTTGAGTTTAACAGTGATTGTCGTGAATATCGTGGTCATGTTGTGAATGAAATGGTGCAGTTTTTAGTTGCACATCGAATTGATATTGTATACTTTTACATAAAGGCATGCTGTATTAAGGAGACTACAGATGTGTTTAAGGTGAAATATCCTGGTATCAAGATTAGCTGATCCACAATCAGCTAATTCAAAATCTGTGTAAGAAATGGAAGATTGGCGTATGGTGTCCAATGTCAGAAATACACATTATCGGCCCCATCTTTTTTAATCAATGACACGATCAACAGCACAAGATATCTGCAGATCTTTGAGTCGTTTTATTCCCAATTATCAGAAAATGAAACGGAGTATGGCATCTGTGAACAATATGGTGCCATCTCCCACACACCCAACCAGAGTATGACCTGTATTAGCGAAATGTTGACCGAAAACTGACTTGTCAGCAAAAAGCTGTTGTCTCCACGATCGCCGGACTTAACATCCTGTGATTTTTGTTTATAGGGAGGGGAACTCTGAAAGGCAAAGTGAACAGTCCTCGGACGATACATCCGCTGAAAGAGAACATTACAAATGAGATAAATAACATCCCTCCTCAAGTAACGTCTTAGTCAGAACATTGTCGTACGAGTACAGCGATGTCGATGGAGGGCACTTCCAGCACCTGTTATAAACAGCAAGTGTTGTAACTATGCGATGTTTGCACAGGAATTTATTTAGTGTAGTGACACATACCCTTTACATAAATGGAAGTGAGGCGTACCGGGACACTGTGTAGCATTTTCAGTACACCCTTCCCTAAGTGGTCCACTGTTTGGATTAAACCTGGCATCCCTAGCTAAACATGGGCGTGTGTAAGGAGAACATTTGCACTGAATTTTGGCTGTGAGAAGCAATTGTTTCTTTGGACACTTAGTTGCTATTTATAAAGATCAACTGCCCTTATGAAACTGCTGCTGAACTAATAAAATGGCATTTGGGTAGAATGGGCAGAAATGTCAGTAATTAACAAACAGAATTTTCGAAACTATTAAGAACAATAGATCAACTTAATTTTAAAACTTATTTGTGAATTATTAGTTGGTTGTTTTCGGCAAATTCTATAAAAATACACAGATTATACCAATTTCTACACTTAAAATAGTGCTTTTTAGTTTTAATGTACTATTTCCGAAGGGAAAATTATAAATAATTTTGATGGGATATCTCTCTATTTGTACTTAACGTGTCAAGGCTAATTCCCAGCTCTGAAGTCCTATTTAAATCCCGGAAGGATGTACAATGAATTCGTGTTTATTCAAGGAAATGAAACGAGACTACCCAAAGGGTAGAAAACCATGACAGGGGATCCTTTCAGACCTCGGGAAACACGAATATCTATATACCACTAAATTATATTTATATACCCATATGAAACTCACCTTCATTCGCGAGAAACGTGATATGCTGCAAATGTTCGGGCAGAGCCAAATATAACGCTACAGGTTTTTAAAAGAGACCTGCAAGGCGTTCTCATATCACGTCGAATGTTTGTTTCCAGTTCCGTATAGTATATAGTAGGAAAACATTGAGTCTGAAACCTTCGTCACTGCCCTTTTGTTATTTCCAACTTGTTGATGAAGTTCTACCACTGAATGCTGTATGACAATGCTTAAATGAACCTGTGCGCCAGTAACTGCGAATGATAAACACACTCTCCCTTATTGTATACCTGCCCCATTCTACTTCAATACCATTCACCGAGGTAAAGCACGAAAAAATGCCTGTCTGCCAGTGAGTGTAGTCCACAGAGCACGTATAACATCGCTATCATAACAAATAACAAATGAAACACGGGAAGAACAATGTGAGATATTTATACAGCGCAGCGCCCCACTGATCAGCACGTTCCAGGCCACCCTCGCCCTCACTGTCACTCCTTCCTTTCTGAAGGGGAACTGAGTGAAAATTAGTATAATACAGATTATAAATAGAATACTGAAACTTAGTACACTTGCTCATACTTCCTCACTAACTACTGGTTCATCCATTCCTACCTACACCTTCCACTGCCTAAAAAAAATGCGATCCCATGAAAAAGACCAACTAAAGGTGAACGAAACGTTGGAACACCATTACCTTGGTGCGGCCACTACCGGAAGCCCGAGACTACTAAAGTGACCTATTTTCAAACTTAGAGCTATTTCGGATAACCTGTAAGCTACTTGAAGGTTAAGGTACTTTTTTCCTCCACCCACAGACAAACAATAATGAAGACACACCAATACGGCGGCGTGAAGAGCGTTTGTCTTCTCAGCGCAGTGTTGTTCTTAAACATCTTTGTATTAAAGGCTGAAACTCATGAAGAACGAGCGACCTATGTGGAATCGGACAATTGTACTTGCGGTAAATTCGCGCTGTTAAAGGTAAGAACTTTTAATATATAACAAATGTTTTTTACGCTAATAGTTTCATTTATTTACTCTATCACCTAAAACTGTCACTACGTGGAGTCGGTTCCTGGTGGTCTAATGGTAACCATACTTGTCTCGTAGACCCAAGATCGCGGGTTCAAACCCGGTCAAAATCGATGAATATTTTAAGGGGCAAACTTTCAATGTATTGCTTCCTTTGGAAGGGAAGTAAAGCTGCGGGTCCCATGTCGTAGATTTACGGCATGCAAAAGAACTTCAAGCCTGAAAGAAGAACCCTCTGAACAAAAATTATCGGCCATTTCACGCCTTGAATTGAACGAGACGCTGATGATCATCATTCAGACAATCTCCTATCAATATAGAGTTTTTCATTAACATACATGATTTCAAAACATGACGACCTCTTTTCCTGCAACTTTTTAACCGCTGGACCGCTTCACGTAACGGGTTGAAAAAAGCCAGTCTATGACAATGGCTTAGAATTGGCAACTAAGCAAAATGTTGTCCATTTAAATAGTGAAGGGGTTGAGGACAGATCGTCATGATTTGGTTTCATACGTAACTCTTAATTTCAATTAAATATAAACTACTGAAAGAATGGGACACAGATTCACTTAGGCGAAAGAGCACCCACATTATTCTATGAGCTTGAAACAACTTGTCTAGAAGAAAGCGTATGCAAGTAAACAAGATGGAAGGGGACACATGACATTTCTCTTAACCCCATTATTATATTGTTTTTGAGGTTTTACAATAACTTTTCACATTGATGTATTTGTTCCTGAGATAATTTATGTTTTATTTTTCAGAGTCTTGTGGCACAGGATTTCAGTTACTTACTATAAATTCCTTAGCTTCTGCGGCTGTCGTAACAACCAACGAAAGATCTGTTGATAAATTCTTCCAGCGTATGATAAATATTAAGTTATTAATCACACATAACATAATAAAAATTCCGTCATGCAAGAGCAGCGCAAACTAAGAGAATTCCTCAGCTAGTTGAATAACTTAAAAATGAATATACATCAATTTTATTAATTAATAAAATAAGTTATGACATTACTGCGTGGTATTACGGAAAACAGAATTAGAAGTTTTTCAATCTATAAGTATTATAAAAGAGAAATCATATTTTGGGTTTCAGGTAAACCTCCATTCCGAATGACCCGATTTCCCTGATTTTCAGAATATGTTTTCTTGTTTTATTTAAATTGTACATACCGAGTTTTGTTGCGAAAAAAATATATTGGTGCCGATAGATAAATTTTTAAATACTGGATTTCAGGTGAACAATCTGATATCACTAATTTTCAAAATATATTTTATTCTGTTTCACTTTAATGGCATATACCCAATTTCGTTGAGGAAAAAAAAAACATTGCGGCCGCTAGAACGATTTTTAAATTTTGGATTTCAGATAAACCCCCACAACTAATGGACCGATTTCCCTGATTTTCAGAAACTATATTTTTATTTTATTTAAATGCTGCATACGGAGTTTCGTTGCGAAAAAAACAAATATTAACTGCCGCTAGAGCGATTTTTAAATTTTTAGTTTCAGGAAACCCCTCCCTCTTTAACAATCCGATTTCACTGATTATCGAAAACTATTTTTCTCATTTTATTTAAGTGGCAAATACCGAGTCTCTTTTTAAAAACACTAAATTGCGGCCGCTAAGGCGATTTGAAAATTTCGCTTTAACCCCCAATTTGTTTTCAGGTATATCCCTCTCCTAATGGCTTGATTACCCTAATTTACAGAAACTGTATTAATTTATTTTAAAAAATATACAGAGTTTCGTTGGGAGAAAATTTTAAATTGGGGATACTAGATCGATTTTTATAATTATACTTTTTTTTTAATTTTCGCTTTAGGTTAACCCCCAACCCCAGTAATTCCATTTTGCTGGATGATTATATGCCGAGTTTAGTTAAGAAAAAACAAAAATTGCAACCGCTAGAGCGTTAAAAGACACATACATATAAGCATATATATAGATATAGATATACTGTGTGTAAATTTGTACAATTTTTCGTTGCATCGGTGCCCAGTAGGCAGGATCGATTAAGATTCCAAGAACATTTTCAAAAATCGTTTCGTGGGTACAACCACAATAGGTACATTTCTTCGGAATGAAGGACCTTTAGATTAGGTTATTTAACATAGTTATTGGTTACTTACGTAAACAGTTTATGGAGGTTAATAAACGCTTTCTGTTTGGGAATATTTCTCGGTAAATTCATATCCCTGCAGCCTCTTTACGATGTGTTTCACTATAAGCATTTCAAGGTGCTGTTCCGTCTTACAAACCGACATCTTTTGTTTCATATTCAAAGATAAATAAACAGTTAAAATTCTCTTTTAAAACACGAGCAGCCCGACAGTTGAAGGTAGCGTACTTGATTGTTAGATCTGCAGCGTTGCCATGTTGTGACCCTGCAGTAAACAGGGAATGAAAAAAATAGTTGCAATGCTTATAATCAGAATGACTACAAAATAAGGTTTAATATTTAGAGAAGAAGATTGTATTTCTATCTTCCTTTAAGAAACATTATAGCATGTCAATAAACTGTGTAAACTGTGTGTTTTAAAAATACAGCAGTTAGCAACATCTTTAGAAAATCGCGAAAAGTGACATTTAACATATTTATTCTGTTTATTGCTAAGAATAACCTGTAAGGTTTCCTTATATTTTTATATGAGGTGAGTTGTTATAAAATGTATAGAGTATAGGTCATTTTTAGTTGTAAAAGAGACACTATGATCTTATCTCGGTGTCGCCATTAAAGAAAATAAATAATTAAATAAATAACGAAGCTCATTCTCAGAAAGATGTTCTTTATTATTATTATTATTATTATTATTATTATTATTATTATTATGCCAGGCGAGTGACGGGGCTAGCGCTTTGAAAAAAATTCTGCCCCGGAATCTGATATAGAAGCTGACTTGAGGGGCTTGAGCTATTTGAAGAGTAGGCAGCGCCTGCTTCGGGGTGTTCTATCTGGAAATAATGCTAGCGGCCCCTGCCTCAGCACCCGTGGCCGCCCTATGTCATCCTCACTTCATGCCTTCTTCCAGGAGGTGCTCACATTGGGAGCATAGGCACAAACAGTCAGCCCTTAAGCAATGTTGGAGCACCAAAATATGCTCTTACGTCCTTAAAAATCCAATCAAATTGATATGGTGCTGAAATATTAATTAACTGGCCCAACACGAGGATAATAATGCGTGACATTAAAAGTGTGATGATTTCGAAAAAATCACTTCGGAGATGACACAAAGTACGTTAAATGAACTTGCTGAACTGTAAGAGTAGTGCAGAGTTTGCAGTGGAGGAGATGCACTAACTTACTTCCCATGTCTCATTATACAAAGAGGAACATCTTGAGAAAACCAAAAATTCTACATTTCATTTCATTTTCTATCATACATTAATTAAAAGCAATAAAAATAACCAATGTAATTTTAGACGAACCCATCAAATATTATCTGAGAAAAAAATATTTTTTGTGATTTTTATAACGCAAAATAGAAACAAACTATCTGCCTAAATGAAATATCTTTAGAAAAAAATACTCACTCTTACTTTGTAGCTTTTCCTTGTACTAGTGTTAAAATAAATAGAACATCACACGAGTAAATATATTTTCTATTCTTTTATATCTTTGTACACACTTTTATTTATCTATCTTTTATTTATCTATGAAATTTTCAAGTTAATTGGTAAAATTTAACACCGCAAGTCGCAATTTTAATTTTCATATGTGCAAGAAAAAGCATTTTTGAAATAATTTTCTTCTAATATTTGAGACGATCTGGTAAATGGCGAAAAGTAAAATGTTGGGAAATATCATGTGGGTTGTTTTAAAAGCATTACCATTTCATACTTTTTAATACAATTGCGTTGATATACTCACTCTAAATACTTTTTCTTGAAAAAATACATTAAGATAGGAGGATAATTTGAAAAATTGCTTAGAATGAAGCACAAAATGACGTTATAGCTTTTAGAAATTACTTAATTGTTCAACATAGTCTCCCTTGACTCTAATGCACTTTGCTCAGCAATGCTCCAAAAGGCAGATTCCTCCAGGCCTGCAAAATACTCCTCAACAATGTTTTTAGCTCTTCATTGGACGAAAACGTATCAAAGAATCGATGTATCAAAGAATTTGCTGAGTTTAGGGAATAGATGAAAGTCCAATAGAGTCAAGTCAGGGAAATAACAAATCATACCCCAATTCATTGATTTTCGTCATTGCAATTGCACATGTGTGAGGCCGAGCATTATCTTGATGCAAGATGACATTTTCTTTGATAAATCTGCTCTTTTCTCAAGTATTTTTTTATCTTAAATAGGCCCAGAAGGTTATTAAGTGGAAACATAATCAAATAGTAATATTCGCTTATACGTTTGGCATTTCCGAAAACCGACGCCGTGATCCTGACCGATTTCACACACTTGAACTTCTTTGGCGGTGGATAATCGTGATGTTTCCATTGTTTAGATTACTGTTTTGTTTCAGGTGTGTAGTAGTGCAGCTATGTTTCATCATTGATCTTAAATCGACGTATAAAGTCTGTGGGATATCTCTGAAAACAGGCCAAATTTTACTGAGAGACCTGTTGATCCTGAGTCAGCAGTCGCAACACCTATTTTGCCGATACTTTTTTCAATTCTACCCTCAAAATGTGAAATAGACATTCCTCTGAAATATTCAGAGTTTTAGTAATTTAGGACAGCTTTAATTGGCGATCCTACAAAATCACATCGTGCCCCTTATCGATAATTTCTATGGGACGA
This sequence comes from Metallyticus violacea, assembly GCA_030762175.1. Taxonomy (NCBI): domain Eukaryota; kingdom Metazoa; phylum Arthropoda; class Insecta; order Mantodea; family Metallyticidae; genus Metallyticus; species Metallyticus violacea. The sequence continues at coordinate 24,265,444 of CM060831.1, read as the reverse complement.
ACTTTGGTCATCCGCTGCTTCGGTCATCTTCCAAGTTTTCTCGGCCACGTTTTAAACTCCGTGGTCCACTTGGAAACTGTCGAAAATAATGGTGCAGAGTTCTCTAGAGTGTTTGTCATAGCTGTATGAATTTCTGTTTCATTCGCGACTTTCTTTATCAATAATTAATGACCGCATGATGTTCGGTATTTGCTATTTTTCTCTATTTTCACGTCTGCATTGCTACAAACACCTATAGCTACTATACGATTCTTATGGAAGATGGGGGGAGGAGAGATTTGATAAAAAAAAAGTGGTGCTGCAATCTATAGGCCATTCCGATAACTTTTCAAATGACCCTCGTATAACAAGGTCTACACACAGTTGCTATGTTTTACTTGCATGCTCTCTTTTATAGCTGATTAAGTGGCATTTACCAAACTTTAATGGAAACTGGAAACACTTTTCGGTAGGCTTGTGGTTAGTAAATGAAAAGGGAAATTGAATCTTTATTTTCGAGAAGGCACAGTTTTTTTCTTCCACCAACTGCACCAAGTTCTGATTTTACTTCATTGTATAACCCGTTTCTGTAATCTAAACTAAGACGTCTTGCAGTATCTTCTTTTAATGGCACATGGTCTGGTTATATTTTTGCATGTTATCTACCAATATAATAATTCAGGGTTAATTAAAAGTACCGCAGTACCTAAATAACTTTTGAAGCATAGCCGTATAATGAGAACTCAAAATTATATTTCCGGTCCTTTTTACTTCCGGTTTATCCGGCAGTAATTCCAACTATTTTATTTTAAATGGAACATCCCATGTATTTTTACATATTGGAATAATGCTCAATATGAGATTTTCAATAAATACCCATACTATATACTTCTTTACAATTTATTATTCCTAATTCAATAAAATAAAAAATGAAGCAAATAATAAAATGCTGCTTCGGTAACAAAAAGAAAATAAAGCTACCTCAGCGTCCAAACTGGTAGCCCTCAGCTGCTTAACAATGTGCCGGTCGATCGTAGAAACATTTAAAGAATCGCCTAATCAGGCTTTAGAAATGTTAACTTCCATTAATCGACACTGAAAATTTTCCAAGCTGTTGGGTATTTCTCGATATACTGCTGACTTCAAGTGACCCCACAACAGGAAATACAAAAGCGACAAATCTGGGAATCTTGCTGGCCACTATGTGACCTTTCCTACCAATTCATCATTGTAGAAAAACCTCATGTAAGCACTGACGAACCTTCTGTCCATCTCTGAGTAGCCTGAATGGAGATACAAATTTATGATAGTGGGTACTATGTAGTTTCAAATCAAAGCAAATATCTATTAGTATTTAGAGTTTTTCTAAAGAAGAAAGAACCAACGATATGATTACTAACAATACCAGTTTAAACATTAAGTTTTTTTATTTATTATTTTTATAATGCGAGTGTTTCTCCTTCATCCTGTGCATTTACAGCTGACCAGTATCGGCAGTTGTGTCTAATGGCAAACTCATTCAGGCAGAATGTTGCTTCGCCTGAGAATACAATTTGTCTAAGATAAAGTCCCTTACGCGGGAGCTGCGTTAACTAAGCGAATTCCTCACCGGTTGAATAACTTTTAATAAATAAAAATAAAATCCAAATTAGGCCTTATTAATTACTGAAATGAAATGAGTTACGGCATTACTGTTTGATATTAGGAGAACAAAATTAGAATTCTTGCACACAAGTATCACAAAAGAGAAACCACATATTTGGAACTATTATTACTATAATTAAAATTTAACCACAAGAATTAATTGTATACTATTAATTAAATTAAATATATGACCGCTGATATACAAAGCACTGTGTGAAAATGTTAAACTTTTTTTTTTTTTTTAAATGTAACCATGTTTATGAACTTACCCATTGATATCTTCAAAGTAATTTAAATAGAAAAAAATAACAGAACCTTTCGAGTTACATTGTGTATTTAAGAAGACGATGTTTAACATCTGTCAACAAAACGAAAACATGTCACCATTTAAAAACAATTTCCATGTACTAAGAAAATACACACAGTCAACAATATACAATTGAAAGTTTCATCGATATTCGTTGGCTTTAAAATTTAATTTATGTGTTATTGTATTAAAAATGTATAAGGCAAACATTTTCTCAAGGTTATTACAGAGTTCTCTTACATACACATATAATTCTCAAACACATATTAGATTAGTATTTCACTGCTGCTATCTTCACGATGATACTTTTGTTAAATATAAAACATATGCAACTTATAAGTACAGTTTATACGCTGAATTCCTTTCTCCTTTTATTTTAAAACAATATAGAGAAAATTAAAACGCAAGAGCACTTTTTAAATATCTGTTTTTAAGTATATCTTTACTCCTAATAGTCCATTTTCCCTAATTTTCAGAAACTATTTGTCTCGTTTATTTAAATGGTATAAGCGAATCTTGTTGGGAAGAAACAAATGTTGGTACCGATAGAGCGATTTTTAAATTTTGCTTTTCAGCTAACAACCCCCCCCCCCCCCATCTAAGAGCGTGTTTTCCTTGAGTTTAAGAACATATTTTTCATATTCTATTTAAATGGCACATACGGTGTTCCGTTGCGAAAAAAAAGCATAATATATGTCACTAGAGTGATTTTTAAATTTACATTTTTTTTCTTGTTTTATTTTAATGGTATATACGAAGCTTCGCTGCGAAACAAATGTTAATGTCACTAGAGTCATTTTTACATTTTGGATAACCTCTCCTCCTAATGGCTCGATTTTCCTGATTTTTAGGTACTATTTTTCTTATTTTATTTCAATGGCATATATCGAGTTTCCTTTAAAAAATTTAAATTGTGGCCGTTATAGCGGCTTTTAAAAGTCGGGCATAACTCTCAAAAGCTTTTCAGTTATACCCCACTACCAGTAATTTGATAATTTTCAAAAACTATTTTTC